>JANTPM010000245.1:15154814-15165605 GCA_025434745.1 Erythroxylum divaricatum | reverse complement strand
AGAAATCAAAATCTTCTCTTCTTCCTCTCTTCCTCTCACCGTCCGCGAGCTTCTCCTCTTCTTCTTCTATTTTCTTTTTCCTCATTCCTTTCTATTTAAAAACCTAAGGAGTGGTCAAAGACCAACTTACCCTTCCTCCTAAGCCTAAATCTAATCCAACTTAAGTAAACTCCCCAAAATACCCTCATACAAATTAGTCCTAAATTTCTTATTTAAACCATATGCAATCACATCTTAAACTCAATTATCCAAAATTATGCCCAATTTAATCAAACTAAGCCATAAACACATAATTATCAAAATTCATGCTTAATGACATCATAAAAATAGTTCGGGGTCTAACACTTTACCTCACTCGTGGCCTTACCTTTGATTGCTTTAAATATCTCCTATTGAATGAAGGCGGCTAATCTTTGTGGAATTTGGTCGTTTCTTTCATTGTACTCATTAGGTTCTTGTTGTGTGTCTGTAGGAGTGTCACTAATCACAGCTAGGTTGGCCTTGCTCTTCTAACTAGTTTGTTCCTTATGCTAGTTAGGGACAATGTGGATCTTTAAGCAATTCTCAATGGTATGTCCTGTTTTCTCACACTTTTCACAATACTTGTCCTCTTTCTTGGTGAATGGTTTTGTTTGTTATTATTGTTGTTGTTTCTTCCACCTTTCTTAGCATTAGAGTTAGTGTCTCACCATCATAGCTACCTTCAGGTTACTGTCATTGCTAGCATTTACTGGCTTTTGCCTCTCCATAGTTTGCATCATGGCAAAGGTTCTATTAACCATGGGCAAAGGTTCCATTAACATGACCTGATTAACTACATGTTTATAATCCTCATTTAAGCCCATCAAAAATTTGCACTAATTTGTGGGTGTTTTCCTTGGTAGTAATTGCTTTAGCAGCATCATAAGTGCATGCACGTATAGGACTTAGGCTAATTAAATCATGCCAGAGTTTCTTTAGTTTTGTGTAATATGCAGAAATGGTGAGATTACCTTGTTTAAAAAGGCTAATTTCCCTTTCTATTTGGTTCAATAGGGGTCCATTGGCTTCACCGAATCTCTCTCTCAGATCCTCCCAAAGCTCCTTAGCTGTGGAGAATGATAAGAAAGTATCACCAAGTTCCTTGATCATGGAGTTGAAGATCTAGGACTTTACCATGGAATCTGCCCTTTTCCATCTAGCAAAAAGAGTCCTATCTTTTGTTGGTTGTATACATGTTTCATCGATGATCTTTTCCATCTAGCAAAAAGAGCCCTATCTTCTGTTGGTTATATGCACGTTTCATTGATGATGGAGAGTTTGTCTTTAGTACATAGGGCTATTATCATTGATTTGCTCCAAGTTAGGTAGTTGTTACCATTAAAAAGGGTAGTAACAAGAACAACTCCAGGGTTTTTAGTATTTGTTATGGAGTACTTCTCCATGTCTGCGTTTTGTGTAGGGTTAGAGTTACTGGCATCACTATTGTCAGCTATGTTAGACATTTTTGTAGGTAGGATAAGGTGGATTAGACCTTTGGCTCTGATACCATGAAAAGAGTGTTAAGGTTGATGAAGAAATTTTCTATTTCATCAAGATCTGGATATGTACAGATAAGGACTTTTTGTACTATAACTAAATGAATGCTATTGGCTATTGTACACTATATTCTTAGGGAATTTGTAACAGAATTGACAGCTAATATAGACAATTCGATTACAGTAACAGAATTGACAGTTAACAGAGACAATTCGGTTATAGTGAAAACTACTAGTATTGTTGTACGAAATGAAAAGAAATAAAATAAAAATGATTGTGTGGCTTCGTCTTGAATTATGGAGTAGGTAGGTTTGAGTGATGAAGTAAATGGTTCAGCCCAGTCTTTTAACAAGGTGACATATGTTGATGTAGAAACCTGAGAATCAATATCCCCAACCCAATTAGCATTCGCAAATACTTGAAGTTGAAAGGAATTTTGAGAGGAGAAGAATAATCTATATTATGAAGTTCCTTGCAACACCCTTTTTACAACTAGCCAATGATTAGCAATAGGGTAATAAATGAACTGAGCAAGTTTGTTGACAACAAATGAAACATTCGATCTTATAAATGATAAATATAGAAGAGACTTAAGAATTTGATGATATTCTGTAGGATCATGAGAGGGAGAACCATCATTGCAGCAAAAAGTATTAGTGGTAGACATTGGAGTTGAAATAGCATTCGCATTGATCATGCTCGTTTTGAGAAGTAGATTAGTAATATATTTCTTATGTGAGAGGAAGAGACCATTGTTAGTTCTAGTAACTTGACCTCCATGAAAGTAACTGAGATCTCTAAGATTCTTTAAGGAAAACCGTGATGAGAGCTTGATAATAAAGTATTGGATTGCTCTTGTATTACTTCCTATGATAATAATCTCATCTACACATCTAAGAAGGTAAATGATAAAAGAAGTAATGCGAAGAGTAAAAAGTGAGGTGTCACACTTCGAATTTGGGAAGCTAATACTGAGGAGAAAGGATTTAAGTTCATTGTACCAAGCACGTGGAGCTTGGCATAAACTATAAATGGCTTTATGAAGCTTACACATATTTAGGGAACTAAGAATTGATAAAACCTGGTGGCTACTACATATAAACATCATCAGTAAAATCACCCTATAGAAAAGCATTATTCAAATCTGGTTGTATTAAAACCCAACCATGGGATATATCAATACTTAAAATCAATCGAAATGTTGCAGGTTTAACAAGAGTTGAATGTGTCAATGAAGTCAATAACTGAGTGTTGATGAAAGCCCTTAGTAATAAGCCGAGCTTTATAACGAGCAATGGTGCCATTAGGATTCTTCTTAATGCGATACACCCATTTACACCTAATAATATTTTATGCAGATGAAGTAGGGATAATTGTCCAAGTGTGATTATGGATGAGAGCCTGATATGCCTCTACCATTACATTATGCTAATGGAAAGTTTTGGATGTTTGTTGAAATGTAAAAGGTTCAGTATGGAGAAACAAATCAGATTGTTTGGGTGTAGCAATAGTATTAAGAGAGAAAGGTTTTTTTTTTGGTTTGAAGATATTATTTTAGGATCTAGTAAGCATGCGCTTTGGTGGTGGTATTTGTGGCGATGAGTTGTTGATATCACTTGTAAAAGGTATAGATGAGGCACTTGTGTCCAAGTATGGAGAGAGTTGATCATCCATATAAGAGATCGAATCATTTGGAGAGATAGCTACTAGTGAGGAGGATTGAGTGTGTGACTTAGATCTTGAGATTGGATCCTACAGTAGTGTATTAGAAATGGATACTCTAGTTAGAGTTGACGTAGATGGTGTTGGTTGAATGGGGAAGTCACTATAAGAGAATTGGACAAGTTAAGGGATGCATGCAAACTAGGATAGAAGCTCGTTATTAAAGGGGGAATCGGGAAAAGAATTTTTCTAAAAAGGGAAAACATTTTCAACAAACACTACATGTCTTGATATAAACATTTGATTTTTATTTGAATCAAAATAGTAAAAGGCATGATAGGAATGGAGTACCCGAGAAAGATGCATGGACAGGATCTAGATTCTAGTTTGTGTTTGGTGTATGGTCTACGCCAAGGATAGCATAAGCAGCCAAAGACTTTGAGGGACCAATAATTAGGGTGATGATGGAATAGGTTATGATATGGTGTGTCAAAACTTAGTGTTGAGGTGGGCATGTGATTGACGAGATAGATTGTGGTTTGAAATGCATAGTGCCAGAAATGTAAGGGTATATAGGCTTGGTAAAGAAGGGTAAGTCTAGTTTCCACAATGTGGTGATGTTTTATTTTAGCTGAATCAACATGTTCAGGTGTGTAAGGTGGGGAAGTGAGGTGTTGGATGCCATGTTTCAAGAGTATATGATGTAGACTTTGATACTCTCCATCACCATCTGTATACACAGTTTTGATTTTAGTACCTAAAAAATTTCAATAAGATTTTCGAAGCATTCAAAAATGGGTGGCACCTCAAATTTTAATTTGAGAGGATACAACTAAATGTACTTTGTAGCATAATTGACAAAGACAATATAATAACAAAAACTTCCAAAGGAAGTAACCAAGGTAAGACCCCAAATATCAAAAAATAGAAACTGAAATGGCTCCTCACACTTAATTGAAGAAGTGTTAAAAGGAAGTTTATGGATTTAATTGCATAAGCATGGGTCACAGTGAACATTGGATGAATTGGTATAAGAAATATTTTGAGATGATAAAAGCTTTTGCTGAACTAATACAGAGGGATGACCAAGACATTGATGCCAAACTTGAGATAAGACATGTAAATTAGTTGATGGTTGAGATGTTTGATTAGTAGAGGTATGATTCAGGCACTCATACAGATTTTTTTTACTCCAACCTTGCACCAAGGATGCCTCGGTATTCAAATCCTTCATAAGAAAATGATTAGGGAAGAATTTAATAGAGGTATGATTTTGTCTATAAAATTGAGATACAGAAGTTAGATTTCATTTAATAATAAGTGCACACAAAATATTATTTAGTGAAAACTTGGCATTAGGAGAATGTACAGAAGAAGAACCAATATGTGTAATTGGAATTTCATTACCATTTTCAACAGTGACATCCTCATCTCCATCGTAATATAAGTGCATAGTAAGGTTTTGCAAGTCGGATGAAAAATGATGAGTGGCTCCCGAATCCAGAACACAATTGCTAGACATTAAGCTTGAAGCATGTATAGTTTGATTGAGGTTGCCATGTTAGACATATTTTGCAGTATGTCTAGGTTTATCACACATTTGACATATTAGCTTAGACTGATCTGAGTGTGTGTTTGGATGCCAATAAAAATTCATATTAGAAGATTGTCTAGCATAAGAGTTGTTACTTTGATTACCTTGATGTTGGTGAGGACGTTGATATGAACTTGTATAGGATCTTTGATTGTAGGGCTAGAAGTCTCTTGATTGTTTATATTATTCATCTTGCCTTTGCTATTGCGATTTCGATTATTTCTCATTTCCAAATGAATTGTGCTATAATTTCAAGTTCATCCTTCTGACTATTGCCTTATTTTTGTGTCAATTCTTCATCAAGAAGTTTGTCAAATAATGATTCAAATGAAATTTAAGTGTCATAAACTCTTATGGTCGCTTTCAATTCTTTGAAATAATCAGGAAGTCCATTAAGAGTGTGTACAATAATATCAACATCACTTAAAGAATGGCCAATCATACTCAGATCATCAACAAGGTTCTTAACCTTGCTCATATATTTAGTAACAGACATATCATTCTTCTTTATACCCATCAAATGAGAGAGAAGAGAAAACATACAATTATTAAAACGATTGGCAAAACTTGTCTCTAATTTGTTCCAAGCAGCAACAGAGGTGGAGCGGTTGTTAATGGTAGGACCTACAGTGCTGTGAATGTTCAATTGGATAGCTAGCAATACTAGTCAATCTCGGTGAAGTCAAAAATTGTCATTTTGATCAGTTTTGGGTGGAAAATGAGGAGATATGCCAACAAAACCAAGTAAGTCAAAACCAAATGATAGATTGGTCATTTGAGATTTACAATAAGTGTAATTTCCTCCATCCTTCATTAGTTTAAAACGAAATTGAGAAGAAGCATTTAGAGATATCAAATTTTCAAATGAAATGGAGTTTCCTTGAGTTAAAGATGAGCTGGGTACAAGAATAAGAGGTGTGTTATTTGATGTATCAAAAGAAGAGTTGAAAGAAGAAGACACGGTGAATAGGTGAAGGAATGGAGGTCTGTTTAGGAAAAGATTAGCTTTGATACAGAGAATACTTGTTGTGTTTTTCATAAGCTTGTAAGAGTACATACATACATATTAGTGGCAAATATATTCTATATTCTAAAAGGAAATAAAATAAATAAAAAATACAAATTACAATAATTTTGAAGTCAATGATTGTAGAGAGAATCACTCTCAATTATGTCTTGATTAATGGAGAAGATTATTCCCTATCAAGAGAAGATTATTCTCTATCTACTAGATGATCTCTGTGTTTACCGACTATAGCAGGAGAGACATCTAAGACACTTCACTAACAAAAGCTCTTCTAAAGAATCTTTGAAATCTATGCTACTCAATGAAGTTAGGAAGCATATCCTACTACAAAATCTGCACCAACATGGTAGTCTGAGTATCTTAGTGTTACTACAACTCTAACAACTTTAACCTAGTTTGGTTTTTCTTTTTATCTTGTTTGAAATGTTGTAATGGGTAATCCCCTATGATCTCTACCTCTTTTTTGGACCTCTACCTCCTATTTATTAATTCATTGTTCTTTTAAAAAAAAAAACTTTCCACCTTTATAATTTTGGGTGTTATAGCAGGTTACTTGATATACTTTACGAGGCTCCCTTATTTGGTCACAGGAAAACAAATTGCATTTTCGGGGCTATTCTTTACTATGTTATACTGGCATGTGGATTCTATTTTGTTGTATTTATGCTTGTAAATTTTGGCATGCTTACTTATGTAAAGCCTACAAAAGGAAAACGAAAGAATTCAAAACTAATTCAACGCTTAAAACAATTAAATAGAGGGGTGTATAAAGAAGAAAATAGTAGATGGGCATTTAGTCACCAATGAAAAACAAGTCTTCATCTTCCTTTACATCTTTCTAGCTAGTGAGTATTTAAATACATCATCTTTCTCCAGCATGTGAAACATTTCTCATGTGTTCATTTTGTTTATTTTGCAATAAATTGTGAAGGTTAACATCTCAAAATCTTTTAAGAAGGCAGAGACTTCATATAGGTTTTTAAAAAAAATTTGCAACAATTTTATTCTTTTAATGTGAGTTTTAGTCATCCTACACTAGTTTATAGATGAAATATATATTATGATTGTTTGGGACAATAAATTGAAATCATAGGAAAAATAAAAATGAAGAAAAGGTAGTTTAAAAATAAGAATAAAAGGTAGGACAAGAGGAGAGGATGAAGAAGAAGACAATTTATGAAAATTTAAGTTATATTAAGGGCCAAAATAAGAAATGTAAAAATTTAAGGGCAAATTGGAATTTAAGTCCAAGAATGGTATTTTGTATTAATAAAAAAATAAATGAGCATAAAATAACATTTTAATAGTATTTTATTGATTATTGTAATTAGGTTAAGTAAGGATATTTTTATAATTAAGAAAAAAGTAAAAAAAAGGAATAATGTTGGATTATTAAGTGTGATTAAGTTGAAAATTTTTCTTAAATTATTCTAATAAAATTTTGTAATGTCTAAGAATGAATGTCAAATTAAGGAGTAAATTGGATTATCAATTAGTTGAGTTTGAAATTCAATTAAGGACGACCTTAGAGTGTACTCTTAGAATAGTGTATAATTCTTAAATTTTATTTTTTTATTAATAAATTATTTTATAGCAAATCATATTTTGAATTAATCATTAATTAAATTAAAAATAAATAGTTACATATATGAATTATGTTTATTTATTTCACAAATAATTAATAAAGTACAAGGTGTTTCGTTTTTGTTTTTTGTTACATATTATGAGATGTATCACTTATTAATTTTACAAAAATGTGTTAATTAAATAGAGACTAACTTATAATAGGTTGTGAATAAATGGTGTAAATCGTGAATCTATGGGTTTCTTAGGATAGTTGCATTTAACGGTCATAGATTGATAAGTTAGCTAAATATGATCAAGCAATGGCTAGGTATCTGTCCGTAAAGTAGGTATTGAGACATCCTGAGTCTTGAGAATGTCCTTTTTCAATGGCTAGATATCAAAGTGGCATCAAAATATGTTAACTCTTGATCATATCTTGTGTCGATGGTTAGTTACTGAAGTAGTATCGGGATAATAAATTGGATTGAAAAATTAACATAACCTGTGTTGATATTTATAAATTTAACTAAGTTTCACTCAGTGGGAGATTATAATGGGTAAAGATGAATCAAAAAACCATTAATGTAAGCCTACTAGGTTAAATAGGGCCTAGGCAATTCATTTAATTATGATATAAAACACAAATGGTAGTAATAAAATAATATTAGTCTTAATCATTGCTTTGATAAAATTTTAAATGTTTGTTAATTATTTGAATAGGTTGAGTAATGTTTTGTATTTTAATATTATATGTATGTTTATATATATATATATATAATTCCGCATAAAAAATTAGCTAATTGCCTTAGGAATCCAACGCTTTGAAAACCAAGTCAATTGGATATTGGACGAAAAATATATATATATTGAGTTCTTTGATTTTAAGGGTACAGTTAGTTACCCTTACTAAGTAGAAAGCTCACTTCTTGCCCTATTTTTTGGAGATAGAGAGATTGTCAATAACCTCAGTGCACATGATCGATAGAGTGGAGTTTAGGTGAGCTAGTAGATTAAATTAAATAAAGTTATTTTTATTGTACATACTTTTGAATGTGACCATTCGATTTAGTCTTGCTTGTACAGATAAATTTTTGTGATTGATGAACATCCTTTTTTAAAACTAATAAGGATTTTAGTAATTATTGTTATGCTTTGGGAATATTTTCGATAATTGTAATTTAAGAATTGTTAGAGTGTCACATTAAGTGGTATCAGAGTACGTTTACGTTTCTAGGGATAAATTAAGGGAAAAAAAACCAGTGATATGTTCTTGTCTTATCTAAAATGATTTTAGGAGATGATATTATTATCCTAAAATTAGCTAACTAAAGAATCGAGTAATGTGATCCATAATCCTAATATGCCTGACCAAGGGGATGCCAGAACATATTAAGAAAGAGGAGAGGTACCGATGCCACCACAGATGATGCAGTTCCTTCAGATGATATAGCAAATTCTTATTGTGGCTCCAACCCGAGGTGATTTTGGGGTGGATTGCAACTATAAGAGAATTTGTAAGATGGTTGTAGTGGAGTTTCAAGGTACTATTGATCTTAAGGAGACTGAGGTAGGTGGGAGTAGATAGAGTCAGTTTTAGATCGTTTAGATTTTACTTTAGAAAGAAGGTTACAGTACATCATTTTGTTATTTCATAGTAACGCGCCGACTTGGAGGAAGTCAGTGAAAAGATCTTATAAGCCATGAGAAATGACTTGGTAGGAGTTCTAGAAAGAGTTTAGAGACAAATATACTTTGCGAATATATAGGGATCGAAAAAAGATGGAGTTTATAAGTTTAGTTCAAATAAAGGAGATGGGTGGCAGATTATGAGGCTCACTTTACAACATTATCTAAGTATACATTGGAGTTTGTGGCAAATCTAGATGATAGATGTTACCGATATGAGCAAGGTTTGAGAGTAGAGCTAATGCCACATCAAGCAAAAGTGATAGTTTCTATCGATATGGTGGAGATCAAAGAGCTAGAAAGGATTTAGAATAGTATAGCACTGCTAGTGTGCCATCAGTTGGATCCGATAGAGGGGTTAGTCAAAGGTTCAGAGGACCTCTTAATAGAGGAGTTAGAGGGTTACAGAGTTATGCTACCTATGAGAGTGTTCATAAAGGACCATGTTAGGGACCTATTAGGATCAGTCAGGCATGTTATATTTATGAAGAGAGGAGGCAATTACAAAGGAGTTGTTTGGTAGTAGGAAGGAGTTCGGGAGTAAAGGCAAAGGAGACAATACATGGTTAGAGTGATGCATTTATTTTGAGTAAAGGTTCAGGTAGAATTGGTATTAGAGGTGGTGGAAAAGGAATTGGGCATGGATTAACAATGAGTACAATTACTAGCAAGACATCCTCAATATAGTTTCAAACTCAAGAAAAGATATACCATATGACAAGGGAGAAGACACCTGCAGCCAAAGATGTCAGTTCTAGTATAATTTCATTATTTGATATTAAGGTTATGTGTTAGTAAACCCAAGATCTACACATTATTACATTTCTTTAGAGTTTACCTCTAGATATCCAGGAGAGGTTAGTCTATTAGGATATGATCTAAAAGTGTGGTTGCCAATAGGAGAGTGTGTGATATTAAATAGTGTAAGGAGGGGATACCATCCAAAACTCACACTCAACCTAGCATACAATTATCTCTCCTTTAAAATCTGTAACATAATTATAAAATGTTAATCATGCTCCATTTTACTCCCCTAATACACCAATATATCATCAATGAGCACTATCAAAAAATGAACCACATACTCTTGAAAAGTTTTAATCTTTAATGCCATAAATGCAATTAGACCATTAGTCAACCCGAAAGATATCACTAGAAACTGATAGTGGCCATACCGAGTATAAAAAGCTATCTTGGGAATACTTGGCTCAGTTATCCTCAATTACTAATATCTCGATCTTAATTCAATCTTGGAAAATATGGCAATTCCTTTCTATTGATCTAAAAGATCATCTACCCTCAACAAAGGGTACTTGTTCTTCACGATCTTTATATTTAGCTATCGTTAATTTATGCAAAGTCTTATACTAATCTTATACTACCATCCTTTTTCTTCACAAACAACACTGGATCTCCTCGTAATGATGTACTCGGTCTAATAAAGCTCCTTTTCAACATCTCTTCTGTAGCACCCCACTCCCGTAGGACCCGAACCTGATATCAATGGTAATATCTGAGTCCGTGCCCCACGAGGGTGGCGTGCTACATCACTCATTCAAAACTCAGTATAACTTTTTTTTCTTTAACACAAACACACACACATTATAATTTATGCGGAAAATAATTTACATAACCAGTTCAATGGTCTCAGGGCCCTTTTCATAAATAGAATATTATTAATACAAAAATTCAGAAAATAAATTATACTAATGCAGACGCGAACTGATCCTGACCCCTT
>JANTPM010000245.1:15128330-15145433 GCA_025434745.1 Erythroxylum divaricatum | reverse complement strand
AAATAAGCGCAAGGTTTCAGGACTCCAGAAATTGGACTCTGGAAACGGGTCCAATAGAAGTGGAATTAAAGCAAGAGAGTAAGTGGTAAGTTATATGCAGTTGGGTCTCGGATCCAACATCTGTGGTATCAGAGCAAGAGAGTAAGTGGTAAGTTTCATGCAGTTGGGTCCTAGATCCAACAAGAGCACTTTCCAATACGCGGTAATAGACTCCTTGAAAGTTTTCAAATCTGATATGTGGCTAGTGTACTTCCTTGCTGATCCAAAATCTCAACCTACAAAACTCAATTTTTATTATAATAATTCATAAAATATTAAGAAAGTATATTATTTAAGGCCCACATGTTTTCTAAACCATATAGCAAGGTCACGACTTTGAATTTTTTGAATATCATAACTACTTAAACACCTGGGATGTGCTTTGCTCCTTATAACCTTTCCATACTCTCTACATATGTATGTAATGAACACTTGGTGTTACAAGAGTATGAAATTGTTAATGTATATTTAATCTTTAAGAGAAAAGAAGTGGTAAGTGGTTACTTTAGAAATGAGGCAATCGCATCGCAATTGTATAGGATATATCTATGTGCTTGTAACAATGTTTGTTCGTCTAAGGCTTCTTCATAGACCCTCTTTCTTTTCTTAGCATCAGTTCCAACATCATTCTTCCTTCCTAATGGTCGGCCCATGTTGAACAAGTCAACCTCTTGTAAACATAGATTCTCATCTTCATCATTTCGTCTAGTTCTGTTAAATCGATTCTTAACATTTAATAAGTACCTCGAACAAAAATTCAAACATTAATTTGCAATATACCCTTCAGCAATTGATGCTCCTAGATAGGTTCGGTTACACACATATGATTTGAGTGTCCCTAAATACCTAACATTTGGAAAAATTAGTATATGAAAATTAAATTTAGTTTTTAATGAAGTAAATGCAAACACTAAATTTAAAATGGCGTAAAAAAAGTATCTTTCCACAGCATACATTATCCGATATGAAGCCAAACCTGCTACTTTTGCCTCAGAAGCCAATTGGATTACTAGGTGAACCATGATTGTAAAAAATGATGATAGAAAGATTCTTTTAAGCTTGCAAATGGTAAGCGTGATCTTTGACTCCATATGCTCGATATCAATTTCATAAAGTTCCATCGACCAAAGCCCTTTAAGGAAATTGTATAAATCAATTAAAACTATGCTTACATTATATAGGATAGTTCCTTGAATTACTATAAGGAAGAATTGCTATAGGGAAGAACTCTGGAATTAGAATATGACAATCATGACTTTTTAACCTAATTAGCTTTCCTTGGATCAACTATACACATCTAGAGATATTTGAAGAAAGCTCATCAAGAGCTTTTATGTCTTTTAAAACTTGCAAAAAAATGTCTCTTTCTTTTGATGTCATTTGGTAATGTGCTCTAGGCAAATATACACCGTTGCTTCTAACATGCTTCTTGGGATAAGTTCACTCCTTAATCCAAGATCCTGGAGGTCCATTCAAGCTTTATAATTATCTTTTGACTTTTTTTCCCATATCAAGAATTGTCCAAAGAAATTTGTCATAAACATTCTTTTCTGTGTGCATCAAGTCAAGATTATGTTGTAGCAAGTGGTGCTCCCAATACGATAAGGAGAATAGAATGCTTTGTTTCATCCAATGTTGGTAGTGACTAGAACTTTCAACACCTTCAATACTATCCAACTCTTTGACAATTTATGTACTTGATAAAGGCATTGATGCATATCTTATTTCTTGCTCCCTATCGAATGATCGGTTATCATACCAAAATCTATAGTTCTTGTCTGAACATCTGCAATGACACATATAACAAACTTTTCTACTATGATATAACCATTTAGATGCAGTATAACATAAACAAATAGGGCATGCAAATTCTCCTTTTGTGCTCCAACCAGAAATGTTATCATAAGCTAGAAAATCAATTATTATTTATAGAATAATGGCACATATTTTGAATGATTCTTGTTTTAAAGCATCAAATGTTTGGAGTCCAACTATTTATAATTCTAGTAGCTCTTATATTAAAGGTTACATGTATACATCCATTCTATCCCCAAGGCTTTTAGGCCCTGGAAGAAGGAGTGACAAAATAAATTTTGATTGTTTCATGTACAACCAAGGTGGCAAATTGTAAGGAATCGACATTCATTGTTCGAAATGGATTGAATCCATTAGTAGCTAACACTATCCACACATTATGAAGGTCAGAAGACAAATGGGGATACTTGGAACAAAAATGTTTCCAAGTTTTTGAATCATTCGGATGCCTCATTTTTCCATCTTTTTTATGACCATTCTTATGCCGTCTCATATCTCTCACTGTTTTAGAACACATGAACAATCTTTTTAATTTAGGTATTAAAGGAAATCATCGTAAAATCTTTGCAGGTTTTTTTCCCACCTTGTTGCACTTCAGATTGTAACCCATCATCTTGACCTTCTTTATTCGACAGCCATCTAGAGGGCCCACACTTGCAACATACTTGTTTGTCTGTGTTGTCCTCACAAAACCACATATAATCATTAGGGCAAGCATGTAACTTTTCATAACTAAGTCCGAATGTTGAAATTAACTTCTTAGCCTCATAGTATGACTTAGGCAGGATATTTCCCTTTGGTGGAACATCTTGCAAAAACTTTAGCAGCATGTCAAAAGATTTGTTGCTCCATCTATTTAAACACTTTAGGTGATATAAATGAATCACACAAGACAATTTGGAGTATGAATTATAGTTAGGATACAACACTTGTTTTGAATCTTCTAATAAATCATGAAATTTACCTCTTTCTCTAGCATAGTGGAGTTGTTCAAGTGCAGTTGTAGTTGATTCTTGTAGTCTCTCCTCTAATTCATGTATTAGAAATACATTTTGTAGTAGCTCATTCATATTGTCTTGAATATGTAACTCTTCATCAACCATAGGGGTAGACGCAGCTGAGGAAGACTTTTCTCTATGAACAATCCCTTTACTATACCCTTTTAAGAATCCAAAATGAGTTATATGTTGAAAAACCACATGTCTTAGATCCCAATATGACATAATACATCTTTCACATGGACTTATGATTTTTTTTTCTTGTATCTCAAATGCAAAATCCAAAATTTTTTTAGTGTCTTCTATGTACTTAGGACATGTTGTGTCCTTAAGCATAATCCAATGTTTGTCCATTAAAACATTAGCCTGCAATTACATTATAGCGAATTAGTTAAACAATAGCTTGGAAGGAAATGTGAAAACATTTGCTTTTATAGAATGTTTTGATCTAGTGGTTGCAAAGTTGATATGCTAATAAGATGAAGACTTAATTTCTGCTTAAAGAAAGGTGGTGTTCTATACCATTATTTATATGTATTCTTAACTTGCTATATTTTTTTATGACAGTTTTTTCTTTCACAAATATAATTAAGAAAACACATATTGACAAATGATCTGACTTACCTTGAAATATGGTGAAGAAAGTGTGGTGTCTAGCCAAATTAATTGAAAGGGCTTGTTAGTTTCACTTGAATTGATTGTAGTGCTTCGGCAATAAGATTTGAATTAGGTTTCTTGCCTGAATCATCATATGAGAAATTTTCAATGACGATGAAACAAAGTAGACAAAGGGACGCCAATTAAAAGTAATGGAAGAATTCACGTTCCTATAAAACTAAATATATAAATAACCTATTAATTTTTTTAATAAGTAAAATTTTATTTTTGTGAAAGGTAGAATTAGTTTTTATTTAATTAAATCTCTTGATACCAAATATGTGTTTTCTCTACGTTTCAGTTTTAAGAAGTAATATGAAATTAATAAATAATTTAACTAGTTACATGAAATTTATAATAATATTATAATTACTTTATATTGTGGTTATATTGTTTAGCACAATATTAAAAAGTGATGAATTTTGTGTGTTTCTTTGGCCAAAGACAAACTTGGACACAAGAATTAAAATTGTGTAATATTTTAGGTCTCAAATGTAAAGGCGCTATTTTTGTTTTCTTAAGATTAAAGCGCGGTCTCTAAAAAATTTCTCTGCTCTCTTTTCAACCCTAAAAGGTATCTATTCACTTCCTCTTCTTTGTCTTCCTAAAATCTTCACCATTTTTCTCTCCTCATAAAACCTACACCGCTTTACTTTCTTTATTTGCAATACACTCGAGCAAGAAATTTGCTAGGGAATTGCTAAGGTTTTAGTCAGAGTAATGTCATCAATATCCAATTTCAAGCATTTGGCTTAAATTAATTGACAATGGAAGAGATTGCTTGCTATACCTCACCAATTTATTCTTGATTAGTTGTTTTTATTTACACCTACACCTATCTTGAATCCTATTTGATCATTTTCTAAGTGTAATGTTCCTTCTATGTTTTTAATCGTTATTTCTTCTACATAAGTTTTTAGTTTTGGTAAAGCTACTTATCTATTTTTCTATCTTAATTTGCATAATTTGGAAAAGCATAATTTTCTTTGCAAGGTGCACACCACACCTCCTACTATTGTCTCTATAGAATCTAACCTTAGTCACTTAGAAATTCAACCACAGCCACCAAGGCAATAGTCACTTAGATTTGAACAACAACAATTATCCCAATCCATGCTACAACAACCACCACAAAGCCAACCTCAAGAAGATGTAGTAGAATCGCAAATGCAATCATAAGTCCAATAATAGAAAAAACAACAACATCATGGAGCTCCTCAAACTGTCCCAACAGTTCTAGAACCAAGTGAGCAACCACTTCCAAGTGGTATGAAAACCAAGATGTTTCTTTAAATTTTTTATTTATATTCGATTTATAATTTTTAATATATTTTCTACATGATGAGTTAGTCCAAAAAACTAGAGGATATACTCGTGTCCTTGATGTTTGGGATATTGAAAGAGGGAGAAAAGATTGTTGTTAATTTTAACATTCTAAATAAACCAATTGGTTTCGAAGGTGGAAAGTTTAATCAGTTCTTAGGTAGCATGGTTAGAAAGTCACAGCTTTCGCCTCTTCACTTCAAAAGCTGGAAAATAATGCCATCTAGATACAAGGAAGAAATATGGAAAATGGTAGAGTTTTTTTTTTTCATTTACATATGTTCACTTGTTCATTGTCAGCTTGTAATTCTTACAACATTTTTTTGGTATAGGAGAAGTTCCAAATTCAACCACTTACTGAAAATGTCAAGAATGTTGTGATTAATGATATGGGTGATAACTGGAAGCATTGGAAGTGTGAAGTGAAGAGCAATGCAAAGTTTGATGTGAACATATTTGTTGAATCAAATTTAGTTCAACTTACATATGATCGAGTAAACAAGGAACAATATAAAGCACTTGTAAATCATTGGCTTTCGGATGAAGCACAGGTCTTTTTCCTATGTTTAAAATTATTTTATATTGTGGTTAAATTTATCCTTTCTATTTAAAACATTTTTCAAACATTATGTATACTTTGCAGTGTCAAGCTAAGTTAAATGTAGAAAACCATTCAAAACTAAAGGATCCACATCATGGGGGAACAAAATCATTGGCTAAGTGAATCCAAAAAGAGATATTTATTATACTTAAACTAATTTCCCAAAATTAGATATTCTACATGTACTAAATTTGTATGTGTTCTGCATGTACCCAAAATTGCTCATTCTACATGCACATTTTCTGTATATTGACTTTGCAACCTACAATTTACCAAATTTGTGTACAAATATTAACCTTTCTCATGCAAAACTTTTATCTAATAGATCAATACTTGTATTTAAACTAAATTTATTCTAAACTTGTGTTTCTATTTGGTTAAATCTTACTAGGTTGAAAAAACTGGTGTTTTGCCTTCAAGATCTAAACTCTATATTGATATTAGAAAAATAAAGGATGGAAATTTTGGTACTCCTTATGCAACAGAAATGGTGATATGAACTCTTTATGACTATAATTATTACCTAGAAAAAAATTATGAAGCTAACATATGTCACTTTTTTGTGCCTGTTCAGGAATGTATGGAGGGTAGAATGAATGAAAGTGATGTAGTAAAGTTTACCCTAGATCCTAAATCTTGGGACAATGATGCATATGCTTAAGTCAAGGGGCCAAATAAGAGAGCGTGTGTAGATGGACTAGGAAAAGTTTATGTAACTACCAACAAAAAAGATGTCCAAATATGGGAACTTAAAGATCAAAATTAAATGTTGCTGGGAAAGTTGAACAATTCTTTGGGAAAACTTGAATATTATGACAATTTATTTCAACAACATTTTCAAACTATGAGTGGTCATTTCAGTAATACTAATGGAACAAATCATCAGGTATGATTAACTTGCTTCTGTATGTCAATTGTTTGAGTGAAAAATGTTTATTTATATCAAATATAATAAACTATTCTCTTAAAATTACATCTTATTAATATGTCGCAGGTTCCAAACAAGCAAAGTGATCTGCATGATTCCCATGATGTTGTGCGACACTCTTCAATGTCAAGTGCATATGTTGGTGATGACCAATAAGAGTATAATCTTAAGCTTTTAACATATTTTAGTACTTTCTTAATTTTTTTCTTCTCCTATAAATTCATTTCTTGCCTTAGACTTTTAATTTATGACTTGTGAGCTTGTTTTCGATGTGTTGACTGAATATGATTAAAAGTTGAGTTAAAATGATCATATTGATTGCAGGCACAAAGTATTTGTATCATTTTTTATTTCATGCTTTCATCTATGTTAGAAAGTGTAATACTAACTAGTTGTAATTTTTCAATTACACAACATTGTGTTTCATTTCCTTGACTAGCCAATCACTTGATTGACCATTTCGTTTTATTTAGATTCTATTACTAACCTCTAAGATATGTATTTTTATATTAATGATTAAGTTTTAAATTTGTTATTTACATATGAGCTAAATGATAGGAATTCAAGTGCGGTTGAAGATATGAAGCTAGAAGATGTGATGGCCTCAATTTTTGTTATTTTTTCCTTCTAAGAAGCATGTGTTCTTTTAGTTAGGCTTTTATTCTTCTACCAACACCATAACAAAATTTGTAGGCATTAAGTAATGGTTTATTTTTGAACATTATATTTGTGATATATGTAGTTTAGATCACGTGCTTCCATTTATGTTTAAAATTTTTAGTTATTTAAGACTAAATTAATTTGTCTATATTTTTAAATTTTATATAATTTCAAATTTTATGATAAAATTTTTCATCAATATTGTTCCACTAAATAGATATCTGAAAGTGACAATTATGATCAAAAGATGTACTGTCGTAATATCATTTATACCAATTCATAAATTTGTGTTATAAAATTTATCAAGTAATAAATAAATTTGTTGTTATTATATATAATTCACTAATTACCAACTAAAAAGATAGTGTCCCAATATGTGTTCTTTTCTCATTGTGTATTATTCATTTGTATGAACCATTAGAAGAACTATATAGTGACGGTTAAGAACATGTCACTCTTATTTTAAAATAGCCCAACCTAGATTAATAACTAATGAAAAAATATTACTAAAGAATAATACTAAAGTCTTATCTAAGCGTCCCTGTAGCTATTACTTTTTATACCTATCATTTTCAAAATTATAACTGTTCATAATAGGGACGGTATATATATGACAGATAGCCAAACGGTCGATATAAGATGTAGTGACGGAAAAGTTGGTTATAGGGATATATATTTATCGTTACTAAATGGTTTATTCCTTATAGTGCTTCTTGTACACACAAGGTTCATCTGGATTTTGTGATAAATTAAACTCTTTGATTGTCACATCAAATTGGATGTTCCAACTCCTAGATGTTTACTTCCATCCATAAATAAATTTCTGAAGCTTTCATATCTTTTTTTTCATCTTTGGATATGAAGCCCTCAGGTTGTATCATATACACATCATCGGCTAGATTTTCATTCAGGAAAGTCGTCTTCACATTCATTTGTCATATCCCATAATCATAATGAGCAGCAATGGCTAGGAGTATTCTAATGGATTTAAGCATGACTATCGGGCTAAATGTCTCGTCATAGTCAACTCCTTATCTTTGACGATAACCTTTAGCGATTAGTATCGCTTTATAAGTAATCACATTACCATCCATGTTGATTTTCTTCTTGGAAATCCACTTGCATCTTATGGGTTTTAACACTTTGGGTGGGTCAACCAAAGTCCATTCTTGGTTTTCAAACATGGAATCCATTTCAGACTTTATGGCTTGAAGTCATTTTTCATATTCTAAACTCTTCAGAGCCTCTTCATAGGTTGTAAGCTTATCATCCTCTATGAGCAATACATCATTGTGCTTACTTATGAGAAATCCATATCTCTCTGGAACATTGCATATCCTACTTGACTGATGAACATTTTGTGTGTCAGAAGGTTCAACTGTTGTCTCATCTCCATGAACAACAATCTCGGGTTTAGGTAGTTTATCTGCATCTGTTTGAGCATTATGAACTTCAACAAGTTCAACTTTGCTCCCACTGTCTTCTCTTAGAAGAAACTCTTTCTCTAAAAAGACAGCATGCTTTGAGATAAATACCTTTTTCTCTTAAACATTACAGAATTGATATGTAATTGTTTCTTTAGGATATGCTACTTATCAGATTTCGCTTCAAGCTTGCTTGATTGAATTCACTTCATATAAGCCAGAAAATCGCTTTCAAATAAGAAAGATAGGATTTTTTGTTACTCCGTATCTCATTCGGAGTAACATCAAGTACTTTTAAAAGGCCTCTATCAACTACTTTTGAAAGGACTCTATTTATCACATAAACAGTAGTCTAAGTGCATAACCCTAAAAGGATTTTGGTAGATCTGCTAAACCCATTATTGACCTTACTATGTCCAACAAGGTTCGGTTTTTCCTTTCATCTACACCATTATATTGAGGTGTGTAAAGTGAAGTCCACTGGGATACAATCTCGTTATCCCTGAGATAACTTAGAAACTCCTCTTTCAAGTGTTCGCCATCTCGATCTGATCGAAGTGTCTTGACACTTTTACCGAGTTGTTTCTCTACTTCACTTTTAAATTGTTTGAACATTTCAAATGCTTTAGACTTGTATCTCATTAGATACACTTACCCATATTATGAATAATCAACGATCAAGGTAATGAAGTACATAAAACTACATTTGGCATGAATGAACATCGTCCCACATAAATCATAATGTACTAGTTCTAATAACCCATTCGCATGTTCAGCCTTTCCTTTAAAAGGTAATTTTTTGTCTTGACTAACAAGCAAGATTTTGTCATATGATTCATAATTAAATGACCCTAAACTACCACTCTTGTATATCTTATATAGGCGTCTCTCACTTATATGACCAAGTAGACTATGCCATAAGTAAAATGATTTTAAGTTATCCCATTTTTGTCTTTTATTTTCATTGATATTTAAAATTGGATTGCACATATCTAATATGTAAATACCATTGCACAATGAAACAGTACCATAAAACATTTCATTCATCATAATCGAACAACCATTTCTTAAAAAAGTTAAATGAAATCTAGTTTTGTTAAGGCATGAAATAGATACAATGTTATTTGTCACAATGGGTACATAATATCAATTATCCAAAATTAACTCTAGCCTATTAGGAAGATACAATACACAGGTTCCTATGGCTAATGCAACAACTCTTGCTCCATTTTCCACACGTAGTTCTGTCTCTCCCTTTTTGAGTGGTCTATTATCCTTAAGGCCCTACATATCAACAGATATGTGTGAGCCATATTTGGTATCTAATACGTAAATATTATGATCAGAAATAGTATTAACCTTAGTGACAAATAACATGCCTGAAGTAGATGGTGGAGCATCTAATGCCTTATTTTGCTTTAGCAACTCCAGATAGGCTTTATAGTTCCTCTTCTAATGCCCTTCCTTGTTGCAATGGAAGCATATTCCCTTTGGTGTATTTCTTCTTTACTTTATTTTTGGCTAATCCTCCCATTGTCTTTTTAGACTTCTTCTTCTATTTTTGGCTACACCTCCCACTGGCTTTTTATACTTCTTCTTCTTTTAGTTCCTCTTGTGAGAACTAGAAGTAGAGTCCACCAGGATTATAGCCTTACTGTCCTTTCTAACAGTTTAATCAGTTGTTTTGAGTAGATTAATCAATTCAGTTATCGAAGTGGATATTTGGTTCATGCAATAATTAATCACAAATTTTGAATAACTATCGGTTAAACTAGTCAGAATTAAGTCTATACTTAATTCATGATCCATTATGAAACTCAAACTGACTAACCTCTCGATGTATCCATTCATCTTTAGCACATACTACACTAAAGAAGATCCTTCAGTCATCTTAGAGCAGAAGAGCAATCTTGAGGTCTCGAACCTTTCAAACTGAGCTTACTCATCAAACAGTTCCCTTAGACAGTAGACTATAGTATGAGCCTCTATAATCTCATGCTACTTTTGTAATTATGGTGACATAGAGGCCGGCTTAATATAGCTAGCTAGGTAGCTCACTATCATCCAGTAGCTTCTTGTAAGCTTTCTGATCCCCATTAAAAGCATCGACAGCAGAGGGATTAGGAAGTGACTCTCTAGGACATATCTTAGTTTCTCATATTTAAGAACAATTCTCAAATTCCATAGCCAATCTAAGAAGTTTGGTCCCGTGAGTTTGTTTGAGTCTAGTAGAGAGCGCACGTTCATATTAGACGAAAACTTCATTGTGATTCAATAACCTAGAAGAATAAGAGAGAACGTTAGAATGTACATAAATACATATCAATAAAGACTTTAATCACATACATTATAGGTTCCAATATTTTATCCGAATCCATATCCCTCGCTATGGATATGAGAAAAACTTATAGTTTTTCTTTTGGGTCGATATCCAATATCACTAAGAATGACCTTAGGTTTGCCCAACAAGCCAGCTTAGGTCAATCGGTAGGTATCATTCATACCAATTACATTCAGTGTAGGTTGTCAACTCTTGATACGTATATATCCCATATATACTACCCAACTTCACCTCTATCTACATTGACCTTGGATTTGGCCAACAAATCAACGCTTCCAGTTAGGACCAACTCATTAATCAGAAATCTAATTTCTATAGTTTGAACATATTCGTATAGAGTAAGCTTAGGTTTACCCAACATCCCAACACTAAAAGAACTCTGGTTCTTACCATATTAATGGAAGGCGTAAGTCCTAATATTTTAGTTGAGGGATTTATTCTTAAGTCTCATTAATACTTGGATGGACTTATATATATCTCACATATATATTCAGATAGTTACTATAACTGTATGGCATGATTATGGATGCTTCGGTTAAATTGAGCTTATGTCCATAATCACTATATCATGCCAATTTAACCAACCCTTAAAATGCATCTAATGCATATAATACACAAAGGAGGTTTAATTTAGATTGTGACTTGAACGTTTTTTTAATTTGTGAACCATGAGTGTGCAAAAGCATATTCATTTGGGGCATGCCTTAGCCCAATTGAAAGGTAGGACCATATGCATCGAGCCTTATTTGACGTAACTAACGAATATAGAGGATGGGAGTCTTTAAAAAGCTACCATCAATGCCCTTAGAATTTAAACTCTTTGTAAATTTGTAATTTGATTTAGTGAATTTATTTGTCAATTTGACCCATAATTTTTCTTCTACACTTAAAAGGTTTTCTCCATAAATTTGGTATTTTATTTATTTTACTGTCATTTATATGATTTGAGATTATTATTTTGTTACGATTGAGTAGCCTAAAATTAGTTAATTATTTTTGCTGATATCGTAGATGGTTACTGTTTGGAGCCCAGCAAAATCTTCCTCGTTTGACGGCCAGACATAATACGAGTATAGGAATAAAAGTTAGAGACAACCTTGGTAACTCTCGTTCGCTCTGGTGGCCAAGGCTGTGGAGCATAGTCTTATTGCGCAAAATGAGAAGCCATCAGTGTAAATCCATATGCGAGGATTCAGTTACTTCAAAACGAGGAGCAGTCGGTAAAGTTTCATAAGCAACCCAAATTAAAGTATGACGAATACAGACTAGAGCGGCTTAAATTAACTCAACTCCTTTAATGGTGGCTATACGCTATTCTTCAGCTTCTCTATTATGATCGTTCAAACCAGTCCAATAAGAGGAGTGGTTGGAAAGAATATCAATGCTAACTTGTATATACAGAGAACTTTTAGGTGTATATCTGACGAGGAGGTTGAAATAGTAAGATACCTACGGAGGCAAACTAGAAGTTCTCCTTGTGGAAATCAAACTTAGTCGTAGTTTTCCTGGAAAAGTCTTGAGCCAAATGTCTTAGTTCTCCCGTCGGTCCAGGCGCACCGCAATAGAAAACTCCTGTAAGGACAAAAGCAAAATCTAATGACGATCTTTCCTTTTGAGAAATGAGAAGCAAAAAATTAACTTACCAACTCTTTGGTCAGGGTGATTAACGGTTACATGCTTGAAAACTTTACGCCAATTGGGTCTAGCAAAGTGCGTCTTTACAGGCGTATCAGAGACTATATCCACACCATTTTTGGCATGTTGAAGAGATTGAAGCATGGCAACCAAAGCTGATCGAGCATCTCCTTCTTCATAAACACTAGTGCAGTAATTATGGAGCTCAATAACTCTGTCTTCATCATAATCGGCAACTTGGTTCATTACACCCTTGAACCATTCAAATGAACCTTGCTCGCGGGTGACCCAGTAAAAATAGGCTTGTTTAGTGACAAAAGGCTTTCTCTTATTTCTCTTAATGCCACTCTCTACTGTGCCTTTCTCCTTATCTTTTTGCTGCCTTATGTTGTTAAGCACATCCTTGACTATGCTAATTAAGGGGGTGGCTCCAATTCCAAGTCCAACAAGGAGAAGAACATCATACTTTCTGTAGTCTTGTGCTGGTGCTCCATACGGCCCATCTATCAAGAGCCTTGGTAACCTGATAATCTTCAGAGTCATTACTTCCACAATAATTTTTGATTCGTTAGTATTAACATTATTGCTTTTCGTATTCATTTCTAGATCAGGAGAGATTTTTCAGGAAATTTCCCATCCTAACAATTCCAAGACTCATCTTCCGCTTATTCAATTTCATTCTTACCTAGGCTTGCTGTTGCTGTTTCCCATATCAGCTCTAAGAAGGCCACTTTGATTAGTTGATGCAGGTGTGCATACCTTCACCATTGGTCAGTTCAAGTTTTTCAATAAAATCTTACGATTTACGAACTTAGAAGCTTTGCAAGATTTTTTCAACTCATGCTTATACCTGGGAGAAAACAGCTTTTAGTTGGGATGTCCAGTCACCTAATGTCCTAATATGTAAGCTCAAATAGTCATCACTTGGAGCTGAAGTAATAGAAAATGGATGCCTGTAGAACAAATTCATCGATTACTCAAAATTGTGGTTATTTTCCAATCATAATAGCAATTGATATCATACCATACTATAAATCTGAAATATGATAAGATTACCATTGAAATGCAGAAACAGCCGAGCAATTTACGAAAATATATTGGCCGCTAGTGTATCTGAATCCTTGAGGTTTGGACATATGCAAGGCCAAAACATTTCCAGGGTAAACTGCAACCTGAAATTTCACGAATTGCTTGTCAGAAGATAAAAAGGTCAATTGCTTGAAAATAATACAAGCAAGCAAAACCTTGTATTTACCTTCATAATTCGCACTGTTTTATAGCCTGATCGAAATGCTCTAATTAAACGTTCACATGCGTATAATAAAATTGGGGTAGCAAGATACATCCATGTCTGTTGATAGAGAGAAAAAGCAAAGCAATAGCAGTCAGCATTTGAAACAAAAAGTGAACATACAATCTTTGCCTTGCAACTGTAATGATTATTCAAGTAGAAGGGAGTTACCGTCTTCTTGTACCATTTCTTGGAGAGGTAAAGATAGTAACCGTGGACAATAAACAGGGCATAGACAATAACAAACAAGTGATGGGAGTACCAGAAGGCATTGAATCCCGTAAGCTTCCTGAGGGGTTTAGGGAGGTTTAGCCTATTTCGGCGGAACCACGGCTGAGCCAGTATGAAGGCTATACCCATAAGCACCACCATTACCACACCTGTCCAACCTTCCGTTCCTTTCACAAACCACCAGTAGTTGTTAGGCCTGTCATCGCCAAAGAATGGCTTCATCGGCTGGTACTCTTCATCTGTGGCATGCAATAGCCTAGGGAAGTCACACGTTAAATGTGCAACTGCATGCAGCCCTACACCAATGGCAATTCCAAGTGCAATTACCTATAAAGAATCTAAGTTAGTTCCTAGACAAAATATGTACAGTAGAAGAATCACATATATATATATATTAAAGAAAAGGTATAACTTAGGAATTGGACCATATATTACGTTATGTACCTTGTGAAAATTGACGTTATCATCAAAAGGAACAGCGACACCTAACTTGGTCTTGCTTCTAAGCCAAGTAATGGTATTTCTACAGACAGGTAAAAGAATTAACGCCATGTTGAACTTTAGTGTCTCAGCTGCACCCTTAGCTGTGGTTACGCAGTAGCCCATTACGTCAAACACTGCTCTGTGCTTATACTGAATAAATTTCCACGCAAACAATCCAGCACAGATTGTTAGCCATAAAGCCAGGACCCAGATCCTCTTCCAATTGTCCTGGACGAAGTAAGCTAGACACCGACTGCACCTCTTGATGGGGTTGTGATCTTTCGTTGGCACAAGCTTTTGGCTTAGCATTTGGCTCAAAATGCGACTGTCTGTTGCCAGGTTTGTTGATTGGCTTGGAGCTTGGAGAAGCAATGTTTCCAAATTGTGCAACTGCAAAAAAATTTACGTTAAATTTACTTTACCCCATAAATTTAAATTCTATTTTTATAAATCCTTTAATCCACAAGCCTTTTTCTCTAACATAAATCCTAGTAATGGTATACTGTAGCTCTAGACACTTGGGAGTTATATATTGTAGACCTCGATGAATCCAAGGTTGTCAGGGTCCAGTTCTTCCATGATCAGAGCGGCGTACTCCTCGGCCCGTTGTTGGATCTTCGACAACTTATTAGCAGAAGCACTTAAAGCAATAATCTGAAAGATTAGACACCTTATTAATAAATTTATTATCAGACACATACTGATATTATATACATATATGTAAATTACCTCTTTCACCTCCTCCTGGGTTATACGTCCATCCGCATTCTTGTCCACCCTGCAATTATTGTTTTTACTGTTAATGGTGAGTTGAATTGAACATTGTTCTAGGATTATAATTATAAATTACATCGTAATCATCATCATTATAATAAATGTCTTACATATCAAAGAAGGTCTGCAGCCTAGCATCAAAGCTCTGATCAGTAATTTGTTCCCAGAATTCCTGCAGTTCTCCCTTGCTTATAGACCCTGATGTTATTCCTCTCCTACGTGCCAAAGCATCGAAAAATCGGCCTGCAAATTCGCTTGATTCTTTCATCCCTGTTCACATAATCAAAACAAAATTCTATCAACTTTTGTCACCAGGAGTAACCATGTTGTTGATTTCCGACCAAGAACAGTAAAATAATTAGTGTGATTACCTATGCATTGGGCAAAGCGTGTTTTGGGAAGTGAGCCATTAACAGCCAATTCGTCAAACCTTGCTTCAACCTCCCACCAACCTTCGCTTCCCACATTTTTGGTCATGAACTTTAACCCTTTAAGGGCACGAGTAGTGTCAGACTTGCTCCTATCAACCTTGTCAAACTTTTTAGATGTCATTCTCTTTAGTTCCTGTGAAACTTGTCTCAATCGAAAAGACAATTGTGATCCAAGTGAACGGTGATGTCTTTTCTCCAATTGGCTGGCCAGAAGCATTGTCTCGGAATCTCCTCCTTTGATGTCTTGCACTGAGACTGAGTCGTCTCCGACGTTCAGAGTGATCTCCACGAACTCTTCTTCCTTGAATCTTGCACTTCTTTTATTACTGTTTCCGATGCCTGTCACTAGTGGACCGGTTAATGGACCACTGTAGCTAATTCTCGTGCTCTTATTGCTTTCTTTCTCCGACAAGCAGTCATTGTTTTCTTCAATCTCCATTTTTGGTATATTCTCTGATTTAGCTCTTTCCTCTTTCTGAGCAAATTTTCTTCGAACTTTGCTTGTCCTCCTGAAATGAAGATCGGGGGGGAGAACATAAGAGAGTACTGGTGGTAATTAAAAGTCTTTGTTGAAATGTGGTTTCATAAAGAAATAAAAGCAACGACATGGAAGAGCATATTGACTCTCTTGAAATGTGATTTCATAAAACTGAAGTTGCCAGGACCCAAGAAGCTACTTATCGGAAGGAAAAAAATAAAAACTCTCTGAATTGGAAAATGGGATAATGCTACAAATTCTTTCATAATTAACAGAAACAACGTCAACAATTCAGATGATGAAATATTAACACACAACAAAATTGATCATAGAACTCATACCTGAAGTTCCAGATAAATGATTAAGCTTAAATTTGTAAGGTAATATTTAAGAAGAAAAGAAGATCAGGAGTCTGCCTCGCTTTGAGCCGGAGAAGAATGGGTAGAGCATGCACTATATATTCACGGGGATTGGCTGGATCAGGAGATTATTTTATAGTAACAAGTAGAAGTCAATTCTAGGGGCGGATTTTGAGTTGTTTCACGTGTTAGTTAATGCAGTGGTTAGGTCTTCATATCTTCAATAGTCAATGTTTGAAAAGATATACCGATCCGAATTATGTCAAACAAGAAGCAAATGTCCAAAACACTTAACCAACACGTAGAAAATTGTCGAACTTACCTTGGCGGCATGTCCGTGGTTAGTAGATAATGAAATGACACATTCTTTTCAGATCAGTCATCAGTCCGATGTAGAAATGTGAAACACATCCTTCTGGTATATTACCACTCCCTTTTATAGCTTTTATTATTACTTGCAACCTGAATTCTTTCAGCCAATTATATTGGCCTATTTGCTGAGGAACACATCATGTTTTCATGTAAGACATTTTTGTTTATGTCTCGTAAAGTTAGACTAATATTAATTGCAATTTTGATTTTAAATAAATTACCAGTTAAGTTGTTCCATTTGATCCTGATAAAGATAATAAAAT
>JANTPM010000245.1:15111704-15128230 GCA_025434745.1 Erythroxylum divaricatum | reverse complement strand
TGTAGACCTCTTTCTCTAGTTTATAACGAATCAAAAATCACTTCAATTGGAGGTCTACATCATTAGTTATGACCCAAAAACTAAAATAAATCAGTTCAGAAAATCAGCCTCGCCGCAGCCAAAAGACGCTCGCCGCGACGTCTAACACGCTTGTCGCGACGAGGATTTAACAGCTCGTTACGACGTCTAAACACGCTCGTCGGGACGAGGATTTAACCGCTCGTCGCGACGAGGCCCTCACACACGTCGCAACGTGCAGGTTCCTGTTCGTCTTCTCCGACCATTTTTCACATTTTTCTCTCTAAAATCAGCCATAACTCAAAACTCAACTACCACATCTTTCACATTTAAACCCATAAATGCATTTAACTAACAAATAAACAACATAAGAGAGATTTCCTTACCTATTTAAGCTTCCAACTCTTCAAACTCCCGAAAATTTCTCCAACTCTTCAACACCTACGGCTCCCTCTTCTCCTCTCACAAATTTTCCATCAACTCAAAGGTTTAGGGTTGATCTTTGCACAAGGAAAAGCAAGCAAGCAAGAAAGAAGAGTCTTGTAGAGTGGATGGGAACAAGGATCAATAATGGAAGAAGAAGAAGAAGACAAGCCCTAAGATGGAGGAAAACAATTTTCTCCTTAGCAACACCGAAAAAGTAAGGTATTAGGGGTAGCTCTTTTAACAATTTAAAACCTAGGGCTCAAGGCATATTACTCAACTTTTCCTCAAATACTCACAAAGTTCTTTTTCTCTTTTCAAAATCATTTCTAGTCTAATTGTCCTCAAATTCCAATGGTTCGACATTTATTCCTAAAATCATGTATCTAATTTTTCCATCGCCATTGGAAAATTATTTCAATATCATTAAGTCAATCAGTCCGTCACTTAGAAAATTCTCCGGTCTGGACTTTTTCTCTAAAAATTTCCAGAAATTTCTAAAAGTCACTAATCAACTGAAAATCACTCCTAAAACAGTTCCAATTCAACTATTCAACCCAATAATTCCATAATTCTCAAACAAATCGTAATCAAACATAAATGCTGGAAAACGTCATGAATGCATGTACATATAAGTGCAGGTGCAAAATGTCTCATTCCTCTAAAATTAGAGGCCAAATGAATGAACAAACCAAAAATATGCAATATGACCTACTAGCCCTTCCCAATTTACCAATATACCCTTCCCATCGGTGATGGGATGTTACACACTGAGTGTGCTTCGATTTGTTAGCCATAATTTGTTCTTCAGTTATCTAGACGTGATGATTCTGGATTGGGATTAAACTAGGAACCTATGGCTAAATTTCTTATGACGACATCGAATTTAAATTCGATCTTTAAGAATCTCAAAGTTTTTCATAAAGTTGAGAATTAGGTGCAGTACATTGAATGAATGTGGAAAATTCATGTTCTGTATTCGAGGGAAAATCTGGATTAATCTAGGCTTGATTAGAGAAATTTGTCTTCTCAGAAGTTGTAGAAATTTTGGACTTTTCAGCTGAAAGTCAGGGTCCTTGTAAGTGAAGACACTTCTTTTGTATTTTGTTTCTTCTGTGATGACGTCATTGATGATGTCTTCTTCTTCTGTGTTTTGTATCATCTGAGTTTTTCTATCTTTTGTCTTTTCACTTCTTCTGTGTTTTGCTTCTTCTGTGATGATGTCATTGATGATGTCATCTTCTTTTGTGTTTTATATCATCTAAGTTTTGCTATCTTCTGTCTTTTTTCTTCTTCTGTATTTTGTTTCTTCTGTGATGACATCATTGATGACGTCATCTTCTTCTGTGTTTTATATCGTCTGAGTTTTGTTATCTTCTGCCTTTTTGCTTCTTCTATGATGACGTCATTAATAATGTCATCTTCTTCTTTGTTTTGCATCGTCTATGTTCATGAACTCCTTCTGTGTTACTGTTCATGAACTCCTTCTGTATTACTGTTCATGAACATCTTCTGTGTTATTGTTCATGAACTTCTTCTGTGTTACTGTTCATAAACTCATTCTATTTCTATGTTACTGTTCATAAACTCCTTCTGTGTTACTCTTCATGAACTTCTTCTATGTTACTGTCATGAACTCCTTCTGTGTTACTATTCACGAACTTCTTCTGTGTTATTGTTCATGAACTTCTTCTGTTTTACTGTTCATAAACTCCTTCTATTTCTATGTTACTGTTCATAAACTCCTTTTGTGTTACTCTTTATGAACTTCTTCTGTGTTACTGTCATGAACTCCTTCTGTGTTACTATTCATGAACTTCTTCTGTGTTACTGTTCATGAACTTCTTCTGTATTACTGTTCATAAACTCTTTCTGTATTACTATTTATGAACTCCTTTTGTGTTTTGCTCATTCTGAGCTTTCCTTCTTCTGTGTTTTGCTGATGCATATTCTTCTGTGTCTTGCTGACGCGTCTTCTTCTGTGTTTTGCTGACGTGTCTTCTTCTGGGTTTTGCTTCTTCTGTGTTTTACTTCTTCTATGTTTTACTTCTTTTGAGTTTCGCTTCTTCTTTTTTTTTGTCTAGGTGAGCCTTAGGCTCTTGATCACTGTCTGAGCTCGAGGCTCTTTTCACACGTTGAGCTTTAAGCTCTGATCGGTGGCTACTCTGCTCACAAATCTCATTATCTAATTGTGCATTCATGTATGGAATGCATCTATCATAATCAATCATTTTATGAAGCACATAGGTCATCACATTCACATACAAATAGCACTTTAGTATCCCATTCCAATATCACAGTAATTGGACCTTCATTGTCCAGAATCAATAATCAAAACACATTTATTCAATCATTTATAACAGAATTTTATCAAACAAGTAATTAAGTGAAACCATCTAGGTTACTCACAAGTTGCTCCCAAAGCTAATGTCTGGAAGTTCTGGCAACGTCTGGGGTTTGACGTTCCAGTTGCTCCTCTACATCAATTAATATACATATATATCACACTTTGCACAATCATAAGTGTTTAACAATGCACATGTATGTAATAAAATATGTACAATGCATGTTCATGAAAATCCTGGGTATCATTCCATCATTTTGATCACAAAATCATTCTCATATCAAAACTCATCTAAGTATAATTTATACTTAGTTTTATACCTCACTAAAACCATTAAGATCATAATTCATTTCTCATTGATTTACTTTCAGATTTTTCCAAGACACACTTTCAGGTCCATTATTCACATTCAATTGGAAGGTGAAACTGATGTAATTTGGTCACACTCTCTTCTATAAAAGTGTTCTTCTATGTCTTATGTCTCTATTGACACCAAAACCACTCAATTTGGTTTAGTAATTTGGAAGATAAGCCACAAACATTTTCAAGATGTTCATATTCAAAAACAATATACTATACACTACTTCCATCTAGAACTTAAACATCTTAGAGACTGAATCACAATTTGACTTCTTCATATAATTTGTAAGCCTATATATCTAGTTTACTCCAAATTAAAAATAATCTCATTTAGAATCCTATAGATCCAGGTATAACCGAAATAGCCAAACATGTTAAGTGAAATCACAGCAGTTCATAATATTCCAACAGATTCCCTCATTTTCTTTCAACCAAACTTTTCCAAATAAATTTAGAATGCTACCAATTTTCTTGGAAAGATAGAAATATGTGTTAGGAATCTATTGGTATAAGAATCACTACATTTGGAGGTTGTATGACAAAGTTATGGCTGAAAGAATTAAGCAAAGTTCTATCTTCAATCATATTGAACCTATTTCGGGCCAACTAGCATAACTTTCGCTATAGGCATTCGATCAAGGTCATTATTAGAGGGTTTGGAAGAGGACTTCAAGGTATACAACTTTTATGAGATCTTGAAAAAAAATTCTATCATATAAAGGGTCAAAATTGGACTAGACAATACAAAATAAATAGTAAAGAAGAAGCAGATGGTCAACTTAAGACGAAGCAAAGAGTCAACCGAAGACGAAGTAGATGGTCAACTTAACATAAAGCAGAAAGTCAACCTAAGATGAAGAAAATGGTCAATTTAAGACCAAGCAGAAAGTCAACGTAAGACGAAGTAGTTGGTCATCTTAAGATGAAACAGAAAGTCAACCTAAGACGAATCAGATTACACCCTTGAGCATCTCCACTTATAAAGATCAAAACTTTCGACTCCGATGTCTAAAAATTTCATATTATATACCGTTGGAAAGCTAGAACTATAAGCTACCACTTTTTCAAAGACAAATTTGTCCAATTTAACCTAGATTAAACCAAATTTTACCCTAAAGTTAGAACACAAAGTTTACCTCTAAGGAAGACTCGAAGTTTTACACTGTGCAAACTTGAAATGTCCTGAGTATAACCATTCAGCTACCAATTTGACTTCTTTAAACTCTCAAATCTCAACTCAATAGGGTTTTCAAATTGAAAAATCCCACAACGCACAATCACTAAAATTGGTTCTAGAATACTTAAACCCTTATAGTTTCTAACTCCATGGCCTAAAACTCTTCCCAAAAAATCCAAAAGATTCAAATTATCTTACTTTGATTCTTCACCAAATGAAGAGATCTTTGGCTCAATTTGAAGCTCTACTGTCTATCTTCCTTTTTTCTCTTCTTGACCCACTTCAAAATCTCTCTTAAGACTAAGAAACGTTGAAACCCTAACTCAACTCTTTTCTTTTCTCTCAACCACCGAAATTCTCTTCTTTTTCTTTCTTAATTTCTCTTTCTCTCTCTCAATTCATGTTTCTCCCTTCTTAAAAAGCAAAATTACATTTCTTTCTTCCATTTCTACCGTTAATTAGCCCAAAAGCCCCTTTTTAACTCTCAGATAGCTATAACTTATTTCTAACAATTTACCAAAGCCACTCAACTAAGTTAGTGACACTAGTCACTTTCCTAATGTATAAGCTCTAACCAAGTTCCTTTTGAACTAATTTCTTCAACTCTCATCTTTACAATTCAATTATCTCCAATATTCTTTTGATTCCTTTTTCCTATTTTTCCTAAAATTCATAATTCCTGAAATTATCCCTAAATTCACCAAAATTGAAAAATACAACAATTCCACTAATCAATAAAATTTCCAACAAAAATAAATTCAAAGTTCTCAAAATTTTCAAAAATCACAACTCAATCCATTTATACCTAGAATCATTCATGAATGCATGTACAATTATTTTCATATGCAAAACTTTCACTATTCACGTGTATTTATATGTCACCTTATGCATGAGCATGAAAAATGCATTTCTAAGCTCTCATTAACCACTCATATTTACTATTCTAGCCTTCCACAGATGATAGGATGTTCCAATTCTTCCCTCCTTAAAAGAAATTTCATCATTGAAATTCTTACCTATTTGTTTGAACAAGTGGGGATGTTGTCTTTTCATATGCTCCTCCATCTCCCATGTTGCTTCCTCAGTTGAGTGGTTCTTCCAAAGGGCTTTGATTAATGGAATGACTCTGCTCCTCAACTGTTTGATATGCGATCTCACAATCTTGATTGTCTCCTCAACATAGCTTAAGTTACTAGAAACCACAATCTCTGGATCTGAAATCACATGTGTCGGATCCGATCAATATCTCCGAAGCATACTCACATGAAACACATTATGTAATTGAGACATCTCATTCAGTAAAGCCAAATTATAGGCCAAAGGTCCTATGTTCTCAGTGATCTCATAAGGACCAATGTACCTATGGCTTAACTTGCCCTTTTTACCGAATCTCAAAACTCCTCTCTAAGGTGATACTCTTAGAAATACTCTGTTTCTCACACTATACTCCATATCACGTCAGTGTTGATCCACATAACTCTTCTATCTATCCTGAGCTGCTTTATGCATTATATGTTGTATCAACTCTGGGCCTTCAACCATTCTTAAGCCCTCTTCATCCTAATATAATGGCAACCTACATTTTCTACTATACAGTGATTCATATGGTGCCATTTTGATACTACTGTGGTAATAGTTATTGTAGGCAAACTCTATCAATGCCATATATAGATCCCAAGCTCCTCTAAACTCCAATATACAAGCTCTGAGCATATCCTCAATAGTCTTGATTTTCCTCTTACTTTGTCCATCTGTTTGAGGATGAAATGTTGTACTGAAATTCAACTTAGTACCTATAGTACACTATAAGCTCTTCCAAAACTTCAAAGTAAATCTGGGATCCCTGTTCGATACTATAGACATTGGAATCCCATGCATTCTCACCACCTCATTCACATATCTTCGGGCCAACTGATCAAGTGAGTTATTCTCTCTCACTGGTAAGAAGTGGGCCGACTTAGTCAATCGATCCACTATGACCCACATAGCATCATTCTACTTCAGAATCTTAGGCAGTCCCATGAGGAAGTCTATAGTAATCCATTCTCATTTTCACTCCGGAATGGGCAACGAATGGAGTTTCCCTATCAGAGCCTGAAGCTCAGCTTTAACTTGCTAACAAGTCTTACACTTAGATACATACTCCGCCACTTGCTTCTTCATTCCAGGCCACCAAACATGCTGCTTCAATGTGTTATACATCTTGGTAGTACCAGGATGTATAGCATAGGTGGTCATATGAGCTTCCTCAAGTATCTCCTTCCTCAGATCATCCACATTAAGCATACACAGTCTCTGTCTCAACTATAATGTCTCATCCCTCAATTCAAAATCAGAATCTAGGTTCACCTTCACTTTCTCCATAAGCTTCACCGTACCAGGATCTTTCTCCTGAACCTTTCTAATTCTACCTTGCAGCATTGATCTCAACTTCAAATTAGCAATCAAGGCATCATTCTGCTCCAGATTCAACTCCACATTCAAAACTCTCAATTGAATTAAATTTGGTAACCTTAACAATTAAATCTGAACTACAGTGATATTAGACTTCCTGTTTAAAGCATCTGCCACCACATTAGCTTTCCCTGGGTGGTACTCAATAGTGCAATCATAATGTTTCAGTAGCTCAATCCATTTCCTCTGTTTCAAGTTCAACTCCCTTTAACTCAGTAGATATTTCAAACTCTTATGATTTGTGTCTCCAAATCTTTAGAGCAAAGACAATTGCAGCTAGCTCTAAATCATGTACCAGACAATTAATCTCATGAGACCTTAATTGTCTGAATGCATAGACAATCACCTTACCATACTGCATCAATACACATCCCAATCCTTGATGTGACACATCACTATACACCAAATATCCTTCAGTCCCTGATGGAATAATCAACACTAGTGTAGTAGTCAATCGACATTTTAGCTCCTCAAAACTTTTCTGAGATTCCTCATTCCATCTGAACACTACATTCTTCCTCAGAAGCTTTGTCAGAGGGGTTGAGATCAGAGAAAACCCCTTGACAAACCTCCGATAATATCCGACCATTCCTAGGAAGCTTTAGATTTCAAACACATTTCTCGAAGCTTCCTAATTCATCACTGCCTCAGTCTTCTTTGGATCCACTTGTATGCCATCTCCCATCACTATATGTCCAGAAGCACAACTTGATCCAACCAAAATTCACACTTACTAAATTCGGCATACAACTACTTCTCTTTCATAATTTGTAAAATTACTCTCAGATGCTCAACGTGTCCTTCTCTACTTTTATAATACACCAAAATATCATCAATGAATATAATCATGAATTGGTCTAGGTAGGGTTGAAATACTTTATTCATCAAGGCCATAAATGTTGTCGAGGCATTAGTTAGTCCAAACGACATCACTAGAAACTCATAGTACCCATACCTGCTCCTGAATGCACTCTTAGGTACATCAGCCTCTGCTATCTTCAACTGATAGTACCCTAACCTAAAATCCAATTTAGTGAATACCTGAGCTCCCTACAGCTGATCAAGCAAATCATCAATTTTAGGCAACGGGTACTTGTTCTTCACTGTCACCCAATTCAGCTACCTATAGTCAATGTATAACCTCAAAGTCCCATCTTTCTTCTTCACAAACAACATTGGAGCTCCCTAAGGTGATATACTGGGTCTAATAAAACCCTTATTCAGCAACTCCTATAACTGAGCTTCCAACTCCTTCAGTTCCACAGGTTTCGTCCTATATGGAGGAATAGATATAGGAGCAGTACCTACAACTAGATCAATCGGGAACTTCGTTTCCCGATCTAGTGGTAAACCAGGTAGCTCATCAGGAAACACATCCAGGAATTTCCTAACCACTAGAATGCCCTGTATACTCTGCTCAACTCTAGTATGAATGATGTGGGCCAAATAAGCCTCACATCCTCCCTACATCAATCTCAATGCACTCATGAAGGATATCATCCTGGTTGGCACTACTTGACTAACTCCTCTTAATACTGCCCTCAACTGACCAGGAGATTTCAATACTACCTCCTTGATGTAGCAGTTCATAATAGCCCTATGAACAAGGAGCTAATCTATACCTAGGATAACATCTATCTCTCTCAACTATAGTATAATCAAGCCTGCCTCCAACTCTGCTTGACCAATCCTAATCAAGAACCCCTTGCAGATCTCTCCTATGATAGTAGTACTACTTAAAGGTGTACTCACCTCTAGCCCATACAGTAGCAACTCCCTATCACAATGTAGACTACATGTCAAATGTGATGCGATAAAAGAGTGTGTGGATCCTAGATCTAGTAGTGCAAATGACTCAAATTCATAAACAAAAAGCACACCTGCAACAACTTATAGTGAGTCTTGAGCCTCATGCTTGGTCATAGCATAGACCCGGGCCTAGGATTGTCGTCGGCTACCCCACCCTTCAGTCCTCATGGAAGAACTCCTAGAGCTCACTTTGCCTCTGCCTCGGCCTCTTTGTCTAGATCCACTTTCTCTACTCTACTAGATGGTAGCATCACTCCCAGATCACTCATACTAGAATGAGCTCCTAAAGTAGCATGACAATCCCTGATCTGATGGTCAAAGGAGTCGTAATTGAGGCAAGCTCCAATTAGCCTCCAACACTCATCATTATGCCTCCTCTCACAGTGCTCACATACTGGAAACTGATTCTGTACTGCACCCCTTCCACTGCCAGTTTGTGAATATCTACCCCTTTGCCCAGATCCTGACTGTCTGGATCCGCCTGGAGGTCTGAAAGCTCTATTCTAGTGCTTATTGAATCTTCTGTCATAACTGTCCTGATTCTCACTAGACCTCTTCATACTGGATCCTTGCCCAGTCTTTACTTGTTTCTCTCTTAGTAGCTGTTCAATTCTTATCGAAGTAGCTCTCAACTCAATGAAAGTACCCAGATCTAAAAGTGCCAACCTTGTTCTGATCTCCATATTGAGTCCATTCTCAAACCTCCTACACTTGTCATCTTCTATAGGGATCAAAGAAGTAGCATAATCCATCAAGTCATTAAACTAAACCTCATATTCAGCCACTGACATCCTACCCTGCTTTAATTCCAAGAGCTACTTCATCTTTATGTCAAAATAGATCTTGGGCATGTAATTATCTCTAAAGACCCACCATTCAGAAAGTCTTCGCACTTCAATTGGCAAGGCTTGGTGGTACTGCTTGGGACAGTTTTCCACCACTGGTGAGCTGGGCCTTGTAGTAAGGATACTACATAATCAAACCTCTCATCAGGCTCGGAGTCCATTTGATCAAAAACCTCTCAGTCCTTTCCAACCATCCTTTGACTTCAGCAGGGTCGATACTGCCATAGAGTCGACAGCTCCCTGCTTCTGCAGCCTCTCATATCTCCTCTCCCTTCTTTCGGAAACTCTAGGAGGCATCTCCTCAGATAGAGGTACCGAGGACTCCCTACTGGCTCCTATCGATCCTTGGTTAGCTAGTTGATCAATCTGATCACTTAGAGCGGATGACCTATAACAAAAAATAACTTCAATCATTATCCACATTTCTCATGATATTTCATGCTTAATATTCCTATATGTCCCAATAGATGCCAAACCTGGCTCTGATACCACCTAAACCTGGTACAGATCGGGATGCTTAGAGGTTATTCTGATACATATCCTATGATAAGGACGAGCTACGTTCGATCACTATATTCACTTCACATGGCATCATATCACTATTCACTTATAAAGCATCATAAGAAAATCACAATATTTTAAAACCAAACTTTTCCTCATTTTACTTCACAAAACTGAAAGTCTACATTGTATCTTTCATAACTTACTACAAGTACATCATCAAAACCTAGTACAAAAGTACTACATGATAAAGTACTACATGATAGAGGAAAATATATATATCTATCTATTTTGTACAAAAATTACAGCTGACCGACCTTTGAGCTATGACTTCTCTTGTCAAATCACAATCTACATAGCTGGTAGAGCCTTTCAGTAACTAAAGTCATCTCTCTGTCCTAAAATGACAATGTTGCAATTTTGGTAAGTTTTGAGAACTCAGTGAGGTAACCATCATTGATGGTTCACTCAATTCATGCAACACATCATTTCACATAACATATAATCACATTTTTGCATAATTGGTCATGTAACACATTTTCACTCAAGCATAGGCAATTACTCATTTCAATCAATCAAACATACATATCAAAATGCATATGGAGTGTTTATGAGACACTTTTCCAATTGTTACTTTGTTGTGACCGAGTGCCTAAACTATCTCATATCTATTTTAGATACCGAACTCATTACTAACTGTCTCTTATCTGAGGAGGATACATGACTCATTATACATAGTGAGTGTTAGGCTCTTAATCACTATCTGAGCTCGAGACTCTTTTCACATGTTGAGCTTTAAACTCTGATTGGTGGCTACTCTAGTCACAACTCCCATTATCTGATTGTGCATTCATGTATGGAATGCATCTATCACAATCAATCATTTTATGAAACATATAGGTCATCACATTCACATAAAAATAGCACTTCAGTATCCCATTCCAATATCACAGTCATCGAACCTTCATTGTCTGGAATCAATAATCAAAACACATTTATTCAATCATTTATAACATAATTTAAGCAAACAAGTAATTAAGTGAGATCATCTAGGTTACTTACAAGTTGATCCTAAAGCTAATGTTTGGAAGTTCCAGCAACGTCTGGAAGTTGACGTTCCAGTTGCTCTTCTACATCAATTAACATACACACATGTCACACTTTGTACAATTATAAGTGTTTAACAATCCACATGTATGTAATAAAATATGTACAATGCATGTTCATGAAAATCCTAGGTATCATTCCATCAATTTTATCACAAAATCATTCTCATATCAAAACTCATCTAAGTATAATTTATAGTTCGGTTTATACCTCACTAAAACCATTAAGATCACAAATCATTTCTCATTGATTTATTTTCAGATTTTTCCAAGACACACTTTTGGGTCCACTGTTCACATTCAATTGGATGGTGAAACTGATGTAATTTGGTCACACTCTCTACCATAAAAGTGTTCCTCTAGGTCTTATGTTTCTATTGACACCAAAACTACTCAATTTGGTATTTGGAAGATAAGCCATAAACATTTTCAAGCTATTCATATTCAAAAACAATATACTATACACTATTTCCATCCAGAAATTAAACATCTTAGAGACTGAATCACAATTCAGATTCTTCATATAATTGTAAGCCTATATCTCTAGTTTACTCCAAATTAAAAATAATCTCATTTAGAATCCTATAGATCCAGGTATAATCAAAACAGCCAAACATGTTAAGTGAAATCACACTAGTTCATAATATTTTAACAGATTCCCTCATTTTCTTTAACCAAAAATTTCCAAATAAATTTATAATGCTACTAATTTTCAGGAAGAGATATAAATATGTGTTATGAATCTATTGGTCCAAGAATCACTGCATTTGGAGGTTAGATGACAAAGTTAAGGTTGAAATAATCAAGCAAGGTTCTGTCCTCAATCATATTGAACCTATTTCGGGCCAACTAGCACAACTTTCGCTATAGGCATCAGATCAAGATAATTATTAGATATATTGGAAGAGGACTTAATTATATACAACTTTTATTAAGACCTTTAAGACAAATTTTATAATATAAAGGGTCAAAATTGGACCAGACAATACAAAATAAACAGTAAAGAAAAACCAAATGATCAACTTAAGAAGAAGTAGAAACTCAACCTAAGATGAAGCAGATGATCAACTTAAGATGAAGCAAAAAGTTAACCAAAGATTAAGCAGATGGTCAAATTAAGATGAAGTAGAAAGTTAACCTAAGATGAAATAGATGGTTAACTTAAGATGGAGCAGAAAGTCAACCTAAGATGAAATAGATTACACCCTTGAGCATCTTCACTCATAAAGATCATAACTTTTGACCCTGATGTCCAAAAATTTCATATTATATACCGTTGCAAATCGAGAAAGATAAGCTACCACTTTTTAGAGACAAATTTGTCTAATTTAGCCTAGATTAAACCAGATTTTCCCTAAATTCAGAACATAAAATTTACCCTTAAGGAAGACTCGAAGTTTTACACTGTACAAACTTGAAATGTCCTGAGTATAACCATTCAGCTACCAATTTGACTTCTTTAAACTCTCAAATCTCAACTCAGAAGGGTTTTCAAATTGAAAAAACCCACAACGCACAATCACTAAAATTGGTTCTAGAATACTTAAATCCTTGTAGTTTCTAACTCCATGGCCTAAAACTCTTCCCAAAAAATCCAAAAGATTCAAATGATCTTACCTTGATTCTTCACCAAATGAAGAGATCTTTGGCTCAATTTGAAGCTCTTCTCTCCATCTTCAATTTTCTCTTCTTGACCGACTTCAAAATCTCTCTCAAGACTAAAAAGCACTGAAACCCTAGCTCAACTCTTTTCTTTTCTCTCAACCACCAAAATTCTCTTCTTTTTCTTTCTTAATTTCTCTTTCTTCTCTCAAGTCATGTTTCCCCCTTCTTAAAAAGCAAGACTACATTTCTTTCTTCCATTTCTACTCCCCTTTTTAACTCTCAGATAACTATAACTTATTTCTAACAATTTACCAAAGCCAATCAACTAACTTAGTGGCACTTGTCACTTTCCTAATGTCTAAGCTCTAACCAAGTTCCTTTTGAACTAATTTCTTCAACTCTCATCTTTACAATCCAATTGTCTCCAATATTCTTTTGATTCCTTTTTCCTATTTTCCCTAAAATTCATAATTTTTGAAATTATCCCTAAATTCACCAAAATTGAAAAATACATCAATTCTACTAATCAATAAAATTTCCAATATAAATAAATTCAAAGTTCTCAAAACTCCCAAAAATCACAACTCAATCCAGCTATACCTAGAATCATTCATGAATGCATGTACAATTATTTTCATGTGCAAAACTTTCACTGTTCACGTGTATTTGTATGCCATATTATGTATGAGCATGAAAAATGCATTTCTGAGCTCTCATTAATCACTCATATTTACTATTCTAGCCTCCCACAGGTGATGGGATGTTACATTTAGTGAACATAGCATATTCAGAATGGGATTGCCAAAAGCCAATAGATATCAAGGCTGAGGTAAGCTTTGCATGCCATTAATGACTAGCTTGCTTTAGGTCGTATAAGCTCTTGTTTAACTTACATACCATGTGTGGCGCAGGTAGAGGGAGACCTGTAGGGGGGCTTCATGTAGACTTCTTCATGAAGATCCCCATGGATAAAGGTATTCTTAATGTCCAATTGGTGCAAACGCCAGTCTTAGGAAGCTGTGAGAGCAAGTAACAAATGGATTGTGGTGTGCATAACAACAGGAAAAAAGGTCTTTGTGTAGGCCAGACCAGCCTGTTGATTCAAACTTTTAGTGACAACACAACTTTTACAATGGTGAAGATTGCCATCTGGGTGGAACTTCAATTTATGGACCCATTTGCAATCAATGGTAGTCTTGCCTTTAGGTAAGTAGGTGGGCTCCTAGGTATTATTCTTGTTTAAGTCTTGAAGTTCTTCTTGCATAGCTATTTTCCATTCCTTAAATTGTATTGCTTCATTGAAAGTTTGGGGCTCTTTAAAGGCTAAGATAGATAGGGAGAATTTGTGATGTTGTGAGGAGAGGTTGGTATAGGATAGAACAGATGAAACTGAGGGAGTGGAGGTGTGTGAGAGAGTAAGGCAGTCATAAGCTTCAAGGTAAGGTGGAGGATGAGACTGCTGACTAGAGAGATAGGGAAGTGGTGGGGAAGAAGGAGAAGGAGCTAAGTCTGAGGTCATAGGTAAAGAGGGAGCCATATCAGATTTATATAAAGGGGAGTTTAAGGTTACAGGAAGGACAACAGGGGGAATAAATGAATCATCAGTGGGAGGTTGGGAAAAAGGAAAAAATCTTCATAAAAGATGACATCCCTTAATAGGAAAAATTGTTTGGTGTGTAGATCCAAAAATTTGTAGCTTTCATGCCTATAGAAAAGCCAAGAAAAACATCCTTTCTTGCCCTTGGATCGAGTTTGCTTCTGCCTGCCTATTTGGTGAAGGCAAAGCAAAGACAACCGAACACCTTTAGATAGGCAAGGTCAAGATTAGTACCAAAAACAATAGAGTAAGGGGATTTGTGAGTTAGGAGGGGTGAAAAGGGTTCTATTGATGAGAAAGATAGCATGCATGACACACTCAGATCAATATTTAGTCGGAATGGAAGCCTGCAATTTTAGGGCTTGAGTGACACTAAGAATGTGTTTATGTTTTCTTTCCTCCCTCCATTTTGTTGAGGGATTTCAATGCAAGTTGTTTAATAGAGAATTCCATTGTTAGTCAAGAAGTCTGTTATCGAGAACTTACAACAACCATTATAAAGCCAACCCCAAAAAGAGGCAGTAGAATCACAAATGCAATCACAAGTTCAACAACAACAAAAATAACAACATTATGGATCTTCTCAAAATGGCCCAATAGTTCTAGGATCAAATGAGCAACCACATACAAGTGGTAGGAAAACCAAGATGTTTCTTTAACTTTTTTATTTATATTCGATTTATAATTTTTAACCTATTTTCTATGTGATAAATTAGTCCAAAAAACTAGAGGATATACTCGTGTGCTTGATGTTTGGGATAATGAAGAGGGAGAAAAGATTGTTGTTAATTTTAACATTCTAAATAAGCCAATTGGTTTCAAAGGTGGAAAGTTTAATCAGTTCTTAGGTAGAAAGTTTAGAAAGTCACAACTTGTGCCTCTTCACTTCAAAAGCTGGAAAGTAATGCCATCTAGCTATAAGGAAGAAATATGGAAAATAGTAGAGGTTTTTATGTCATTTACATAAGTTCATTTGTTCATTGTTAGCTTGTAATTCTTACAACATTTTTTGGTATAGGAGAAGTTCGAAATTCAACCACTTACTGAAAATGTCAAGAAAGTTGCGATTAGTGGTATGGATGATAAGTGGAAGCATTGGAAGTGTGAGGTGAAGAGCAATGCAAAGTTTGATGTGAACATATATGTTGAAGCTTATTTAACATAACTTATAAATGATCAAGTAAATAAGGAACAATACAAAGCACTTGTAAATCATTGGCTTTCAGACGAAGTACATGTCTTTTTCCTATGTTTAACATTATTTTATATTGTGGTGAAATTTATCCTTTCTATTTAAAACATATTTCAAACATTATGTATACTTTGCAGTGTCAAGCTAAGATAGATGTAGAAAATTGTTCAAAACTAAAGGATCCACATCATGGGGGTATAAAATCATTGGCTCAACGAATCAAAGAAGAGGTATTTATTATACCTTAAACTAAGTTCCCAAAATTGGGTATTCTGCATGTACCAAATTTGTACATTTTCTGTATGTACCCAAACCTATTATATATGTACATGTTCTGCATATTGACTTTGCAATCTACAATTTACCAAATTTGTGTACAAATATTAACCTTACTCATGTGAAACTTTTATCTAATAGATTATTACTTGTATTTGAATTGATTTTATTCTAAACTTGTATTTCTATTTGGTTAAATCTTACTAGTTTAACAAAACTAGTGTTGTCTTTAAGAGCTAAACTCTATACCGATACTAGAAAAACAAAGGATGGAAATTTTGGTACTCCATATATAGTAGAAATGGTGGTATGAACTCTTTATGACTATAATTATTACCTAGAAAAAATTTATGAAGCTAACACATGTCACTTTTTGGTGCTTGGTTAGGAACCTGTGGAGGGTAGAATGAATGAAAGTGATGGAGTAGAGTATGCACTAGATCCTAAATCTAGGGACAATGATGCATATGCTTAAGCTAAGGGGTCAAATAAGAGACAGCATGTAGGTGGACTAGGAAAAGTTTATGTAAATACCAACAAAAAAGATGTCCAAATATGGGAACTTCACGATCAGAATTAACTATTGCTAGGAAAGTTGAACAGTGTTTTGAGAAAACTTGGATATTATGACAATTTATATCAACAACATTTTCTAACTATGAGTGCTCATTTCAGTAATACTAATGGAACAAATCATTAGGTATGATTAACTTGTTTTTATATGTCAATTGTATTGGGACCAGTTTCCGGAACCCAACTCATAACGAACGAATCACAGCTTAACTAAAGTCGCTTCATTTTTTTTTTCAATTACACAAC
>JANTPM010000245.1:15087327-15106893 GCA_025434745.1 Erythroxylum divaricatum | reverse complement strand
TATGACTTATGGGCCTTGAAGTGTGATCAAGCCCATTGCCAACATCAAATGAGCCTACAGGGTCACACACAAAGAGTTATGTGATCTGGGCTTATTGTCTTGGGCCTAATTTATTAGGTATTGAATAAATATATTTAGATATATTTATTGGGCTAGATTGAATTAAGTTGTTGAGCTTTTATTATATAAGATATAATGGGCCGAAACTTAATGGGGCCTAAATGGGATTAGGGTTTCTCTATAAGTAGAGAAGCTTAGGTCTCATTAGGTTTAGGGGGTGATGACTCTATTGTCAAGAAACCCTAGCTGCCATCCGAGAGAAAAATTGTGCGGCGTTCGGAAGAGTTTCAGGACATGCTAGCACACAACAGCCGCAACCCGGATCATGCATACTCGTGTGAATACCGGTAGAGGGCATTCGCATTTTGCAGTGTCTTGGAATCTGAAAAGATGCAACCTATTTACGAAAATAAGGTATTTTCATACTCTTTAGTATTTTCGATTATACATCATCTTATTGTATGGTCTTTTTCCGCAGTGTATTGTGAATACTCGGACCGTACACGATCAAACAATGAAGACATCACATTTAAATTCTATCATTAAGAATCTCAAAATTAGTCATGAATTTGAGAACTAGGTGGGGTGCATTGGATGAATGTAAAAATTCATGTTCTAACTTCAGGGAACACTCTGGATTATTCTAGGCTGATTTAGGCAAATGTGTCTGCTGTAAAATTGTAGGTCTTTCTTTTATCTTTCCAACGGTATATATCTTGACATTTTTGGACTTATAGTGTAAAATTTCAGGTCCTTACAAGGGAAGATGTATCTTCTATCTCTTCACTTCTTCTATGTTTTGCTTCTTCTATATTTTTGCTTCTTCTGTGTTTTGTTTATTATGCTTTTTGCTTCTTCTGTGTTTTTACTTCTTCTGTTTTTCACTTCTTCTGTGTTTTGCTTCTTCTGCTTTTTCCTTCTTCTGTGTTTTTGCTTCTTTTGTGATGAGGTCACATGGTCTGTGATGACGTCATATCTTCTATGTTTTGTTTCTTCTGTGTTTTGTTTCTTCTATTTTTTGCTTCTTCTATACTTTGCTTCTTCTACTTTTGGCTTATTCTATGTTTTGCTTCTTCTACTTTTCGCTTCTTCTGTGTTTTGCTTCTTCTACTTTTTGCTTCTTTCGTTTTTCACCTGGCTTATCTTCTATTCCATTTTTGACTCTTTAAAAGATAGAATCTATCTTTGAGGTCTTCATGAACGTTGTAGATCTTGAAGTCCTCTTTCGAACCATCTAAATAACACCCAAATCCAATATCTGTAGGAAAAGTTATAGCAATTTTTCCCATTCGTCTGTCTTTTTCCATTCTTCTATTTTTTTCATTTGGTTTCGTCTATACCTATCTTTTAGTCCATTTTTGACCCTTCAAAAGATATAATCTGTCCTTGAGGTCGAAATTTGTATATCTGGAAGTTCTCTTTCGAATAACCCAAAGACCATACAAATCTGATTCCAAAGGAAACCCTAAGGACCTAGTTTCCTGAGATGTTGTCTTCTCAGAGTTTTCACCATGAATCAACTCTTTCATTCTCTTCTTCTTGTTGACGCAAGGTTCGAACTCTAGGCGACCTTTTTACTTGCTTTGACTTCTCTGAAAGTAGCATATCCCCTTTTCTTTTCAGGATTACTGTCTCCTTTTGTTGCACCTGGCTTCCTTCTTTAAGAGATATCGTCTTTCCCATTGATTGTCCTGATGATTCCTTTTCTCCTTCTGCACGTATCCTCTCAACAGATTGAGATTTTGATTTTGTTGAGGGAGATTCTTTTTTAGCACGCTCCCCCTCAATCCTAGCTTTCTTCTTAGAATTTGCTTCTACTCTCTCCAGATTCTTCAAGCCCATTTTATCAATTGTTGCAAAATTGATGAAACTTTTGATATTCATCTTCATCTTGTTTCTCCTTTCCAGACGTACTCCAGAGTCTCTGAACATCCTTGTTAGTATCATTCTGTATGGTAGAGCAGTCGAGTCTTTCTTAGACTTTATCATATAATGAAAGATAAGGAATGGTAGGTTGATAGGCTGACGATTTAGTAGATGAAATAGGCATTGTTCATCTAGCGGGTGTTACCAAATGCCTTGACCCTATTCTCGGTAGTACAAAATGAAAAAGAAGTGAGTGTAATACGCTAGCCTTTGAAACAAGATTGGACGCCTTCTTTTCCCTTGGATCAGTGCCTCCATATAACTGTAAATTGATTTGGGTTTCCTTCACACTAGCTTGTGTCATCCATCTAGCTTTGCTTGTGAGCTTCTCTCCTTCAAATGGACACTCCGTGACCTTCTCAATCATTTTTATGGTCACAATAATCGATAAGTTATCCACCGAAGACACAAGAATATTGGCTATCAATTCCATGTTCTTCTAGAAATCATAAACTTCGTTCATGTAGAATGTCTCTCGAATTTAAAGAAATTCCTCCATTCGGCTGCTACAATTTTCGGTTCAATATCCATGTTGTCCTGCTTCAGGGATTCAAAGTTAACAAGTCTTCCGCTTGTCATGGCTATCTCCATTTCTTTTAGTTAACAACTAACTAAGAACAGAGAAGTTTCTCAAAGAAGTGAAGTCGGTTTGTGAGGTTAAGAATGTGAGCAAGGAAAGTTTGAAATCCAAACAAAGTAATGAAAGGTTTTTGTTGAGGGTTCTTCAAAGGTTGATTGTTAGGGTATGTCATGAGCATTCTAGAATAGGTGGTGTTCTCAAGGCTATGAGAAACCTTCCCTCCAAAACTTTCTTCTAACGAACATTATCAGTTGTAACTCATGGTTACGGTTACCGTTAATGTAACATCCCATCACCGATGGTAAGGGTAGAATAGTAATTTGGAACGGGTTATGAGTGTTTAAAATTGCTTTGGTATGTTCATGCATACTCATACTTGTAACTAGTGACTTTTGCACATATAAATGACTGTACATGCATTCATGTCATTTCCCGGAATATTGTGAATAAATGTGATTGTCATGAAAAATGTGATTTGTGTATGAAAAAAAATTTAATTGGAGAGGGTTAATGAGGTTTGATAATTTTTAGTGAATTTTAGAAATTTTTCTGGAAAATTTCGGGAAAATTTTTTGGACTAGAGAAAAATGCCAAGCGACAGGCTGATTGTGAACGGGTAGTTAAAATGGTTGTCCAATGGCACTGGAAATTTAGATAAATGATGGTAGGATTTATTAATTTGAGCCATTAAAATTTGGGGAGAAATTGAAGTTAATTGGAGAGAAACAAATTGGAGGCTTAAGAACGTGACATGTGGCAAGTGACACTTGTCACTTGCCTAGCATGCCACCAAGGTGATAATTATTTAAGACAAATCCTCCTCCTTTCTACTCATTCTCGATCCTTCTTCTTTTATAAGGATATTGGCGTCTAAAAGGAGAAATTCTCCAACGTAGCTCCCCTCCTCCTTCTTCAATAGTTTCTTCTTCTTCTTCTTCTTCTTCTTCTTCTTCTTGTTAACCTCCACCCACAGAAAAGTTCTTAACTGCTTTCTCTTCATGTCCTCAAAAAAACAAGCCTAAGCTTTCTACCTCCCTTAAAAAAGATGAGTGTCGTGTGTGTGAGTGGTGTGAGTGGAAGTTGGTGAGTTAGTGAAAAGGTGAAGAATTGAAGGAGTGAAAGCTTAAGTAGGTAAGGCTTATGCCTTTTGTAATAAATTGGCAGTTAGATCCATTAATTTTGATGTCTTGTGCATTAATTTCATGGAACTTGTGTTTTGATTGTATGGGTTTAAATTCATGTTTGTGTAAGGATGAATGATATGTTATGTAGTATAGGTGAATTGAGTGTTTGGATTGATTTTAATGATGTTAGATTAGTGTGTATTAAAGGAAAATGATTGAGTGTGTGTGCTGCCATTTTGTGGCTAATTGGTCAAGTGATGATCTTGACTAAATTTTGGCTGACTTCTTTAGTAAATTGGATGCTTATTGGAGTAGGAATGATATTGGAATGATAGGATTTGAGTTAGGTGTTAAATCTGGAAAATTTACTTTGTGTATGTTCCAATGATTTGGTCATAATTTTTTATATGGTTATGTTGTTGAGATGAGGTTTAGCTTAAATTAAACTTGAGAAGTTTTTATAGAATTCTTATGAAGGAAATGTTGTCCAATTGTAGCTTGTAGGGTTCAGAATTTTGCCTTGAAAGTCGGCAATTTGTGCAGGGTAAATAGTCAGGTTTCTAGCAGTGAACAAAAATTTTGGGAATTTTTCTAGGCTAAAGTAGTCAGATTTTGTGAGATTGGTCTTCATGAAAATTGGAGAGTTTCCTGTTAGCTTTCTATCTCCATTAAGTATGACATTTTTTGATTTTGAAATTGAAAGTTATGACTTGTAAACTTTCAGCTGTTTTTTTCAATGAATGAATGTGTTTTGTGTGTGAAATGGCTCTAAGTATAGGATTTGTAATTACTGTATTTTGAAGCCAATTCTTGACTGTTATGGTTTACAGTAGCTCAAGTGATCTTATGGAGAGTTATAGAGGAATGTCTTAGCTTTGTAATGAGGTATAATATGCAAATTTTGGATGTAGGGATTTTAAGTTATGAATTTTTTTAAAAAGTATGGATATGGTTTAGGTGATATATTGATTTAACAACCTTTAACAGGACAACCACAATCATGGGAGAATTTGACCTAGTTAGAAGTGGAATTTGCTTCTAATTCCTTCATGAGAATTGTATCATGTTTTTTGATCAGTGATATGAAGCATTGAATTTTTGGACAATCGGATAGGAAGTTATAATTTTTGGAAGATTATGTTACTATTAAGGATGACACTTATGGGGATAGAAATTTTGGTTGAGAAATTGACCTATCTAGAGGTTGAATTTGCTTCTAAGTTATTCATGAAAGTTGTAGAATATGTTTTTATCTTTCTTTTGATATAAAACTTGGAATTTTTGGCAAAGGGAATGGGAAGATATGATTTTTAGAAGAATGTTGTACTCTTTTGGAAAGTATAGGATTAGGCAGAAACTTTGATTGCATTTTTGACACCCTTAGAGGTCAAATTGGTTTTTAAGCCCTTCATAAAACTTGTAGGGTTTTCTGTGATCTTTCCAATGAGACCTTATTTGTGATTTTTGGTCACTTGTGGGAAAAAGTTAGGTCTTGTGAAAGAAGAGAATCAAATTAGAAAGAAGAAAATGATTTTAAAAAAATTTGGAAATTGGCGGAAGCTCGCACCTCGCGAGAGCGAGGACGAACAGGCGTCCTCGCCCTCGCGACGCAGTGGGCTAAGTGCGTTGATGCACTCAGCCCATTTTCCTTTTATTTTAATTTTTTATTATTTTGTTAGTTATTTTGACCATTTGCCCTCCTTTTTATGTATAAATTTTTCATCCGACCTCCGATTGACCTAATTCTTGAGGCATCGGATTAGTGAAATATTTAATTTCATTTCTATGTAAAATTGGGAATTTTTGGAGATGAATTTGATGTGGATTTATTAGATCAAAGTGAAAGAATTGGGTAATTATTTTTCTGGTCTGTGTTTTATCAATAATTGGACCTATAGAGGTCCAAATTGAGTGATTTGGTGTCTATGGATTCCTAAAGCATAGAGGAATTTTTCTAAAAGGAGAGGTTGCCTAGGTTAACTTATGTGGATGATCTCATTAATCGGAAACAGTAGACCCGAAGGTATGGTTTAGAAAAAATTACAATAAGCATAAATTGCAAGTTTAAGGATTTTAGTGCAGCTAAACCCTAGGCATATGTGAGCTGTGAAATTGGAGTAGTTTTTGAGATAAAATTCATAGATTGATATTGAGATAGTCACGAACATGCATCATACATATATGTGCATCAATGATTTTAATTGGGAAAAGTATTAATGTGTGTGCAACGTATTGAATATATGGGTTGTGCAGGCTAAGAGTTCGCAATTTGGCGTTTCCAGAATTTGGAAGCAATGCTAATCCGGAGCGTACTGTGAGTAGACTGAGATGGTCTTATTTCACCCATTGTTCTGTTTTATTTTATTTTGTATAAATTAATTACTGGATATTGATTGATTTTATTGGATTCCGGACAGGAGATCCGATGATTGTGATACTGATCTGTGTTATAGAAGTGCTACTTGTATGTGAATTTGAGAACTACTTGCTTATGATGTGATGAATTACGATCCATGCGTTGATTGTGATATAATAGTGTCACATGAGCATCTCATATAAATGTGATTAAAGTTACCTGATTGAGTGAAAGGTGAAATGCCTTATGCTTATGTGAAAAAGAAAAGTGTTGCTTATGTGATCATATGATATTTTGAGCAATTAGAAATAATGAAATCAGTGTGATGTGATTGATACGTGTCGGGCTACGGTCCAAAAATATGTGAAAGTGAGTGGAAGTGACTGCTGCATCACATGGCATAAGTGCATTAAAGATAATGGCTGTTGTGACCAGAGTCGCCACCGATCAGAGCTTTAAGCTCAACGAGTGAAAATGAGCTTCGAGCTCATAAGTGATTCAGAGCCTCAGGCTCAACGTTTAATGAGCCCTGTATCCACCAACGGATAAGGGACAGTTATTAATGAGCCCTACAAGGGACAGTTTAGGCACTCGGTCACAGCAAAATAATAAATGAAAAGTGAGTCTCATGTGCATGTATCGAATATGAATAATGTGAATGTGCAATTCTATAAACGTGTGAATGTGAAATATTGTGAATGTGCACTATGAAATAAAGTGAGATGTATGAGTATTGTGTTATGTGACTGGGTGAACCATCGATGATGGTCACTCACTGAGTTCGCAAAATACATCCAAAATTTGCAATTATTTTTCAGGACTCAAAAAAATGCTCTGTTAGGTAACGGGCGTATAGCAACTGCATGTGTGTGAAAGAAGAGGTCGGGGATCAGTTCGCGTCTGCATTAGTGTCTTTTTCTTATTTCTATTTAAATTGTGTATTCCGAAATGTGTATAAATGATTAATTGATTTGTGTTATTGAAGGGTCCACGTGGTCATTGAAATTATTATTGACTATATGCAATAATTGCCTTCCGCATAGTATGTGTGTTTGTGAATATAAAAAAATTTATACTGAGTTTAGTAATATAGCACACCACCCTTGCTGGGCACGGACTCGAATATCACCATCGATGTCGGGTTCGGGTCATGCAGGAGTGAGGTGTTACATCTTACCTAACCCTCTCTTTAACAATTATAAAGTTCTCTCATCTTATTTTATAGATATCATAATAGGCCAAACATTTATGCTATTACGGTGATTAAAATGAGCTAATTTCATAAACAGCTTGAAGAAAACAATAAAAAATATCAATCTTTGAAATAAGGTACGAATTAATATTTATATTTTATTATATTTTATATATTAATCATATTATATAATTAAAGTCACTTTGGGTTTTAAAAAATCAAACAAAAAAATTTGCTGTCTCGTAGCTTAACTTAAAGATTAGAAAAAGCATCCCTAACAAATGTGTTGGATATGATCTTCACTAAATATGTATAATGTGGATAAATTCAGTACGATTTTTCAAGTGAATGAATCAGGTCACAGGTTCTATCTAGTTCGTCATGGCTAACACTTGACCCCATTTTACATACATACCATGTTTACTACGTCAAGTATCTCTTATCTATGTCTACTTTTTCCGGCTCAAAAATGGGTGGTGGTTAGCTCAATTGTTGTTGTTGCACTTCTCCCGTTGGCTACTGGTACCGCACCCTTATCCTGAAGAATTCTGTCAATACCTGCTAATTTGACTGCTGCCGAAAATAGCGGTAAGTTGCTCGGTCCTCGTACAGTTATCTTCTTGCTTGAGATTTGTCCTCAACCCTGTATTCATTCGGTGGACAAGAACAGTAAATCGTTGCACACCGGCCATACCCCTTTTGTCGTTTTGCCGGCAGAGACTTTTGGCTATCCCAAAGGTTTAAGGACTGTACAGGGTAAGAAAATGAGTAACTTTTTCATCTCCAGAAGATATTCAATAGCCGTAGAAGATGGGCAATTCACAACATCCACACATTGTATCAAGGACATCTTTTCAAGTGATAAAATGTTAGAGACTCTCGTTAGCTGTCATCAACGTCTTCTTTTGCACTGGTTTCTCCTTTCCCATGTGCCATGGACCACATTTTGCTACTTGTTTCAATCACTCCTCATGGACTCGGTTTATCTTTATCAGATTCAATGGAATTCGATGCCAAAATATCGCTCAAGCTGGAGTTGTTATAAATGGAGTTAAGGTTTAATGTTAAGAAATTGAGATTGCAGATGGTATAATTGATACTGCAGTTTAGATCCCTGTTCTGGCTTCTGAGAAAAAAAAATTGCAGTTTGGCTCCATGTGGCAATTGAATGGTTATTCTTTTCACAGCCAAATTACGTCAAGAAACATAATTATTTATAAATTTCTTCAATCATACAACCATAAAATTGAACTCTATAAGAAAGTGGGTACACTTAACTCTTTCACCATCAGACTGCCAATAAAATTTCGAATATTCTTTGAAGCAACCGTATGCACTTTCCTTTTGTTTTTGTTTTTTCTGAAAAGTTAGGCACTTCCTTTTTTATTACAAGACAAAGACAATTTCTGCTAGCATCACTATTGACTGAATGTAATTAAACTTCGATGTTGGAAGTTCTTGAAGGTTAGGCCTAATGTAGAAGATAATGTGAGAAGAGTTGTTTTCCTGTGCAACAGGAAAACAATAGGAAAGGCAACCCTTATTGCAGATTCCAATCACAACTTTGGTTTTACTAAAACCTAGCTGACAAAAAAGATTTTGGGTTGGTTTATGGAGCGAGCCTCTGGAGCAGTTCTCCCTTCTGGAGCTAGGCCAAATCTCACGAGCAGATCAAAATCTCCTCCTGGATCTTCTTCTAGATCCATTTCCAAGTCTGAGAGAAGTAGTTAGGCTCATATATGGTCTATTCTATTTTATTTTCTGTTTTAAATCCTTTTTACCTAATTTGTTACAAATATTTTTTTTTTCTGTTTTTGTTTACAGAGTTCTATTATAACAAATTCTATACCTATGCCTATAAAAGGTGATTATCCTCCTTAATAGATTGTCGAGCCAAAATTCTTCCTTAATTTGTTTTTCAATATGATATCAGAGAATCGTCTCTTGCTCCTTTCGCTTCTGTTTTATTGCTTTGTTATCTTCAACTAATCACCCTCTTGTTTTTTTCTCTCTCTTCATCATGGCCGACCACTTTCATGGCTCTTCCTATGCTAGCATCACTACAAATCAAGGGCAACAAAATCAAAATGTTTTAAGATCAGAAGATCACCCTAGTTGCCCTTACTATCTACACCCAAATGAAAATCCTTCCCTAGTCATAGTCTTAACTCTCTTGACAAGAACAAACTATTATTCATGGGCAAGATCAATTCACATGGCATTATTATCTGAAATAAACCCAAATTTATTGATGGCATCATTTTAATGCCTTACAAGGATGATCCTCTTTTTGTTTATTGGGAAAGGTTTAATACTATGGTGCTCTCTTGGTTACTAAGATATGTGACTGACTCAATAACACAAAATGTTATTTGGTTTGATTCTGCAATAGATTTATACGAGGACTTAGAGGAAAGATTCTCACAAGTAAATTTATTCAAAATATCAAATTTTCAAGAGGAAATTGACAGTTTCAGACAAAGGACACTATTAGTTTCAGATTACTACAGTCACCTAAAAATGTTGTGGCATGAGTTTTTCAACCTCATACCTTTACCTAGGTGCAGGTGTGAACCTCAATGCTCTTATGATCTGATTACTACAATTAAAAATGATCAAGATGGTGATTATGTGATCAGGTTTGTTAGATGATTAAATGAGTCTTATTCTACTATAAAGTCACACATTATGCTAATGGATCCTTTGCCTAATATCAAAAATATTTTGCCATGGTTGCCCAGCATGAAAGGCAATTGAATAATACCTTGCCTAAAAATTTATCTACCTCTAATATTGAACCTCAAGCTTTCTATAACAAGTTAGGCCCTAGAAAATTCAACTAGCAATAAAAAAGATGCATCTGCACTATTTGTGGTAACAATGGACATACATAACCCAAATGCTACCGCAAATCCCCCCAATTTCTCAACAAGCAATAGAAATTCGTACTTAACTGGAGAAAATGAACAAAACAGATACAAAGCTATTAATTGGATCAAAACGAACTTGGATAGTATCCCTTCTGAGATGGATTCTTAATCAGTAAGAGAGCCTTCCCAAAAAGTCACTGGTTGCAATCTCACTGCAGAATAATAGATGTAGTTAATATAGCTACTACAAAAGGAAGGAGATTCAAATGGAAAAGGAGTCATTACCTCTCAGGTCAACACAATTTCCGCTGATCAAAAAGGTACACACAAACCTGTTTTAACATCTGATCCTTGGTCATTCACATGGATTATTGATTCAGGGGCTACAAACCATATTGTCTGCTCCTTATATCTCTTTATAACCTGCAAACTAGTGGGCAACTTAAATGTCAGGTTAGCAAATGGTGCTCTTGCCTTAGTAACTCATGTTGGGACCATCCATATCTTCTCTCTCATCCTTACCGATGTTCTGTTTGTACCTAATTTTTCTTTCAACTTAATCTCTATTAGAAAACTTGCTTGTTCTACTCAATTTCAACTAACCTTTACCTCTACATTATGTTATATTTAGGATACCAAATCAGTGAGGACGATTGGTTTTGCTAGACAAACCAATGGACTATATCATCTCTCTTCATCTACCCAAGACATCAACCACCTTTCTTACAGTATCTCCACACATCAAAAAAATCTTTGGCATAAGAGACTAGGCCATTTATCCAATCAAAGACTACAAAGTCTATCCAAAATTGATCCATCTATAGTTTTTCAGTTTGTTGAACAATGTGATGTTTCTCACTTCGCTTCAAAAAAATTACCTTTTCTATATAGTAAATCAGTTGCTTCTGACTGTTTTGATCTAATTCATGTTAATATATGGAGTCCCTATCACATTCCATCCTATCTTGGTTAAAAATTCTTTTTAACTATTGTGGATGACTATAGTAGAATGACCTGGATCTATATGATGAAACAAAATCTTGAAACTAGAGAAATCCTAAAGGGTTTTGATGCCTATGTTGAAAGGCAATTTGGTAAGAAAATTAAACGAGTTCAAAGTGACAATGGGATCAAGTTTTCAATGAAAGGTTTCTATCAAGAGAAAGGCATTTTATATGAAACATCATTTGTGGAAACTCCATAAAAAAATGGGAGAGTAGAGAGGAAGCATCAACACATTTTAACTATTGCAAGGGCTCTAAAATTACAAGTTAATCTACCCACTGAGTTCTGGATAGACTATATTCTTTATGTAGTCTATTTGATAAACCGTGTACTCACTCCCAGCTTATCCCATAAGACTCCTTATTTTGTTTTGTTTGGCACTAATCCTAACCTTAATTCCTTGAGTGTATTTGGCTGTCTCTGCTTTACTTCCACTAAGGAGCAAAGTAGAGGAAAGTTTGATACTAGAGCAAGGAAGTGTGTGTTTCTTGGTTTTCTATAGGTACGAAAGGCTACAAAGTTTATAACGTAAACACTATGCAGCTTCTTATATCTAGAGATGTGATCTTTTATGAAGATCAGTTTCCTTTCCTCGCATCCCCAACGGAACAAACTTTACTTGCCTTATTTTACTTACCCTTTCTTCTCCTACCTCTGTTGATCTATTGCACTCACCTATTTTATCTACTTCTTCTCCACCTTCCTCTCCCTCACCACCTTCTCATCCTATTCGCCACTCCATAAGACCTTCCTACATCTTACCTTAGAGACTATGACAGCCCTGCTCTTCCTCACACCTCCCCTCATATCCTTTCTTTTACTCTCTCTTATGAGTCCCTATCCACTCAGCACCAAGCCTTTTTAGCTAGACTTGCCTCTTTTAAAGAACCTACTTCCTACAAACAGGCAATTCAACAGAAGGAATGGCGAGAGGCAATGGAAGCAAAATTAAAAGCACTAGAGGAGAATCATCTTTGGGATCTTACCTTTCTTCCTCCATGTAAGAAAGCTATCGACTCTAAATGGCTTCACAAAGTTAAGTTCAATGTAGATGGGAGTTTTCAACGCTGTAAACATAGAGTTGTAGCAAAAGGGTTTACTTAGCAGGAAAACCTTGACTAGAAAGCCTTGACTATACTGAGACTTTCTCTCCGGTAGTCAAGCCAACCACAATTTGAGTTCTTCTAACCCTGGTTGCTTCAAAACAATGGCATTTACACTAGCCAGATATAAACAATCTGTTTTTATATGGAGAATTAAACGAAGAAGTGTATATGAAACCACTTGATGGTTTGGAGCTACCACATCCTGATATGGTTTGCAACCTCTGGAAAAGCCTCTATGGCCAGAAACAGGCAAGTTGACAATGGCACTGCAAGCTCACCTTAGCATTGCTTTCGACTGGTTTCATCTAGTCTCAATCAGACCACTCTAAGTTCACAAAGAAGCTCCATGGTAATCTCATTATCTTACTCGTGTATGTTGACTGTTTAGCAACTCCCTCACTCTCATCTAGTCTACCAAACAGTTCGTGGACAATGCTTTCAAGATTAAGGATCTTAGTTGTGCTAAATTTTTCTAGGGCTTGAGCTAGCTCGATCTTCTTTTGGAATCAACCTCTACCAGCACAAATACATTCTTGACTTGCTTCAAGACTCTGGCTTTTTGTTGTCCAAGCCTACTTTTACACTGATGGCCACCAACCTACGAGTAATTGTCGAAGGTGAACCTCTTACGAATATCACATGCTATAGATGTCTCAAAGGAAAGTTAATTTACTTGACTACGACACGACCAAACATCTTCTTCTCCATATACATCTCTCATAGTTCATGTCCAGTCCGACAACCTCCTATCTACAAGCTGCTCACCGGGTGTTTCAATACCTAAAATGGTCACCAGGCCTGGATATTCTATTTCAAAGCGGCTCTCTTCTAAAGCTTCGAGTTTTTTCTGACTCCTATTGGGATAGCTGTCCAAACTCCAAAAATTAGATCACTGGTACTATGTGTTCCTCGAAGGCTCTTTGATTTCCTAAAAATCAAAGAAACAGGTGACTATCTCCCACAGCTCTTTCGAGGCTGAGTATCGCATTCTTGCCTTGACCACCTATGAGCTCTAATGGATCTCCTACCTTCTTCGCGATCTTGAAGTCCTTCACCCAGACTCGACTTACCTCTACTGTGACAACCGTTTTGCGATCTACATTACCAAAAACCCTATATTTCACGAGCAGATGAAACACGTCGAACTCAACTATTATCTGCTCCGAGAAAAGGTTAAATCAGGTGTCGCTCACCTTCTCCCGGTATCCCCTAGTGCTCACCTCACCGATAACTTCAAAAGCCTCTCCCTTGACAAGCCTTTGACACCTTACTTCATAAGTTGGGTGTTATATATGATGTATACCATCCAGCTTGCAGCGACATATGAAAGAAGGAGATGATGATTGCAACCCTAATTGTAGATTCCAATTATAACTATGGTTTTACTAAAACCTAGCTGACAAAAAGGCTTCTAGACGGGTTATGGAGCAGGTCTTTGGAGCAGGTCTCCCCTCTAGAGCTAGGCCTCTTCTCACAAGCAGATCACGGTCTCCTTCTGGATCTTCTTCTGAATCCATTTCCAAGTATGAGAGAAGCAATTAGGCCCATGTCTAGTCTCTTTTATTTTATTTCCTGCTTTATTTCCTTTTTACTTAATTTATTACAAAGATTCTTTTTCTGTTTTTGTTTACATATTTATGTTATAACAAATTCTGTACCTAAGCCTATAAAAGGTGATTATCCTCTCCAATAGATTTCGAGGCAAAAATCTTCCTTCATCTGTTTTTCAACAATTATCACTAAATAACTACAAGATCATTGGCTCGTGATGATAATCTTTAGGCCAACTAATCGACAAGTTTGTGATCCAATTAGATCTTATTTTCTTGACCTAGAGTGTGACATAATTCAAAGATTCTAGATATGATAACTACAGTTCTGGAGCAAACCTCCCAATATCATATTACAGTAAACGATCATTTGTTTGCACAGGTTAAAAAGAAGACTGCTGACCCTAATTCTGATTACATCTTTAAAGACGTAAGAATCATTAGAAAAAATAAGAAGAAGAAGAAGAAGACGACGAAGATACTATCTCCCGTTACTACATTACCAGACACAAAGACAATTTTTGTCTTTGCTGTGAAAAGATCAAGGACTCAAATGCATAACAGCAAGTGTTCTGTCGTTTTTACATACAATATCATCATCATGACCGTCGGATCCTTCTTGGGTATATACCTTTAGACAGCCATCGGTAAAATGGCCGATGCAACTAAACATTTCCGCTTGCTCTATATATATGACACCAAATCTTCAATAGGCATATCTCTGGGTTTCTCTACAAGCTACCTTGCACCACGCAATCCCGATGATGAGCACTATTCTCGTTACCTTCCTCCTCTTTTCTCTACTCTCTTTATCATCATATGCTTTGGTGCAGGACTTCTGCGTTGCAGATTTGACTGCTCCAGATACTCCAGCAGGCTACCCTTGTAAGCCAAACGTTACAGTAGCTGATTTCGTTTTCTCTGGCCTAGGCATCCCTGGAAATACTTCAAACATTATCAAGGCCGCAGTGACACCTGCTTTTGTCAGTCAATTCCCAGGTGTAAATGGCCTTGGAATTTCCATGGCTCGTTTAGACTTAGCCACTGGTGGAGTTATTCCAATGCACTCACACCCAGCTGCTTCAGAAGTCCTTATCGTGGTTCAGGGTTCCATCTGTGCAGGTTTCATTTCTTCAACAGCTAACCAAGTTTACTATAAGAACCTTAAAAAGGGTGATATTATGGTATTCCCACAAGGACTCTTGCATTTCCAGATAAATTCAGCCAAGGGTATATCAGAAGCTTTTGTTAGTTTCAGTAGTCCAAATCCGGGCCTACAACTAGTGGACTTCGCTCTGTTTGCAAATGATTTGCCTTCTGAAATAATTGAGTCAGTTACATTCCTCGACGATGCTCAGGTTAAGAAGCTCAAAGGTGTTCTTGGTGGCAAAAATTAAGCTCTCTCGGCGTTTTCTTTAAATAAAAGGGGGTCAGGATATCAATCTTAGTTTGTGGTCCATTTTATGGTGTTCCTTGTTTCTCCTTAGTCATGAGACGGTGGTCTCTGCAGCAGGATTCTTCTAGTCGGTGATTGTTCCCCAGTATTCAATCTAGTTAGTGTTTCGAAGTTTGGTTGTTCACGTTTGAACTGAGTACTTGATCCCAAGCATTCTAGTCGGAAATTCTTTCTTGAGCAAAAAACGCGAATGGATGACTACATGCATTCTACTTTTTTGTTGAATTTCACAAGATAACTTTTCAAGACAATTCACTCGAAAAGTTTGATAATTGATATACGGTAGAACGATAGTTACCCCAACACATAGGGGGGCTCTTTCTTCATCGTACGTTTACATAAACAAATGGTAGAAAGTAGAATCATAACGTTATCATTATTTTATGGATGACGTTGCCACTTGTCAGTAGGGTCACAATATATTGATAACTTTAATGCATTAATAAGATAATATTATTAAAATATTCTTATATAATATTAAGTTTTCATTCATATCATAAATTAATAATTTATATATGTATATAAATATGTTTACTTGGGAAGTATGAATATGATTCTACCTTAACACATTTTTCATAATTTATCGAGATTTAAATATCACCCCCACGTTTTATTATGTTCAAATAAGTCAGAAACTTTTAAAAAGCCAATCCTACTTACTCTTGGTAGATTCTTGTTCCTGATGGAGACAATAGTGTCGCGCACAAATCTTAGAGCTTTCGGCAAGCCAGTCAGTTTGAACGCCAGTGGCCAATTCTTGGGAAACCCGTTATGATCTATAGTCTTGTGTTTTTGCTACGCAAACACAACCAGGAAGAGGATTCGCATAGAAACTCTCCTCCAGGTATGGAAACTCTGCAGGTTGCCGTTGAGAAGGCGCTCCAATTCGATCCTTGCGAAGTTCTTTTACTTTGGAACTGAACTTTTTCCGAGATATCTTTCCTTCGTCCAATTCATCTACAAGTTTCACAATGTTCCTCCTGTATCAACGTCAGTGATACTTGTTTAAGTGATGACTACAACTAAAGGTAATTTATACACAAAAAAGAACATGTCTGGACTGGTAGTCATCTTGAAGTTGTCGAATCGCCTATGACCCTGATGATTCTTAAAAGGGTTTAACTCTTCTGCTTCGAGAAAAACGAATGTGTAGATATTAGGGAAGTTGTCCTTGAGGTACTGGAAACTTCCTTCCCCGTATGGCCGACCAGCTACCAAGTATATATATGCTAGTGTTAGAAAGAAATCCTGTAAAACATTTATGGATCGATAGATTTTTACGTATCTATATCTATGATTGTTTTTTTTTAAGATGTTGATGTTCTTAAAATAAGTTTATTTCCTCTCTTCTTCTTTCTTTCAGCGACTTCTTCGATGATTCAAAATATCTATTCAATAAGTTTTTTAAATTTATATAGCACCACCAACTGACATGTCGTTTGGTAATTGAAAGAGAAAGGAAAGATTCTTTGACCCATTTGAGATCTATTATTTAATACCCAATAATCATTATCTTAAGTGCTTTTCATGGGACTCAAATTTATAAGTCACATGGGACATTAAATAATTTAATAATCTCCCACTTGGCCTATGTTACGATTTGGTGATCCAACAAGAAAACTTTAAGTGCACACAATACATAGAATCGATCAAGTCATCCTTAATTAAATGAAATTGATGGGAACATGACAATCACAAGTTATATAACCTGATTTCTTCCATATATCACAGAATCAACTTAACTCAACAAGTTTTAAGTAGATAATTCGGTAATTGTTATCTCACAAATAATAATTATTGTATACAACATAAGATGGATAACCAGTAAGTAAGCAAAAAAAAGATATGACTGTAATTGAACTCACAAGTGTCATAACAATTCGAGAACAAGGACCTATCTATAAGACTCATCCGTTCAACATGACCAATAAAATATTTTGGGCGGTAAGCCTTTCATTAACGAATTCGTTATAATGCGATCGGTATCAATATACTCAATTGACGTTTTATGCTTTTTCACTTCTTTTTTCACTGACAAATACTTTAAATCTATGTGTTTCGCACCCTTTGAATATTTTTCATTCTTAGAGAAGAATATGACTGTGGAATTATCATAATAAATTCTTAACGGTCTGATAATAATGTCGACAAGACCAAGACCTAAGATAAAGTTACGAAATAACAATCCATGAATCGTGGCCTCGAAGCACGCCATAAATTCAGCCTCCATAGTGGAAGTAGCAATGACGGATTACTTTCTACTTTTTCACGAAACTGCTCCTCCAACTAATAGGAACATCTAACTGAATGTAGATTTCCGTGAGTTTACACAACTGGCATAATCTAAATCCGAGTAACTTATCACTTCGAGATGGGTTGATTTGCTATATGTGAGCATATAGTCCTTGGTACCTTGTAAGTATCTAAGGACTTTTTTTATAGCTTTTCACTGGTCCAATCTAGGATTACTTTGATATCGTCCTAGCATTCCAACATCAAAACTGATATCTGACTTAGTGCATGTTTGAGCATACATTAAGTTCCCAACTACTGACGCATAAGGAATAGACTCCATATCCTTACGTTCCAAATTGTTTCGTGGATATTGCATTATACTAAATTTGTCCCCTTTATGAATTGGAACTATCCTTGTAGAACATTTTTTTCATTTGAAATCTTTCTAATACTTTCTTGTTATAACCTTTCTGAGACAATCCTAACAATCCTTATGATCTATCACAGAATATTTCTATTCCTATCACATAGGATGCCTCACTTATATCTTTCATTTCGAAATTATTAGAAAGAAAATTCTTTACATCATATAACAAAACAATATTATTCGCAGCAAGAAGGATATCTTCAACATATAGGACTAATATAATGAACTTGCTCCCACTAACCTTCATATAGATACACCGATCGTTGTGTTATCTACAAAACCATAAGACATAATGATATTATTAAATTTAAGATATCATTGTCGAGAAGCTTGCTTCAGTTCATATATTGACTTCTTTAATTTACACACTAATCGTTCCTTTCTTGTGATCACAAAACCTTCTGTTTGATCCATATATACTTCTTCTTCCAAGTCACATATAGAAAGGTGGTCTTTATGTGTTAGCCCTCGGAATTTTTTTCTCTAATTAAGCATGACTTAAAAGAATTTTGAGGTTTTGATAGATTAAATCTTTCTTGAGTTAATTATTATGTCAATGTTGATTTTATGACATAGATTAATTGAATTGAAGTATTAAAGTTGCAAGATTGTATAAGGGCAAATTGGGCATGACATTTAAGGTTATAAGACATAAGGCTTAAAGGAAGGGTAGAATGGACTTTTTATACCCATTAAGTGTATGAGTTGAAATAAGAAGCGGGGTCTTGCTTTTAAGAAGAAGAAAAATCGTGGGTGAAGAGAAGAAGAGAGAAAACAGAAGAGAAAAGCTAGGGTTTGGAGATTCTGGAAGAGTTTGAAGATTTTGAAGCTAAATCAAGTAAGTATAAGTATCATTCTTTTTGATTAGATGAATGAAACATGTTTTGATGTTATTTAAGAGATGAATATGTGTGGGAAGTTGTTGAGAATGGGTAAATGCATATGTTTAATTTTTAGGGTTAATGATCAAAGATAGATTTTGATGTTTTTGTGAATGATATTGGGTTGAAATGAGGTTGAAAATGAAGTAGAAGAGATGGTTTATGGTTAAGATGGATTATATGTGAAAGATGGGAAGTAAAAAGGTGAAGAATGTCAAAAAACGTGTTCTTGGAATATGTTTCTGGAGAAGTTCGCCGCAACGAACTTTTGGGTTCTGCCGCATCCCAAGTTTCGCCGTGATGAACTCAACCTTCCTACACAGAAATGTTTTGGTATTTTGAGCATAACTTTTTGTGTAGTTATCCAAATGGAGCTATTTTTAATTTGGTGTAAATTAGAGACATAGGGATACAAATTATATGAAGTAATTAATTTAAATTCAGTCTCTAAGGATTTCAAATTGGATGGAAGTGGAGTATGGAATGCTGTTTTAGAATAAGAACATCCTGGAAATGGTTTTCGTATAAATTTTAGTGTACTGAACCAAATTAAATGATTTTAGAGTCATTAGAAACTTAAGACAATGGGAAACATTTTCCTAGAAGAAAGTATTATCAAATTCTTCATTTACTTGATCATAAATTTGAATTCCTATTGAATGGAATTTTAGGCTATTGTTAAAGGAAATCTGTTGGACCCCGAACTTTCGGTAGAAATTAGAAATATTAAAATGAATTCAATGAGTGTTTTCGGATATAAATTGTGTTATAAAAGTTTTTATGCCTTGAGGAGATTGA
>JANTPM010000245.1:15032957-15045309 GCA_025434745.1 Erythroxylum divaricatum | reverse complement strand
AGAGTAGCATTGTGGTTGCTGCCTTTTGAGACAATTTCTGGACTTATGTGGATTGATTGGCTTCATTAGCCTTCTTGAGAATTATGGAGGATTTGCATAGCTTTAAAATGAGGTATTGTGTACTTTGTTTGGATTTGGGAGTTGAAGGAAGTGGATATTGAAGTGTGATGCAGGTGCTGGAAAATTGGTTGATGTTTTAAAGATATGGATTGTTGAAGTTTGGGGAAGGTGCTGTCAAAATGAAATCTGTGGGCAGAAACTTTGCGTGAAGTTTTTTCCCTCATAGAGTTAGAATTTGACCAAAAGGTCTCCTTGAAGATTGTATTTTAGGTTTTGATCTTTTCATTTATGTATAATATGTCATTTTTGGCCTTAGGAGTAAGAAGATATATGGTTTGGAAAAATACAGTTACTATTTGAAATGTCATTTGATAGACAGTAGTTTTGAAAGAGTTTTTACCTCCCTTAGAAACTAAATTGGATTTTGCATCGTTCATGAAAGTTGTAGAGTTTCCTTTTAGCTTTTTATTGATACCAAATTTTCAAATTTTGGAATTCTGTGTGAAAAGTTATGAATTTTTGAAATTTCAAATGTAAGTTTTTGACCTAGGGCAGGCCACTCGCGAGCATGCTCGCAGTCAAGAAGCGTACGACTAGCGATAGCAAGGGCTCATGGTCGCGGCCGCGAGCGAGCGCTTCCAGATCTCGCCTCACACAGCGAGGCGCTCACGGTCGCGAGAGCGCGCCTAACGCGCGCCTCACATCCGCGAGATAATTTAAAAACTTTTTATTTTTTTAATTTAATTTATTTTCTGATTTTTTCTTTTTCGAAATCCAACCTCCTCCCACAGTTTTGCTTGTAACTCTTTCGTTTGACCTTCGATCTACTTGATTTTTTAAGTATTGGTTTTCTAAGAAAATTTTCTACCCTTATATAAAAAAATATAGAGCTTTTGGGGTTAAATCGAGTGAGACAATTGGATGGAAATATTGAACATGCTTCCGTACTTTGGTGATTTCTCGATTTATAGAGACCTGAATGAGGTGATTTTTAGTTCTAAATAATCTAGAGACATGAAATTTCATTTTAGCTTAGGAATCAGATTTCAATTTGGGCCCTAATAATTTCAATTTTATTGAGGGAGATTAGGGTGAAATTTTCAAGATCTGTTCGGAAGTAAGTGAAATGAGTTCGTTTTTGAGGTTTGACCTGGTGGGTAATTCCTCTCTCTTGGGATGTACGTCTAGATGTCACGTAGGACGTTGGACATATGCCTCACTGGGGTAGGGTTCCAACAGACGCACTCTGTCTAAATTCAACAAGCAATGATCAAAAGAATTTCCAAAGGCAAAGAAATCATCCAGAAATACCTACATGAAGCTCTCATCCATGTCTATGAATATGGCCATCATGCATCTTTGGAATGTGGCAGGTGAATTACATAAACTGAATGGAATCCTTCGATAAGCAAAAGTCCTATAAGGGCAAATGAAAGTGGTCTACTCTTAATCCTGTGGGTATATAACCACCTAATTATACCATAAGTATCCCTCAAGATAATAACAAAATGTAGGGCCAACTACGCTCTTAATCATTTTTTTCAGAAAAGGAAAAGGGAAATGATCTTTCTTGGTGGCCAAATTGAGCTTTTGATAATCCATATATACTCTCTAACCTATTATGGTCCTAGTAGAAATCTTTTTAGCTTTTTCATTTTTCATCACTATCATGCCTCCCTTCTTAGGAACACACTGTACCTTACCCACCCACTCACTATATGAAATGGGATAAATAATCCCTATATCCAACAACTTTACTACCTCCTTCTTCATAACGTCTTACATGTTTGGATTTAACCTTCTTTGTTGCTATGTCACCATTTTGCACCCTTCTTATAGGTTAATCCTATGCATCACCACATTAAGGCTAATCCCCCTAATATCATAAATTTTCCATCCCATAGCTCTCATCCTTTTCCTAGTGGTCTCTACCACTTTCTCTTCTTACTCAAAATCTAATTGGTTTGAGATAACGATGGGTAGGGTATTGTTTTTACCAAAAATGGTGTATCTCAAATGGGAAGGTAAGGGTCTAAGTTCTAAAGTGGGGGGTTTAATGGAAGAAGGTGTAAGTGTATCTGTTCCCTCTAACTTCTCTAAATTGACTTCATCATATAAATCCTATTCTCTCACACTCCCATCCTTGTGCATCAGTAACTTTATTAACTTCCTCTTCAACCTCCCTCACACATTCATCCACAACATCAATCTTCAAACATACATTACCATCCATCAGTTTCTTCAAAGATTTAGACATATTAAACTCAACCTGCTCATCACTAATCCTCAAAACAAGTTTTTTCTCATGCACATTAACTAATGCCCTATCAATATTTATAATGGGCCTAGCCAAAATCAATGGACAATTTTTATCAGCTTCAAAATCCAATACCACAAAATCAATAGGAATAATAAATTTGTCTACTTTTACCAACACATCTTTTACAACTCCATATGGTCTTTTGATAAATTAATCCACAAATTGAATTAGCATGGATGTTGATTTAACCTTTCTTAGTCCCAATTTCCTAAAAATAATACAAAGGCATCAAGATAGTGCTTACACCTAAATCACATAAGCATTTAGAAAATTTAAAGTCACCAACAACACATGGAATCATAAGTCTCCCTAGATCTTGTAGTTTTGAAGGCACCGTGCTTAAGATAATTGAACTACAATTTTCCGTCAAAGTGACTATCTGATTGTCCTCCTAAATATGTTTGTGTGTTAATATGTCCTTTAGAAACTTTGCATACTTGGGTATGCACTCCAAAGCTTCCACCAATGATAAGTCAATCTGAAGCTTCTTCAGTTTCTCCAAAAACTTGGAAAACTAAGTGTCCACCTGATGTTGTCTCACCTTTTGTGGATATGGAAATTTAGGCTTGTAGGGTGGTGGTGGTACATAAGGCCTCTCTTTTTCTTTCCCTTCTCGAATCTCCTTACCTTTTCCTTTTTTTTGGTAATCATTTTTCACAATTGGTTCCTCCATTTGCTTGCAACTTCGAAGTGTGATAGACTTTAATTTTTCCCTTGGGTTGGCCTTAGTATTGTTTGGTAAGCTACCTTCATTTCTAGAAAACATAACATTAGCAAGTTAACCTTCTTGTACCTCCAAGTTAGGGATGGATGAGGCATGGTTTTTCACAATCTGATCAAACTTTGCTTCTATCCTCTTTTAACTCTCCTCTTGGCTCGAAAATATCCTCTTTTGGTTCTCTTCTTGATTTGCTATTTTAGACCCCAAAACATCCATCAACTTGTCCATTTTGTTCTCCAAAGATCCAAGTATGTCTCTCTTAAATCTTGGAGGTCCTTGAGGTCTTTCTTGACTCTAAGAAAAATTTAGGTAGGTTTTTCACCCTGGATTATAAGTATTCAAGTACAGAATGTTACCTTGCTGTGGTTGGCCCAAGTAACTTACTTGTTCAGTGCTATTAGCTCCTAATAAAAAGCATTTTGCTATGTAATGGTTGTCCTACTCATATAACTCACATTGTGATTGTATAGCTTTGGCTATAGATGAAGATGCTCCTTGCATATTGCTCAATTACTTAGTGAGGGCTGTGATTTGTGCCTATAAAGTAGTAACAAAGTCAATTGGGATCATACCTTTTTACTCCTCCTGCGCCTGCATACTCCTCTCGCTTGACCACATATAACTATTGCTCGTCAATTATTCCAAAAGATCATGAGCTGCATCGATAGTTTTCCTCATTAAAGATCCTCCTACAGTTGCATATGTGGTCCCTCTTATGCTCTGATTTACACCATTATAGAATGTTTGTATGAGGAACTCCCTTGGAAGGTTGTGGTGAGGACAACTTCTCTGTAGTTCTTTAAACCTCTCCCAAACTTCATATAAAGACTCCACATCACTTTGCTGAAAATTTGTGATTTCTTTAATGATCCTTATTGTCTTGGTCAATAGGAAGTATGTAGCGAGAAATGTCTGGGCTAGCTATTCCCAAGTAGTAATTTGACTTGAGTTGAGTGAATTACACCATGTCTTTGCTCGATCTCTCAAAGTGAAAGAAAATAGTTGTAACCTTACGGTATCCTCAGACATCCCATTAAACTAGAAAATGCCATATATCTCTAAAAAGTTGGCAAGATGGGCGTTATGATCTTCACTAGATAACCTATAGAACTGCAAACTACTCTAAAGAATATTGAAGAGTCTCGACTTAATCTCGAAATTGTTAGCTTGAATCGTTGACTTTGTAATTCCTTGAGGACTGAATCCTGGTCTCATAAAGTCCATCATTGTCCTTTCGGCCCCTTCGTCTGCCATATTAGGGTGTACAATGTCTTAGCGCTTCACTCTTCTTAACTGTCGTTCGTAGCTTGCGATATCTACTAACTTTTTGTCATGAAATTTATTATTCCTTCGCGTGTTCCTTGTGTTCATACACTTGAAAAGACACAAGGAAGAGCATCAAAAACTCTTAAATCAAAGTAATGCAAACTAAACAAGATGTTAAACAAACATTCCCCAGTAACGGCACCAAAAACATGTTGAATGCAAAACACATTACTAGTCTTACGCTCAAAACTACAAGTATACGAGTCGTACTTATAGTTGAAGTGGATATGGATCCCATGAGGATTATGCTTAGGCATCACTTAATTTAGGTTGTTCTTTGTTTAAAAAATCGTTTAGATCAAATTTAAAAAGATAAGTAAAATAAAGATAAAATTAAAAGTAACAAGAAAGAACGCAACCCAAACTAAAATCGTAAACTAATACTTAGAGAAAATTAAGATTAAACAATATGACTTGCCATTATCCCTATTTAGTACCCTCAAATTAATTGATTCAATTTATGCTTGACCCAAGATTTCCTAAAATTCTAGCTACCCTCTCTCATGGTGTAACTAAATGTCACTAGTTAAATAAATTAGAAATAACTTTGGGATCTCTCGATGTGCAAAGCCTTTCCAAAACATTTACCTAGATATGAAGCTATCCTATAGGCAGTGTATTGATCAATTGAAATCTCTTCCTAACAAATCAATAACTTGTTATTTAAACGTCTATTAATTGTCAACTCTTATTGTACAATTATCATAGATTACCAAGCTCACTCTCTTAAATTATTGCAAGGTTTCAGCATAATACATAATACAAAATTTCATATCATTAAATCGATAACAAAAGGTTCACAAATAGTTCAAACAACCAACCTTAAAAATTGTTTTAGCCAATCATAATATACATAACATCCCTAACAATCAAACAATCCATGATAACTGTTGGGCCCTAGGTCGCCGTACATATTCTGAGGCTACTATACGAGGGGATCGAGTGAAGATCCTGTGAGGGGAGGGCTAGAAGTTTCAAATTTCTAAGGAGAATACAGTGTCAGCACTGGTGGACTTTACTTTGACAAATTAAAAATTTTCACCGCGTCAAAACCTTATGTACATTATCAAGGGTCCTTTAGGTAAAGTTCATCGCAAAGAAGTCCCAAGGTCGAGCAATGTACCCTTTTAGAAAAATACGCCGCAATGAAATTCTCACCTTCGCTGAGGCAAAGTTCCAGATTAAGTGAGAATACCCCCCTCGGGAAAGGTTCACCGCGACAAACTTCTTGCTTCACCACAGTTAAACCTATAAACCAGCAACCCAGTCCTAATAGCCAACATTAACATACAATTCTATTTCCAACCACAACAATTAACAACTCGACCAACAAAGATAATTATGAACATATACAAAGAAACTTCTTCAATTCTTAATCTCATTGCTAAAGCAAAATGAAGTTTGAACATAGCTTTAGTTATATATCAACAACTACATCATTAGCTTAATACAAAAATACAAATGGATGCTTATGTTTGATATGCTTATAAAGCTACATAACAAAAGAGGAACTAACTTAGTACAAAGGTCAAATATCCCAAAGTGTGGAAAGGCTTTTGCAAGGATCAACGATCTGCTTATTCTACAACTGAGAGGGGGAAATAATGAGTTGAGTTATGAAGCTCAGTGGCTAATATATTTATAGCCATCAACAATGAGCCACATAATCAAACATATATATATATATATATATATATATATATATATATATGTATATATATATATACATATGTATATATATATATACATATGTATATATATATATACATATGTATATATATATATACATATATATATATATATATATATATATATATATATATATGTTTGATTATGTGGCTCATTGTTGATGGCTATAAATATATTAGCCACTGAGCTTCATAACTCAACTCATTATTTCCCCCTCTCAGTTGTAGAATAAGCAGATCGTTGATCCTTGCAAAAGCCTTTCCACACTTTGGGATATTTGACCTTTGTACTAAGTTAGTTCCTCTTTTGTTATGTAGCTTTATAAGCATATCAAACATAAGCATCCATTTGTATTTTTGTATTAAGCTAATGATGTAGTTGTTGATATATAACTAAAGCTATGTTCAAACTTCATTTTGCTTTAGCAATGAGATTAAGAATTGAAGAAGTTTCTTTGTATATGTTCATAATTATCTTTGTTGGTCGAGTTGTTAATTGTTGTGGTTGGAAATAGAATTGTATGTTAATGTTGGCTATTAGGACTGGGTTGCTGGTTTATAGGTTTAACTGTGGTGAAGCAAGAAGTTTGTCGCGGTGAACCTTTCCCGAGGGGGGTATTCTCACTTAATCTGGAACTTTGCCTCAGCGAAGGTGAGAATTTCATTGCGGCGTATTTTTCTAAAAGGGTACATTGCTCGACCTTGGGACTTCTTTGCGATGAACTTTACCTAAAGGACCCTTGATAATGTACATAAGGTTTTGACGCGGTGAAAATTTTTAATTTGTCAAAGTAAAGTCCACCAGTGCTGACACTGTATTCTCCTTAGAAATTTGAAACTTCTAGCCCTCCCCTCACAGGATCTTCACTCGATCCCCTCGTATAGTAGCCTCAGAATATGTACGGCGACCTAGGGCCCAACAGTTATCATGGATTGTTTGATTGTTAGGGATGTTATGTATATTATGATTGGCTAAAACAATTTTTAAGGTTGGTTGTTTGAACTATTTGTGAACCTTTTGTTATCGATTTAATGATATGAAATTTTGTATTATGTATTATGCTGAAACCTTGCAATAATTTAAGAGAGTGAGCTTGGTAATCTATGATAATTGTACAATAAGAGTTGACAATTAATAGACGTTTAAATAACAAGTTATTGATTTGTTAGGAAGAGATTTCAATTGATCAATACACTGCCTATAGGATAGCTTCATATCTAGGTAAATGTTTTGGAAAGGCTTTGCACATCGAGAGATCCCAAAGTTATTTCTAATTTATTTAACTAGTGACATTTAGTTACACCATGAGAGAGGGTAGCTAGAATTTTAGGAAATCTTGGGTCAAGCATAAATTGAATCAATTAATTTGAGGGTACTAAATAGGGATAATGGCAAGTCATATTGTTTAATCTTAATTTTCTCTAAGTATTAGTTTACGATTTTAGTTTGGGTTGCGTTCTTTCTTGTTACTTTTAATTTTATCTTTATTTTACTTATCTTTTTAAATTTGATCTAAACGATTTTTTAAACAAAGAACAACCTAAATTAAGTGATGCCTAAGCATAATCCTCATGGGATCCATATCCACTTCAACTATAAGTACGACTCGTATACTTGTAGTTTTGAGCGTAAGACTAGTAATGTGTTTTGCATTCAACATGTTTTTGGTGCCGTTACTGGGGAATGTTTGTTTAACATCTTGTTTAGTTTGCATTACTTTGATTTAAGAGTTTTTGATGCTCTTCCTTGTGTCTTTTCAAGTGTATGAACACAAGGAACACGCGAAGGAATAATAAATTTCATGACAAAAAGTTAGTAGATATCGCAAGCTACGAACGACAGTTAAGAAGAGTGAAGCGCTAAGACATTGTACACCCTAATATGGCAGACGAAGGGGCCGAAAGGACAATGATGGACTTTATGAGACCAGGATTCAGTCCTCAAGGAATTACAAAGTCAACGATTCAAGCTAACAATTTCGAGATTAAGTCGAGACTCTTCAATATTCTTTAGAGTAGTTTGCAGTTCTATAGGTTATCTAGTGAAGATCATAACGCCCATCTTGCCAACTTTTTAGAGATATATGGCATTTTCTAGTTTAATGGGATGTCTGAGGATACCGTAAGGTTACAACTATTTTCTTTCACTTTGAGAGATCGAGCAAAGACATGGTGTAATTCACTCAACTCAAGTCAAATTACTACTTGGGAATAGCTAGCCCAGACATTTCTCGCTACATACTTCCTATTGACCAAGACAATAAGGATCATTAAAGAAATCACAAATTTTCAGCAAAGTGATGTGGAGTCTTTATATGAAGTTTGGGAGAGGTTTAAAGAACTACAGAGAAGTTGTCCTCACCACAACCTTCCAAGGGAGTTCCTCATACAAACATTCTATAATGGTGTAAATCAGAGCATAAGAGGGACCACATATGCAACTGTAGGAGGATCTTTAATGAGGAAAACTATCGATGCAGCTCATGATCTTTTGGAATAATTGACGAGCAATAGTTATATGTGGTCAAGCGAGAGGAGTATGCAGGCGCAGGAGGAGTAAAAAGGTATGATCCCAATTGACTTTGTTACTACTTTATAGGCACAAATCACAGCCCTCACTAAGTAATTGAGCAATATGCAAGGAGCATCTTCATCTATAGCCAAAGCTATACAATCACAATGTGAGTTATATGAGTAGGACAACCATTACATAGCAAAATGCTTTTTATTAGGAGCTAATAGCACTGAACAAGTAAGTTACTTGGGCCAACCACAGCAAGGTAACATTCTGTACTTGAATACTTATAATCCAGGGTGAAAAACCTACCTAAATTTTTCTTAGAGTCAAGAAAGACCTCAAGGACCTCCAAGATTTAAGAGAGACATACTTGGATCTTTGGAGAACAAAATGGACAAGTTGATGGATGTTTTGGGGTCTAAAATAGCAAATCAAGAAGAGAACCAAAAGAGGATATTTTCGAGCCAAGAGGAGAGTTAAAAGAGGATAGAAGCAAAGTTTGATCAGATTGTGAAAAACCATGCCTCATCCATCCCTAACTTGGAGGTACAAGAAGGTTAACTTGCTAATGTTATGTTTTCTAGAAATGAAGGTAGCTTACCAAACAATACTAAGGCCAACCCAAGGGAAAAATTAAAGTCTATCACACTTCGAAGTTGCAAGCAAATGGAGGAACCAATTGTGAAAAATGATTACCAAAAAAAAGGAAAAGGTAAGGAGATTCGAGAAGGGAAAGAAAAAGAGAGGCCTTATGTACCACCACCACCCTACAAGCCTAAATTTCCATATCCACAAAAGGTGAGACAACATCAGGTGGACACTTAGTTTTCCAAGTTTTTGGAGAAACTGAAGAAGCTTCAGATTGACTTATCATTGGTGGAAGCTTTGGAGTGCATACCCAAGTATGCAAAGTTTCTAAAGGACATATTAACACACAAACATATTTAGGAGGACAATCAGATAGTCACTTTGACGGAAAATTGTAGTTCAATTATCTTAAGCACGGTGCCTTCAAAACTACAAGATCTAGGGAGACTTATGATTCCATGTGTTGTTGGTGACTTTAAATTTTCTAAATGCTTATGTGATTTAGGTGTAAGCACTATCTTGATGCCTTTGTATTATTTTTAGGAAATTGGGACTAAGAAAGGTTAAATCAACATCCATGCTAATTCAATTTGTGGATTAATTTATCAAAAGACCATATGGAGTTGTAAAAGATGTGTTGGTAAAAGTAGACAAATTTATTATTCCTATTGATTTTGTGGTATTGGATTTTGAAGCTGATAAAAATTGTCCATTGATTTTGGCTAGGCCCATTATAAATATTGATAGGGCATTAGTTAATGTGCATGAGAAAAAACTTGTTTTGAGGATTAGTGATGAGCAGGTTGAGTTTAATATGTCTAAATCTTTGAAGAAACTGATGGATGGTAATGTATGTTTGAAGATTGATGTTGTGGATGAATGTGTGAGGGAGGTTGAAGAGGAAGTTAATAAAGTTACTGATGCACAAGGATGGGAGTGTGAGAGAATAGGATTTATATGATGAAGTCAATTTAGAGAAGTTAGAGGGAACAGATACACTTACACCTTCTTCCATTAAACCCCCCACTTTAGAACTTAGACCCTTACCTTCCCATTTGAGATACACCATTTTTGGTAAAAACAATACCCTACCCATCGTTATCTCAAACCAATTAGATTTTGAGTAAGAAGAGAAAGTGGTAGAGACCACTAGGAAAAGGATGAGAGCTATGGGATGGAAAATTTATGATATTAGGGGGATTAGCCTTAATGTGGTGATGCATAGGATTAACCTATAAGAAGGGTGCAAAATGGTGACATAGCAACAAAGAAGGTTAAATCCAAACATGTAAGACGTTATGAAGAAGGAGGTAGTAAAGTTGTTGGATATAGGGATTATTTATCCCATTTCATATAGTGAGTGGGTGGGTAAGGTACAGTGTGTTCCTAAGAAGGGAGGCATGATAGTGATGAAAAATGAAAAAGCTAAAAAGATTTCTACTAGGACCATAATAGGTTAGAGAGTATATATGGATTATCAAAAGCTCAATTTGGCCACCAAGAAAGATCATTTCCCTTTTCCTTTTCTGAAAAAAATGATTAAGAGCGTAGTTGGCCCTACATTTTGTTATTATCTTGAGGGATACTTATGGTATAATTAGGTGGTTATATACCCACAGGATTAAGAGTAGACCACTTTCATTTGCCCTTATAGGACTTTTGCTTATCGAAGGATTCCATTCAGTTTATGTAATTCACCTGCCACATTCCAAAGATGCATGATGGCCATATTCATAGACATGGATGAGAGCTTCATGTAGGTATTTCTGGATGATTTCTTTGCCTTTGGAAATTCTTTTGATCATTGCTTGTTGAATTTAGACAGAGTGCGTCTGTTGGAACCCTACCCCAGTGAGGCATATGTCCAACGTCCTACGTGACATCTAGACGTACATCCCAAGAGAGAGGAATTACCCACCAGGTCAAACCTCAAAAACGAACTCATTTCACTTACTTCCGAACAGATCTTGAAAATTTCACCCTAATCTCCCTCAATAAAATTGAAATTATTAGGGCCCAAATTGAAATCTGATTCCTAAGCTAAAATGAAATTTCATGTCTCTAGATTATTTAGAACTAAAAATCACCTCATTCAGGTCTCTATAAATCGAGAAATCACCAAAGTACGGAAGCATGTTCAATATTTCCATCCAATTGTCTCACTCGATTTAACCCCAAAAGCTCTATATTTTTTTATATAAGGGTAGAAAATTTTCTTAGAAAACCAATACTTAAAAAATCAAGTAGATCGAAGGTCAAACGAAAGAGTTACAAGCAAAACTGTGGGAGGAGGTTGGATTTCGAAAAAGAAAAAATCAGAAAATAAATTAAATTAAAAAAATAAAAAGTTTTTAAATTATCTCGCGGATGTGAGGCGCGCGTTAGGCGCGCTCTCGCGACCGTGAGCGCCTCGCTGTGTGAGGCGAGATCTGGAAGCGCTCGCTCGCGGCCGCGACCATGAGCCCTTGCTATCGCTAGTCGTACGCTTCTTGACTGCGAGCATGCTCGCGAGTGGCCTGCCCTAGGTCAAAAACTTACATTTGAAATTTCAAAAATTCATAACTTTTCACACAGAATTCCAAAATTTGAAAATTTGGTATCAATAAAAAGCTAAAAGGAAACTCTACAACTTTCATGAACGATGCAAAATCCAATTTAGTTTCTAAGGGAGGTAAAAACTCTTTCAAAACTACTGTCTATCAAATGACATTTCAAATAGTAACTGTATTTTTCCAAACCATATATCTTCTTACTCCTAAGGCCAAAAATGACATATTATACATAAATGAAAAGATCAAAACCTAAAATACAATCTTCAAGGAGACCTTTTGGTCAAATTCTAACTCTATGAGGGAAAAAACTTCACGCAAAGTTTCTGCCCACAGATTTCATTTTGACAGCACCTTCCCCAAACTTCAACAATCCATATCTTTAAAACATCAACCAATTTTCCAGCACCTGCATCACACTTCAATATCCACTTCCTTCAACTCCCAAATCCAAACAAAGTACACAATACCTCATTTTAAAGCTATGCAAATCCTCCATAATTCTCAAGAAGGCTAATGAAGCCAATCAATCCACATAAGTCCAGAAATTGTCTCAAAAGGCAGCAACCACAATGCTACTCT
>JANTPM010000245.1:15009055-15023321 GCA_025434745.1 Erythroxylum divaricatum | reverse complement strand
TCATGTATGCATGTACAGTAATTTCATGTGCACAAATGATACTGTGTACCAATCCTATTATGCATGAACAGTCCTAAGTCATTCCGATCCATCTCATCCTATGTCAAATTTACTATTTTACCCTTCCAGTAAGGGGTGGAATGTTACAAACAGTGGTTACCAACCGAGTTACATATAAAAAAGTATTTAAGAGCTAAGAGGGTCTTTAAGGAAGGGTTGTTATGGAGAGTGGGAGATGACAACAATATTAATGTACGGAAAAGCATTTAGTTACCTAAGCAATGGACACAGAGTTTGGATCTTGATGCATAGGCTAATAACAAATTGCTATTATAAATGAAGAGACTAGAACTTAGAATAGGGATTTATTATTTTCGTACATTACTTCCTAAATATTAGTATCCATTTATGTCGTAATACTTTGTTAAAGGTTCTGACTTTATACTTTAACATAAGTGAACATGGTTAAGTTAGTTATTTTTTGTTACTTGTACAGCACAAAAGGAATGTTAACAGGGGAGAAGGTTCTTTAAGCCAACTACGAGATTTGTTATGGAAAAAATTTAAAGTTACACATATGTTGCCAAAATTTAAGAATTTTCTTAAATGTACGTGTTCAAGGAGCTTAGCAGGTAATCATAAACTGATAAGGAGATGAGTGTAAGAAGTAGTACTAACTTAGATGCAAAAAGTTGATAAAAACAACTAATCGTGCTTAAAAGATAAGGAATATGGCCACTATTTTGCTTGTCGATAAGAATGTGTAAGAAATGCCGAACCAGTCTTGCATAATGGATGTAGGAAAGGGCAAATTATAGGGAGGAAGAATATGATTGTTACATCGCAACGTATCCTTAGATGATTTGGTTCGATTGTAGACAATAGATCTTCAACTATGTAGATATAATAGTTCTTGTGTTGTTGGGGTAGATAAAAAGCATAGTGAAAGACATTACATAGGTGGTTGAGGATCGTTTCATAAGTAACTGAAATAGAAACCAAAATTTTCTGTCTAATATTACTTTGTCTTATTCTATCTCATGAAATTTTAACTATTTATTTTATGGGACTCACGAGGGACCTACACAAAACTCATATTAATAAATAATTAAGATTCATTAAATATAATAAGACACCATAATATTAGACAGTAGATCTGAACTCTTGAAATAATTTAATAACTCGTTACCTAGAGACTTAAATTTAATTATAATGCCATGATAAAGAAAGATGGGGAGGCCCACTTCAGTAAAATCATTTGTTACCATGAAGGGAGGGTAATGACAAGAAGTTTTCAGAGCGCAGGGCATGTAAGCTCAGTCGTGCCCTTAAAAAAAGATAGTTACCAAATAATGCAATTAGTAGTTAACTATAAAATAATAAGTTAGCTTTATTAAGATTTGATCGCATAAGAAACTCAGATAGATGCACAGATTTTCACCAAGTTGAGTTGTGTACATGTGCACATATCTGACAATGAGGTGGCACACAACGTGATAAGGCGATTAAGATTTATTTGGGAGCCTAAAGTTAGAGTTGGAAATTGGAACCATATTTAGGCTCTTAATGATGTTTAAGGGTAATATCCTATTCTATAATGATTTGTTTTTAATTAACTATTTGATTCCATTACTTTTGAATTTTTCAATTTTTTTTCAAATTTAGTAAAAATACATATTTATTTAAAATTCAAAGGATTTAATATTTTATTAAAATTATAATATTTAAAAACTCTTTAAAATATTTTTTAACCGTTTAAATTGTATATGAAAAGGTGATTAAATTAGGACTATTTAATCATAAGCGCATTATAAAAACTGAAAAGACAAGGCATTAATAAATTTTTAAGTGATATCTTATATGAAGTAATGGATGGAATGGAATAAAAGATGTATTTTAATATATATTACATGATTAAATGTTGTACTAGATAATAACTTTTATGCATAAGTAAACCAAGAAATGATATTTTACTCGACGTCATTTCTTCTAAATCTCAATGCAATTTGTTTTGTTTCTTTTGGATTCCGCCCTTGGAATGGACTGCCTATCTAGAAAGGCCCAATCGATAGAAAACTGAAGCTCAAATCTCATATAGCAATGGCGGGAAACACCAAGCAGTGTGTAACTGCAAACTAAGTTTTGACACAAAATACCAAAACTCTATTCTCTCTCTCTCCGATCACCGATGGTTGTTCTCCGATCTCGCGAACCGTCGACGTCTCCGGGGAAATCCTCTGTCCTCCCCGACCCGGACTCTCCCGGTACTCTGCTCGCTATTAATGGACTTCTAATGCTTGCCTATGGTTCGGTGGAAGCAGAATCTGTGGAGAATTTAGTTGAACCCGATATTTGCGGTAAAGAAGAGAAAGGGAAGAAAGTTGAAGAAGTTCTAACTAGTCAACACAGTTCAGAGGATCAGAAATGGAATAGCTTTGAAGAGGGAGATGTTGCACTCATCACTCGAGAGATTCCGGAGGTACGGACAATTCCCATTAACATTGACAATAAATGGAGTGGAAAGCATATTGATACTGATAGCTGGGAATATCGGTATAGAAGGAAACAATTTCGAGATTTAGCAAGGCCATCTGCTGATTATAGTCATCAAGATCCCATCAAGAATAACGATGGTGGAACGCCACATACTGAAGAGGAGCCCAAGCTTGAAGGTAGATCAGATCCTTTCTCTGCTGCCATAAAATTCATCAGGGATAGAACTAAAAAGGGTGTACCTATATTGTGGACTCCAAACAACAATCGGGGTTCTAAGTCGTTCAAAGAATCTATTCCTTCACTGGTAGAACTTTGCTTGGGAAATCTTGCCAAGTATGCCGATGCTATCTCTTCACTTGAAAATATCCCCGATGAATTGAGGCATCAACTCTGCCTATTGCTCTGTGATTCCCGGAGAATGGACAGTCGCTTTTTGGATCTCCTTATCCGTGGATCCCCTTCGGAAATACGCATTGCAGACTGTTCGTGGTTGACAGAGGAGAAGTTTACAAATTGCTTTCTTGGGTGTGACACTAGTAATTTGATGGTATGGTTTTGTATGGCTAAATTTTGTGTTATACGTGCAGTGTTTTCTTACTCATATGCCAGAAATGGAGTTCTTGGAATGAACAAGTTTCCTGAAATTTTAGAGGACTGAAATTGTAGACTAACATTTATTGTTCTATGAAGGTACTGCAACTTGATCTATGTGCCAGCTGCTTGACAGATTATACACTGCGTTCTACCTTAGTCCGTTCACCTTTTAGCTTTCCTTTGCTCAGTACGTTATCCTTGACTGGTTCCCGACTTTCAGATGCTGGGTTTCAATCACTTATCTCTTCTGCCCCTACTTTACAATCTATAAACTTGTGCGGATGCTTTCTTCTTACGTCTGCTAGCGTTAACACTTTGGCAAACTCACTAAGGTCAGTTCTGAAGGAACTGTACCTTGATGATTGCCCAAGGATTGATGCCCCGACTATATTGCCAGCACTGAAGAAACTGGATCGTCTGGAAGTACTATCATTGGCTAGAATTGGAGATGTTTCTGATAAGTTTGTTCGGGTATTGATTGCTGCCAGGGGTCATATTATGAAAGAACTTATTCTGACTGATTGCATGTAACCCCTTTAAAGTTCAAACTATTTATTATTACATGTTTATTCATTGTAGTGGGCCTTTATGGAGGCTCGTCCTGTTTTCAATTCCAGAGACTTGCCCAATGCACTTATGCTCGTTCATTTCTCCTAAATGTTTCCATTTGATGCAGCAATTTGACTGATTCTTCCCTGAAAGTCATATCTGCATCCTGCCCTAGATTGCGCGCTCTTGACCTCGTCAATTTGCAGCATTTAACTGATTCTTCTCTGGGGTACCTTGCCAATGGTTGTCCACAACTTCAAAGATTGAAACTCTATCGCAATGCGTTCAGGTTTATAATGGGTTTTAGTTATGCGTTATGTGCAACGCATTTCAATTAATGCATTCTTCTAGTTTACATGTGTAATTTTAAAAATGTGACATTTTGTTGATTATCCTAATATCTTAATGCTTCAGGCCCTTGTCTGGATGGTTTTAGCACATAAAGTTCTCTCGCTCGTCTATTTTAGCCCTGTTTCGCATTATCTTCTTTACTTTGTTTCTCACTATATGCATCTCTCTCTCTCATACAGTGATGAAGCTATTGCTGCATACTTGGAAACTTCCGGAGAGCTTCTGACAGAACTTGCATTCAATAAAGTTGTGAAGGTTATCGATTTATCTCCTTACCTTTCCAAAAGGGAAATTTTAGTTCTAGAATTTTCTTTTTCCACGTCGAATATTATGAACCAGTTTCGTTAATGGTGGATGTTGCACGAACCCATCCTTGCATGAATCTCCATATTGGTTGCCAATCTTTAGACCTTTGCTTTGCTTTTAGGGTTTCTGATATGGACTTGGAGCTAGGTGAATCCAATTTCTTAATTACACTTGTTGAAGAAGTTTTAAGCATTCTAATAACATTTGTAATCTAATCTAGGTTGGAAATAATACAGCACTATCTCTTGCTAGCCGTGCAAGGAACTTAATAAATCTGGATCTATCTTGGTGCCGGAATTTGACAGATGAGACCCTGGGTTTAATTGTGGATAACTGTTTATCATTGAGGGTGCTTAAACTTTTTGGATGTAGTCAGGTATGTCTATTGTTAGAAACGCGAGCTAGAATATAATGATTTAATGAGTATTCACAACTTGTAACAATGAGGCGTAACAATGATGCCTAAAGGTGATAATAAGTTCTCAATAGAAGAATAATGTTTAAATATTGAAAATTCTTGACATCTTAGGTTTGTGTTCTGCAGATAACAGATGCTTTTGTAGATGGTCACTCAAATCCAAGAGTAAAGATAATTGGTTTGAATTTGTCTCCATTGCTGAAACATCTAAGAGAAGAGTACCATACTTTTTAAGAGTTTCGGTTGCGTTCAAGACGGCATCATCTTGTGTTTGAATGGAACTTTGTTGCTGTAGGAATGGTCTCCGAATGAGCTTTGGTGGCTACTAAGGGTGAACTTTGATCAAACATTTGTATTTTGTAGTGGTTGAATTTTGCTACACGACTAGGAACAACCGGGGAATATGGGCATTGTATAGTGTCTAGCTTTTGTTTTTCTCCGGTCATCATAGTGAAGCGCATCCTTTCAATGTGCAAGTGAATATGGAAAAAGTGTATAAGTATCTCATAGACTCCTGCACTTTTATGCCATTATTCATGGAGAAATAGACTACAGGGCTGGAAAGTTATTTGCAGCATTTATTCATGTGTTATAATCGCAACATTCATCCGACAGTGAGAGCGATCCAAATTGGTGGCCACGACGATAACTAGAATCACATCTGAAAATCAGCTTCGACAAGTGAACATGTACAACCTTTTTTGGTACATTTTTCCGTAAGCTAATTCAACCAACAATCCGAACTATTTTATGATCACCTGCAAAGTGAAACAAAGGCTAATGGACGACACGTATTTTTATTACAGTGACACATGACCGATTTCCAAATTAAAAGAAGTTGAATCACTGGTTGTGGTTTTTGATACACCCACATTGCAGGGATTTGTACTGCAACTCTATTACTTAACAGGCCTTTTTATAACCTTTTTTTTTTTCTAATATTTAAGTAGGGCATAGGTCATGTTTCTAATATGCATTGGTAATCACCTCTAATGGGGAATTTAGAGGGCAAAGGCCATGTATTCAACAGATAATTCGTCTCATAGTTGCAAATTGTAAAAAATCTGACGTAGAATATCTTATTCTGAGACTTTATAAGATTTCAACGAGATGCACGAACAAAAGGAAACTCAAAAAGTTCATTCCATAATATGGCTCAAGGGGAAGAATCAAATCAGAAAGTCTATAAATATCTGTGGGAAACAAGAAATTTGTAGCTATCTCTGGGATATAAGCTTTACAACAAAGGCTTGCAATGAGCAAATATGGCTAAAAGTTATGCTCACGAGTTGTAAGCCTCTTTCGGTTCCTGTTAATCTCACAGTTTACTACAACGGTTTTGTACAATGCTTTCTACATTTCCAGGAAGAAATTGGACTAGGAAATTTTCACACGATATGACACAGTAAGTAAGTCTGATCTTCAAACAGTTGAGAGTTTGCCACTTCAACAATCTGATGTAGAATGTAAAACCAACATCAGCCTTTCGATAAGATATCTGCAAGCAAATAAGGTAGCTGCAATAATCTTACCTCAAAACCCAATTTTTGATACAGTTGCTGTGCAGGTCTGTTGTTTTTATGTACGTGTACGTATACATTCTCTACCCCTGCCACCCAAAAAGTGTGTTTAGGGTGAAATCTACACTGAGTGCTCACAACCTGAATTAGTCTGTGTGATTCTTGGGGGGAAAAAAAGTATGAACTACCTACCAGAAGACTTGGCTGATTCAATAGCAAAATCTAGCATGTTGGTTGCAATTCCATGCCGACGTGCTGATTTAGCAACACACAAGTTTGCAACATAACCATATCTATTTGGACCTTTACTATTGATGCTGCAGAAGAGAGGAGCCTTCACGCGTTCCTGTGAGAAGAATCAATTGAATACCATTATATGATTAGGTCAGATAGATTAAGTGATTGACTAAAGCACGCTAAAATAAAACACATCCGTCGTACCCCAGGAAAGGTCTCTCCATGTAGTAAGCAACGGATGCTTAAATCAAGAGTCCCCACTACACTTTTAAGCACTGTGCGTTTCACGGTTCTGTCTTCCTTTCTGACCTGATAACGAATTCAAGTCATTGATGAACTATCACAGCAACATATATGCACAGAGAGACACCACGGGACAAGCAATTTATCAGTTAAAACAATGTTAAACATTTCTACTGGCTTTTTCCTTTTTCAGATCTTGATCATTGAGGCAAGTATAACGAATCTAAGATCTTGCAAAGTGATCATACCGTGACAATGCACCTGCATTTTGGACCATGCTGACCTGTTTGTCGCCTTTTTATGGCATGGAATTCCTGCACAAGAAGAACAATAACTGAACAATTATAAAAGTAGATAAGCATCTTTATGAGATTTAACATTTGTGGCCTCGTACCTGATCAGCAAATTTCCTTTTGTGGTTATCAACATATCTGTGTTAATCAGGGATAGGTAAGATCAGTAAAGTTTTTGGCTTTCAGTCATATGCATTTACAGACATTCTATTTCCCAAATCCCATTTTTATAGGCAGGGTTTCTTCATAAGATAAAATAACAATATTCCCAACAAAGCTCAGAGTAAATTCATGGCGAATAAGGAAGTACAAATATCAACACTACGTTTCAAATCATTCACCGGTGTAAACATGATCCTTGTGGTCCATCAGTTTAACTATTTTCCAAATGAAATAGGTTTTCTGGCCATGTTATTGAACAGTAAAACGAAGATCACTAAATTCAAATTTTTAATCAGGCAACAATCATAAGATTCTAGAGTCAGGTTTTAAACCTGATAGATCTTTTTTAATGTTTTTGGCAAAAAAAAAAAGACGGACCTGTCATGCGTTCGATCTTCCCAGTTACTTTCAGCTCTCAGCCAGGCCGCTGTCTACAACAAAAAGGAGAAAGTATCCAACACCACAAAATTATGCACAAACACACAAAAAATGACACTAAATGACAGAATCACTAGAAACCACATAAAAGGAAAAGAAAATCTCTTCCTTTGTGATGCTGTATTGGGATGAAATAAAGGCAACAGGACATAGAATACCAAAAACCCAATTAAACAAAACTCAAAGTTTCCACGACTCACCAATCCTCAGATACCTCACATCATAACAAACAACAAAACATAAAATGAAGAAACAACGAAGTCAACAAAAAACCCATATAGAACAATTCATACAAAGAAGCCAAATGGGCCAAATTAAATTCTAATGATCAATTACCTACCCAAAACTCTTCATCCACCACGGCTTCTCTTGCCACAAAGCGCCCAAATTCCAACTTGTTCTCATGAACTAGCTCCTTTTCTGGTACCTGAAGACGATTAAATTGGAGATCAGGCAATCTCGGAGACTCTATCTGAGGACTAGATTGCGCTGGTCTTGACGTCAACTGTATCGAAAGCTCTTCCCTTTTCCTTGTCTGGGACGAATCCATGCTCCTGCCAAACGTTGTTCAAAAATGAAAACCAAAAGATCAAATCTTTGTTTCCTGTGATGAAGCAAAACGCAAACATAAGTTGAAATAGGAGTCTATTTTACATGGCCCAACAACCGGCGGTTTTCAGGAATTTACGACGGTATCGGAACCCATTATCGAAATGGGCAAATTTAAGGAATTGAGGTCTGTGAATGGAAATAGTCGTCGACATCAGAGGCCCAGCTCCTCGTACTCGACCACCACCGCCACCACTTCCTCCGCCAGCTTAAGGGTTGAGTTAGAGCTCGTGGAAACGAAAGAGAGAGGAAAGGGAAAGAGAAAATTCTGGGAATTCGGAAGAACAGTAGATTTGGTATACAAATGGATATGCATGGATATATATATATATATATCTATATATATATATATATAGACAAACATATATGTGCATTCGAAGTATGAAAGCAAACAGTAGGCGACGGCCACCTGTTTGGTCCAAACTGTCAAAGTAATGGTTATCTGTCTTCGAGTGGTGGTGGCCCGTAAATGGAGTGGATAAGGCAAGTCAGTTAGTTTAGTTGGTTTTTAAGAAAAAAGAATTCCAATTGTTAGCAATTATTGGATATCTCTATTTGATTGGTCACATTATAGATTTCTAGTCAATATTTATTTAAAGAAAAAATAAAGTTTTTTATCAGATTATGCAATTATGTCTATTAATAATTAAATTAATTATTAAGTTAATTATTGACCTAACTGGTTTTCTCTAAACTATAATTACGGTCTTAAAATTTATATTACATTGCACAATATTATAATAATTACGGTTGATATTATGAATAATAACGTCCCTTAATGATAATATTACGAACGCAATTGTTGCCCATATTTTTAATGTCGAAATAGTTAAAAGGAAAAACTAAAAATTAAAGTCATATTAAATTTCATGTTTTTTAGTAAGTGTTGAGTAAGCTCTAGAACTTGAATTTGTAATCGATTGGTTATGTATTTGTAGCATATTTAATTAAAATATTTTTATTTTATATTTTTAATTAAATTATAAGATAAAATTTATTAGATAAATATATTTTACAAATAAAATTATAATCAGATAATAATTATGAGATTTATATTATATTTATGTATAACTCATAATTATTATTGTATCAAACTAGAAATAAATATAGCAAAAAGATTATCACACATTATATTTTTTATAAATAAAGTTTAATTATTCATAGTTTATATTGTTACATTTCGTTGCCACGAGAATAAACTAAATTTATATTTATTTTTAGATTTATTGAGTAAATTTAAGATCATTTTAGTTTGAATATATTTAATCTTGTAACAATAGGTCTTAATTAACTAACAAATTCATGATCACATAAATTTAGAGACAGTTAAAAATAACATACAAGTTATTTATTGACAAAGAGATTGTCACCTAAACCCATCTAGGAATCACATAAAATGTGATTAATAATGATATTATTTACCTAATTTAAATTTCGGTATTTGATTTATCGAAATTGTGAGGGTGAGCTTTGGAGTAACTGATAAAGTTGCTCTTTTGTGACTATAAGATCACAAGTTCATGTCACGGAAACAGTCTCTTTGTAAAAATATAAAAAGAAAGCTACGTACATCATAACCCTCCCCGGACTCAGCAAAGAGGGGAGTCTTATACACTGGGTATGCTAACTTTTGATTATCGAAATTGCAAATGCTTAAAGTTAATTGTAGTAAGTATAAAATTGAAGTAATTTCAGAGCATCGATCCCACAAAAAGCCTATTTTCCTTTAATTATTAATCCTAGTTAAATGATAAAATTAAAGACCATATTGAATAATAGATAAGTGATTCACTAAACTAACTAAAACAATGCAAATAAATTAGATAAAGGATATCAATAACTTAAATGTTAGGTTTTCAAAGTTCAATTATCCAAAATTCCAATTATTATATAAATTTGATTATCTAGGTTGAAATAACAATTAATATAAAGTATCTATCTCCCCTCTCGAGGTACACAAGTATATCCAATTAGGAAACTATTGCCTCTCAATATGTAATTCAACCTAATAAATTCAATAAGAATAATTAATCTAATTGATTATCACTAGAGTATTAGATATTTTCATTCTCTAGTGCTAAAGAGTTTATTCTTCTAATACATACATATTATATGTAACCTCTCAATCCTTCATACAATTCTTGTGATTTAATTAATAATTAATGGTCATACATAGATTGAACAATTAAGAATAAAAGAGAATAAATTCAATCAATTAATAATCAAATCATGTATTCATAATTAAAAGATCATGTACAACGTACATTCTTAATCCTAATTAGGTTTCTAGCCACTAAACATATTGAAAATAAAACTCAAACAATTAAATCTCAATATATAGAAAAGAGTAAAAGAAAAGATAAATAGACGTTGCCACTGGCTCCTCCAATCTTGCTTTAAATTCTTCATCAATGTTGAAAATGACTAGAACTCTAAGTTAAACCTAATACAATTACTTATAGTTAAATTTACAAAGATTGAGTCATACGCTACTTGAAGTTGAGGAAAAAAATACATCTTTGTAAGTTGTACGTAAGAACTAACATCAAATTAGAAGCAACACTGGCATTAATTTTGTTTTGGAACTTTTATGTATCGCAAGGCTATGTGTAATTGATGCCTAATACCAAGTTATAATTGGTACCAATTTTTTTTTGTAACTTTCTTGGGTAATACTATGATGTGTTTGGCACTGGTTTTATATACCACTCTAAGCTTCGTAAAAGATAGAGGCCTATATTATTGGCAAGTCTAGTGCTTGTTGCAACCTTTTATACCAAATTCTCCACTTTTTGCATCTTTAAGTTAGAGTTAAACTTTAATGTCTTCTATAAAGTTTTTATCCATCTTCTTATCTTTCAAATGACTCTAATATCTTCTAGATTAGAAAACTATGAAAAAAGTTAAGTTAAATTCTTAATTTCCCCTTAAGAAAATCATTTACAAGACAATGAACTAAACATATAAAAATATTATAAAATTCATATAAAATATGATATAAATGTGTCAAATACTACGTAATGCAATCCTACATAAAATGTAAGATATAGACCTATCACATTATCCCATACTTAACTCATTGCTTGCCCTCAAGCATTCAACAACAAATTGATACTAACTACTAACCTAGACTTAACTAACTAAATGAATATACTTCTACATTCATAGGTATATGGTAACATTTAGCCTATGTTATAAGCCTTTAAATACCTAGGTGTCCTTAGTAGTTGAGTTATAGTCTCATAAAAATTTACTTAAATACTACCCATAAATATTGAATTGCAAAACTTAAATACATAATATTTCTCACATAAATAATAATATAAAAAACAAGTAAGCAATATTCTACCTCCTTCACAAGTTCACAAACTTCAGTTTGATATGTCCTCATAAGATATCACTTAATCTCATAAGTATTTGAAGTTTAAGTGAGGTAATCTATTCATCTTCTTATGAAAGTGAATTTACTGTAAGCTTGCAAATTATTTTGTCGGATTAGTAGTATTATTTGGAAAGATTGTATAGTTATAGAGATCATATAAATCCCTGATTTCTGGGGATTAGAATAAGATACAAATTTCCCTAATCTTTAGGGAGTTTGTTACTATATTTGGGATAGACATTGTATATATAAACTAAGCATGTAACCTAAGATATATGAGATAAAAATTTATTCATCTCTTCTAATATTTGACATGGTATCAGAGTTGTTAGCCCTTTCCTACTAAACCTCTAATTTTTTTTCTAGTCATACCAACTGAGATCCATCTCCACTATTCCTCTCATCATCCTGGCCTTTCTCTTATATTTCCCTGTTCCTTTTTCTTGTTCTTATCATCAATCTTACTCAATTAATCATGTCAGAATCAACCAGAAGTTCTGCTGAAATCATTAGCCTTAGATTCGAGAATACTACTATTGCTATAATTGGAGATTTACAGAACATTCAAGTTGCATACTGATTAAATAGGAAGAATTTTTTGAAGTGGTCGCAATTGATCCGCACATTCCTAAACGGAAGAGGAAAATTGAGCCATTTAATGGGCACAGGTTCTTCACAGGATCCCAAATTTGTAGCGTGGGATAAACAAGACTCCATGTTAATGTCCTGTTTATGGAACTCAATGCTACCATAGATTAGTGACATATGTATGTTCCTCGAAACTACCAAGGAGATTTGGGAAGCTATTTGGAAAACATATTCCAAGCTTAATAATGCTGCACAGATCTACGAGAATAAGACGAAAGTTTCAGTAACTAGACGGGAGACTTGGACTGTTATTGAATATTTTAGTCTCTTATAAACTTGTGGCAAGAGATGGATCGTTATCAATGCATCCAAATGCGATATAGTGAAGATGTAGCAATTCTGAAGCGTTTTATGGAAAAGAATCATATTTTAGCAGGATTAAAAGTGAAATTTGATGTTGTAAGTGTGCAGATTTTAGGAAAACGAAACCTACCATCTTTAAATGAGACGATCTCTATTATGCGTACAAAAGAGGGACACTAAAATGTTAGGCTTGAACCTCAAGGAGGAGATGGTTTTGCACTCATTACCAAGGCCATAGAATTGAAAGAGGCAAAAAATCCTACATTAGTTACTAGAGGAGACTCGTCCAAACCATTTAACTAAGAATCAAATTCTACACATACTGTAAGAAGCATCAGCACACTAGGGAGAAATGCTGGAAACTTCATGGCAAGCCTAATCGAAGTGGGAAAAACCAAAGTCAAGCACATATGGTGAGCACTCCATCAACTAATGAAGAAAATTCCAAAAAATCTGTCTTTAAGTTTAACACTAAAGAAATTGAGAAACTAAAAACCTTTGTGGAGTCTTTTGAGAAGCTAACCCCCAATAGGTATTGTTCATTGGCATTTTCAGGTATTTCTTCATCCTTTAATACTAATGTCTCATAAAGAAATTCTCCTCCCATATGGGTAATTGATTCTGGAGCAACTGACCATATGACTTGTTCTTCCAAACATTTTATCTCTTATAATCCTAGTTGTAGCCATAAAAGGATCACAATAGCTGATGGATCCATCACCATTGTAGCTAGCCAAGGGGATATATACATAAACAAAGGACCTGACACTAAGAAATGTGTTCCATGCTCTAAAGCTAGCAAACCTTATTTCCATTTAAAAATTAACCATAGATTTAAATTGTAGTATAACCTTTTTTCCTTCACACTGTGTCTTTTAGGAGCTAGGCATGAAGAAGATGATTGGATATGCTAGTGAGAGAGATGGTCTCGATTTCCTGGAAAAACAACATAGTATATCAAAAGTTGGAAAACACTTATCTACATCCTTCTTTTCTGAATCTTTCATGTCAAACCAAGATAAAATTTGGCTTTATCATCGTTGTTTAGTTCACCCATCTTTTAGAGTTCTTAAGCTGATATTTCCTTCGTTATTTAAAGGCCTTGCGTCTGAAATTTTTCATTATGATGATATTGAACTCGCCAAGCACAAACGTGCTTCCTTTCCAATAAGCAACAAAAAAACCTTTATTCCTTTTTCTCTTATTCATAGTGATATTTGGGGACCTTCTACCATCACAAATGTTTCGGGTGTTAGGTGGTTTATTTCATTTATTGGTGATTATGCCCGAGTCACATGGCTTTACATCTTGAAAAATAAATCTGATGTTAGTACTATTTTTCCTAATTTTAATACTATTTTTTCTAATTTCTAAAACATGATCAATACTCAGCTTGATGTCAAAATTAAGAGATTTCGATTAGACAATGCAAAGGACTATTTCAATCAAACCCTTTCTCCATTTTTCAAAAAACAAGAACTATTTATGAGTCCACATGTGTTACCTGTAGTGTCCCCTTACTGTAGGGTACGCACCGGGACGCCCGTAGGTCGTTCCGACGCATATCCCACAGCAAGGAAGTGCTACTATTGAAAACAATCGCTAATACTCGCATGACATCAATACAATTAAACCGCATTATGCAAATCACTAAAATTTAAAACCACAATAATCTTTCATTTCAGAATATCAATCCAAAATATAGACAAGTCTATCA
>JANTPM010000245.1:14973894-14997825 GCA_025434745.1 Erythroxylum divaricatum | reverse complement strand
AAACTGGGTAAAGCTGATAGAAAATTGTAAACAAGGAGCATTTCCTAAACCTCCAATTAGTTTCTCTCTAATTAACTTTCAATTTCTAGTCCAATTTCTCCCCAAAATTCCAATGGCTCAAAACACTAAATCCTACCATCATGTATCTAAATTTTCAGTATCATTGGACAGTCATTTCTAGTACTGGAAACCAATCAGTCTACCACTTGGCAATTTTTTTGGTCCAGAAATTTTCTTCGAAATTTTCCAGAAAAATTTCTAAAATTCTCCCATAATTCGAAACTAACAAAGATCCAATGCAATTAAATTTTCAAGCACAAAAATCCTATTTTTCACAAAAATCACATTTATAGACACATATGCTAGGAAATGTCATGAATGCATGTACAGTCATGTGTATGTGCAAAAATTTATATTCATGTATATATGGAGGCCATATTATGCATGATCATGCCGAGATAAGTTTACACACTCATAACCTATTCCAAATTACTATTTTACCCTTCCTATCAATGATGGGATGTTACAACACATCCGCATTGTGTCCAAATAAAAGTAACTGGATTTGAAACATGTCTAAAATCATAGTCCTGTAAACCTGATATATTATGTAATTAGATGGGATAGCAGGTTAACTCACTCTGGTGGATTTACCTAACTGCATTAGAACTTGTACCCCCAGGAACCATTGTATGTATAGGTATGGATCCATATTCCTATGCAGGCATGGTATAGAGATCTAGATCCACCAGATCTAACTGTATAAGTAATGAGTACATGACAACTGTAGTATCTGCCCTGCTATTATCTGAAGGGTCAAAGGACCTACCATCATCATCGATATTGTACTCTAAAAATTTTAGTTGATTGTGATTCTACTATTCCAGTCCCCCTTCTATATAGTAAAAGTTGTAGTCTTAAATTGGTCGAGATATCCTACTAAATAGTAATAAGTAGAACGAGCATGCCATCTTTCTTTATAAGGATTATACTATTTAGTAGGGCAACCCCATACATAAATGTGTGCAAGGCTGGGTTTCCAAAATTCTAGATAATCAGGTAGAATAGCCATGTTCTGCATCAACTTCTTCAAGTCCTTTAGGGTGCAGTTATGTCTTTCGGTAACACATCATTTTGTTTAAAGCTACTCGGCATAGTGAATTAAGTCCCTATTCCAATTGATTCCAAATATCTAGCAAACAAACCTTTTAAAGTCCTGAAACACCGTGTTTACTATGATATTCTCCTCCACGGTCAAATATGACTATCTTGATGAATTTTTCCAATTAGTTCTCAACCTTCAGTCTTTAAGCAAGAACACATAACTGTCATAGGAATAATCATCAATTAATGTCAGAATACAGTTAGAATTGCACAATGTAATTATATAAGGTCTACCAATATCTTTATGTATCAGACTCAATAAGTCAAAAGCACGACTTGACCTCAATATCCTTATTAGTCAACATACCTCTGTAACAGTCAGTACATGTTCCTAAATCATCATAATCTAGAATTTGCTTTCCTCGATCAATCTTTCAACCCTAGCTCTAGAAATGTGGCTTAAACTTTTATGACACACCATGTATGACTTCCCATTCATCAGAGTTCTTCATTTCAAGATACGAAGAAGCATATATTCTAATTCGGGGCAAGACACATTCTAGACAAACCATATAATAAGAAAGGTGCATCATTATGTTTTGCATTAATCAACAATTGTACCACATAAGCATTAAATACAAAACATTAACCCTCTTTATCCAAAATTGATCAAAAGATCACATATAAAATGTATTGCGTAAAACCCAAATGAACCTTACTACAAGGTTCAGTACATACATTCCCCATAACTATTACTTCTACTTCTTCATTACTGTGAACCATCAGTTTCTCCTTCCTTTTATTTGGCTTTATCCTAGACATGAACCCCTACATCATAGAAGCACCTTGATCAGATGCTCCACTATATAGCCACCAAATACTTAATGCGACTATCGCAAATTAGAATTATAAATTAATAAGCCAAGGAGTTACCTGATGGTCATAGTCTTTCCTTCTAGGATTTATACTGCTGACTTCTTTATGTCATGTGGACCTTTACTAGCATTGGTTTGACCAACATTAGCATGCAGAGAAGATTTGAACTTTTTACCTTTGAACTAAGCGGGCTTCATCTTTGCCTTCCCTTTAGTTGCTTCGAGGGCTGTATGAGTAGCAAACTTGAAGTCCTACTCCTCATCTAACGAGTAATATGTCATCACCAGATTACTAAACTATGGAGGGACTATATTCAGAGTCTAGTGAACTATAAAGACATTAGGAAGAGGAATGTTTAACATCTTAAATCTACTGTGAAGATGGAACATTCTTGATATGTACTCCATTACTCCCCTTTCTCCCGTATACCTTATAGAGAATAATTCTTTTATCAAGGCACTTATCTCAACATTAGGTGAGACTATATACCTCTGGGAGACATTTCCAAGAATTTCCTTCATCATGTTTGTGTCCGACAGTCCACTAAGCAAATGATTAGGTATGGATCTCTTAATGGTCATCAGACATAATTTGTTTGATTGATCCAAGGCTTCATAGGCTGTTTTATGAGCTCTCAATCTCATGGATATAGGTGGAGATGGCCTATCTGTCCGTATGGTCATATCAAGCTCAGTTATCTCTATAGTATTCAATACATCCTCTATCCACTTCTTCGTTAATTTTGTTAACCAAAAAGGTGACTTCAAAATGATAATGTTTAAATCAACATAAATGTAAGACCACAGTAATACTCAAAGCCATTAAATAGTATCTTTACTGAAAATCTAGTCATACATATTATGAAACACCTGTGGGCTGAATACATAAGATATGCAACTAGACCTCCACATAAAAGCGATTAGAGTACAAACCATTAACTCTCATGACATTACTACCTGTGGAAGAATAGATCATTCAAGCAACGACTTTCCTCTATCCAATTTCTTTATGCACATCTCAAATTATCATGTAAGGCCAACACCTCAAACATGAGACCAGAGATATCCACTAACGTGTAAGCAGAACAATTTAAAATGCTAACTCGAAAGGGCATTATGGTTACTACATCCTTATCAGCACTCAAAAAGTCCACAAACACAAGGGATACATCTTTATTTTATTCTTACATTCTTTATAGTCATATGGTATATGACAATGTAATGTCAATAAATGCAAAAAATTGAATGCACAGTCGCATTGTCACATAATCGTGCTAAAGACATTCTCTGAAAACTTCATTTGAGGAAAAATCTCAGTAGAGTGAGTATCGTGCATCACTAAACATTGAACCAATCACCTGAGACACAAGAACCTTATGCATCTCCCTTATGGCAAGTTTGTTGCACAAAAATTCACTAAAAAATGACTTTAGGATGTCTTAAAACCTTTTTTGAGTAACTATTATGCGATCCTGAACACTGAACATGAGACCCAAGATACGAAAATGTGAAGTATCTCTCTCATGTGATGTTTGAAGCATAAAAATTCACTCGAAATTGAATTTAAAATGCCTTAATTCCTTTTCCCAGAGTTAAACTTTAATTTATTATTAATGTAATAAATCCAAAAAATGGAAATTTTCACTTTATGAATTTCTCGGACTAAAAAACTAACCCAAAATACCCCGGGCACCCTTACAAGAAATTTGAAAATTTTGTTTTCTTTAGTGTAGCAACCACCAACACTGGCATGTGTGTTACACATGCCAGACACGCGTCCAGCCAGTATCACGCGATGTGTCTAGCACGTATGACACATATGTCGAACAGTGAGGAGCTCCTTAGCTAAAAAATGGCAATTTTCGGTGAGTTTTGGGTTAGTTTTTCACACTCCTGGGCTTGTTTTTACCCCGTTTCTTAAGGCTAAACACATGTATACTACTTTCATGCAATAAAAAGCAAGAAAAAATTGAGAAACAGAAGTTAAATCTCCAAAAATCTTATGGAGAGAAAACTGAAAATTTTACGTTTTTAACTACCTAATCATGTCACGACTTTGATACCACATTTAATACATAACGATACCTTAGTTACGTATTCCAAATCAAACATGAAAGGGCACGAAATGAAGAAATGCAAAAAATACCTAATTTCAGTCTCCATAACTTCAAACGAGCTTTTCAAAGCTGAAATAAGTGTGAATCTACAGCTGCCTTCACGAGAACTACTCTTTGAGATGCAGGTAAGATCTTTCTACAGTTTTCTCAAATCGTAAGCTCTCTTAACGGGTCAGAAGTTCCTTATGCTTACTATTGATATGAGCAACTGTAAGAGACCTTAACCTTTATATATAGCATCTATATTAGGTTTCCCTATCACAGGCCCAATATAGGTCCAATCTATGCTGATTAAGATCTATTTTCTATAATGAGTTGAACCTATTGATTTAGATTATTTATTGGGTCACTTTATTATCTTTATCTGAATCAAATTACATAACTTAACCTATAAGTTATTAAAAAACCAAAAAAATGCAATTAACAGTTATCCAACTTTATGAGTATGGACAAAATTGTCTAACATCAAAATTGGTTACTTTTGTTCAAAAACTAACCATGATATAATCATGGAATGTAGTGTAAAAAAATTACGATTTACGATTAAATCTTAATAAATTGAATAATTTGAAAAACATGAATTATAAAATAATTGAATCATACCTTATTTGAATTCTTGCTGAAAATTTTTTATAGGGAGCCAACTACAACTTATCTAAGCGTTCGACCTCTAATTGTATCTATAGATTAGAGAAAAAGAATTCGACATTTGAGAGAAATGAGGAGGAGAACTACTTCTCTTAAGCTTATTTTTTATTTATGTTATTCACACCTCCAAAGATGGTAGACTGAAGGCAGAGCAAGGATAGGCTAGGAAGACTAGAGAATAGACCAGAAAAACAAAAGAAAACAAAAAAAGATGAAGGTTTTTGGAGAAAAAGGGGCCTAGGAGACTGCTCCTCCTAGTTGCTTCTTATTTATTTTTTGTTTTTATTTTTGTTTTTATTTAATTTAATTTTTCAAGAGTTTATTAATTAAATTAAATTAATTATCAATTTTTTTAATAAACAAGCCAAGTGCTCAATTTATTTTTTATAATTAGATTATGTCAAATAAATTAATATAATGAGATTATATTATTTAGAATGAGACCTTATTTTAAATCCCTCATTGAAATATTAAGTATATATTTTAGAACATAATTAATGCCTACCATTATTACAGGATTACACTAGCGTTTTATTTATTTTTGGCTTGTTAAGTAAACTCAAGCTCGCTTTAACTCGAACATGTTTAGCTTTATAATGATGGGTTTTACTAAACTAAATTTATATGATTTGGATAAGTAAATTCATGATCATATTAATTTAGAGTTAAGGTTAGGAATATATTATTAGATATGTTTTTGGCAAAGAGTTGTCGCCTAACGAATCTAGAATCACATAAGATGTGATTGATAAAATGTTATCTACCTAATTTTAATTTAATTGGTTTGTTGAACAAACTCAAAATCAATTAAATAAAATAGGATCCTAGCTCACTAGGAAATTATGTGATAATTTCTTGAATTAATAGTGAGGACTATTAATTTGTTGAAAAATAGTGGGATTATCCAAATATATTTTTAAACAAAAGTTCTTTATTTATTTGGTTTTACAGCATATACTAATTTTTCACTATTTGATGTTTTAGGTTTTGATAATGAGGATGAGTTTGTTCCTAAAGAGCATCATAGATCCAAACAAATTGACTGGACCAAACTTTTCAGACTGGTTGCGTAACCTTAAAATTGTTCTAAGGTAAGAAAAAAAGTGTACATTTTTTACACTAAGCTTCCACCTGAACCTGTGCCAGATGTTGCGAATGAAGATTGGGAATATTATCAAAGTCATATTGATGACAATAAGCAAGTGACATGTGTGATGTCAGCCAGCATGTCTCCCGAGCTTTAGAGGCAACATGAAAATATGAATGCAAGGGAAATGTTCCTGCACCTTCAAGAGTTGTTTGGTACACAGAGTTGATTAGAGAGGTTTGAGACTGTAAGAGCTCTGTTTCAATGTCGGATGGCTCTTGGATCATCAGTGGAACTTCATGTTCTATAGATGATTGGCTACATTGAAAAATTAGGCCAATTGGGGTATGACTTGAACCTCGAGTTGAGCATTGATTTAGTGCTCCAGTCTCTTACCCTGAGTTTTTCACAATTTATTATGAACTTCTATATGAACAAAAAGGAAATGTCATTGGCTGAATTACTCAACATGCTCAAGATAGTTAAGGGATACCTTAAGAAGGAATCCAGTTCTGTTTTTGTTGTTGACTCTTCTTCTTCCAAGAATAAGGGTAAGACCTATGTAGCACGGATACGGCAAAATGGAGCCCTGTCCATGTGTTGAACACATGTCCATGTCGGACACCCACCTGACATGCGGTGGACACATATCTGACACGTGTCCGTACGTGTCGGAATTACAAAATAATTTTTGTCGGCTCGGACACAACTAGGACATGTCTGGAGAACGCTTGGACACGGCTTAATGAAATATATGCTCCATGTTTTTTAAGAGGGGCTTATAAAGTACCAAATATGTATGAACTATCACGATGTTGAAAGTCTTGAAACACATCAATCAATATATATCATATTATGAATTCAGATTTTTTTCTTAACTCTCTCTCTATATATATATATATATATATGCCATGTCCGTGTCCACCAAATTTTAAAGGTGTGTCTCCATGTCTGTGTCCGTATCCGTGTCGATGTCGTGTCGAGTGTCCATGTCCGTGTTCGTGCTTCTTAAGATAAGACCCTTAAGAAGAAGAGCAAGAACAAGAACAAGAAGGCTTTTGCTAAAGTAGCAAAGCCAGCATGCGGTGTCAAAAAAAAGAATGACAAGGGCTTTTGTTTCCATTGTGACGTAGCTGAACATTGGAAAAAGAACTGCAAAGCTTATTTTGCTAACTTGAAAGAAAAGAAGTTAAACGTAGCTTCAATTTCAGGTTTGTTTATGATTGAAATCAATTTTTTTTACTTTTATTTCATAATCTTGGGTATTAGATATCGGATCTAGTTCTCACATATGTAATAATGTGTAGGTAATGACAGATAATAAAGTGTTGAAAAAGGATGAAGTGAACTTACGAGTCAATAATAAAGCAAGAGTTGTTACATTAGCTATTGGAACTTGTAGTTTAGCTATTGGTTGTCGATGTCCAACATGGAAAGGGTCCATGTTTAGTATACTCGAGCGCAAATGAGTGATGACCGGAAATTCCCTCTCTACATGGTTTAAAATGTATTCAATATGAGTTTTTGCCGTTTATTATTTTGTGCCATTTATTATTTTAAAATGCATTCAATACGAGTTTGTGGCATATATTATTTGTGTACCAAGTGTTCTTGGTGACAAGTTGGTAAAAAGCTGACTGCAAATGTCTTCAATTATCGCTGAGATTATGTTAAATAAGGATCAATAGTACTATGCTGACAATTTAAAGCTAAGAGTCATTCAAAACTGATTTACCTTGCCTACTTCCTTAAAGGTATGGAGAAAAGATTCAGAATTTGCCCTGCAATCTCTGGAAGATTATAAAAACGAAAGTTTCATACAAACCAAGTGTTCTCGTGCGAAACATTTGGTAGCGAAATCTTCTTTGAAAGAATGCATGTATCCTGCTGTACACGCTTTCTTCTCAGGGGATAAAAGCTTCAGAACCTTCAATTATCACAGTTCAAACAGATTTTCGCTGAAAACTATCTGTGCTTTTTAGAAATATCAGTACACATCATGATAAAAATTCGTCTGGAATACCAGATCATGTACACGACACTAAGTTTACGTGCCATTTACTCTTTTTTTTTTTCATACACTAGTTTACTTTCCTTTTAGTGGAAACATTGGATTTGGATGTTCCATCAATCTGTACGTAGCTAAATTTGGGCAACATTGGCTATACTCGGAAAAGAAAAGAGTCGGGTCCTGAAATTTATATATTTTTTTGTTGTCAATTATTTTCATTTTCAATTAAACCTAATTACTTTTCAATTTTGTAAAACAACTTTTAGTGAGTATTAGTGATTCATAGGATAGGAGGAAGGTTGGTGGAGACTGATATTGGACACCTGATAAGGTAAAATTCCAGGTACACCGACAAAATCTGTGTGATATGGTGTTGACTGTTGACAGAGTAAGTGGAACCTCGGTAGACACTTGAAAGGAAAAAGAATTATATGCAATAATGGGTGGTCAATGATAGTAGACATAGGACTAGGAGTTCATTTTGTTCTATTTCGTAAACCACGTAGCAGCCATGCAGTTAATAAGTCAAACAGATGCTTGCCCACAATGTCGGTTGGTGAGAAAGAATCAGGGATTTTCATTTAACAGATAACAATAAGGCATTAAATTTAGATGTAGATTCACATAGGTAATATATATGGCCAAAAAATGGCTTCAACAGCTACAAAACCAAATGTGGGGGAACATTTTGTGATGTTTATTCAATCATAAATTCTGAACGACACCCCTGAGTTGTATGTTAGGACGGAAATGGTGTTGAAAAACTTGGCATTACTCGCAGAGAAGGGACCGGGGACCGGAGACGCTTGGGCACATACTTTCTAGCCCACACATGCTTCCCATTGATAGTAAACTTTACTTTGTCCAGACCTTTGAGGACCTTGTCAATTGTGTTGGATGATCGGAAGATAATCCGAGCGAACAGCGCCTGCTGATTAGACCCTACTTCTTGCATCAAAAGTGACTCAATACAATCACCATAACCTCTAGTAAGGAACTCCCTGACCTCCCATTCTCGCACAGGGTAGCCCTTAGAAAATGTAACGAATAAGGTCCTGGCATCAGGTGGTACCTCGGTATCCAGGGTCCAACCCCTGACATCATTTGTAGGGACAGCTCCAGTTTGAGGAAGTTGAGGTTGTTGGGAAGATTGCAGCATGGTTTGGCTGTCAATCACGCTCTGAGTAGTATTTATCTGCACAGCTTGGCTCATGATATCACTTAATGCTCTGACACATACCTCGTTGAGAATTTTGTTCACCCCCCGCATTGCTGTGAGCCTGTACTCATGGAAAAACTGGAGAGAAATTTCCTTCTCCATCAGACTTTGCAGCAGAGGTATGTCGTTCTCAGACGGAGAAGGAAATTGATCACTGCTTACGCAGTTGAGGCAGATAATAGCTTCATCTGCGAGTTCATTTATGAGAATGTTAGGCAAGGACAGTATTTTCATCACCGCATTGTAGTAACCCATCCGTTCCAACCACAACCACAAGGCCATGATTTGCATCGTCTCCACAGGCTCCCTCCATAGCTGCATCACAAGGATGGTGTAAAGGCGGCGATCAATTGTATGAAATATCCTAAAATACTCATCCGAAACTAATGGGATCGGAGAAGATGCTGATGAAGCCATTGTGTGGCAGATTGGTATGCTGCCTTAAAAACACTAATAAACCTAGGACCCTGCAGAATAACAGTGCTTGATCACCACCTTATTCAAATCTAAGGGAAGCAAAGGAGTAAAGAAACTTGGTCAAATACAGCGGTAGTTTCAATTACAAGTTCAAGCACTGAAATAACAATCCAAAGCAAATGACAAGTACAAAGATCCATGAAAACAGACTCAAGCCAGCAGATGGAAAGTGCCACCCATAGCAGCTCTTTACATTCTGACAATATGAGCAAATTCATAGGACACAAATGCAAATGGTTTCAGCACGTAGAAGAAACCTGAGGAGATACTGGATAGACCTGCTGCTTGCTATGAAAATATCATCTGTAAACAATGTTATAAGAAAGGGCCTATCCAGTCACACTGTTCTCGATCCCCAGTCAAAAACAGATTTATAGACACTGCCAGAACCCAAAACAGAAACCTAAAAGTGATATTGGATATAGTCATAATGTTGTTCCTATAATGTATTTATTGAATACACTTTTATATTGAGGAAGACATTGATTATGGGAAGGTATAATTAATGCAAAATCTTTGCTTGGCAAGCATAGCTGGATACTTATATAACTTTCCACTTTCAAGAGTCAAATATCTGGCCGTAAGAAAATCTAGCAAATGTCCAACAAGGATAAAAGGCTTCGTCATAACTAGCTCTTTAAAGGTTTTACGATAAATACCGAACGTCTTTAATAATCTACGTGGTAACTTTCATAGTTTATTATATACATTTCCTTGTTCATTTTAAGTTAATCCAAGTTTGTTGAGGCTGCAATCAATTGCATGATTACAAGCAAGGAGGTTTTGCTACAAGTATAGCAGTTAGGTCTCCGATCTTGATGGATTCTAACAGTCTCTGCTTCAATACAAACTAGATATTGAGGGGAAATTTTTTTACATCTGGAATTTGCTGTTCTGCAGCTAACCGTAACTTCACAACCACAGACAAAATGTTAGATTCAGGAAGTGATTCCATCATCTGAAAGACCTTAAGCACTATGCCTTCTAGAATTAGGAAACTCCGTAAATAAAGTGTAAGAAAGACTAATATTCTAATTTATTGTAATGATATCCAATTGGTTATGATGCATCTTATTGAGGGTAAATTTATAACAAGAAATCAATTTCATATTTGAATGCCACATGGAATCAAAGAAGTGCTTGGATTTCTTTCTTTGCTCTTTACAATCAATGATAATCTATTCAAAGTCCAGAAAAAAAGGATCAGAGTTCTTAGCACCAAAGCAGTATGAGGATATATCAAGCAAATATACTCAAGTAACATAATTTATGATGTCCATGTTACTTATAAAAGAACATATGTCTATTATAGGCACAATACTCCAAAGTTTATATCACTGCATACACAAAAAGAATACCAAGTGACGAAGTAGAGACAGCACAGAACTAATTGATTGTTTTGATGTAAACACTTACTTCAGATGAGATAGCATCTCTTCACGGAATACCAGGTTCTCAACCTTCAACTCTGAATTTAACCACTGTATATCTAACCGGGATGCAGCTTCGAATTCATGTAATTTTAACTTGGAATCTAAATTGGTTGAAATGGGAAATGGTCAGAAACAAAAAGGACAAACTTTAGAAGACATACTGTCTACATACCTGCATCTGCATTTTTGTGAGATCTCTTTGAATTCTCAAGATACCTGAGCTAGGTAGATCCAAATCCCCAATAAGAATCCATATATGGTTATTTTCCAAACACCAACATGAAACTTGAACCGGATTCAATATAAGGTCCCTATTGTTCCTTCTGCAGCAACCGAAAAGTCATTTTGCATACTTCCATTGCAACAAGAACAGCCTTCTTTAGTATGATCGACATTTAAGCTTAAAAAAATATCAGATTCTCCAAGTTCCTTCATTTTGAAGAAGTGATAAGTTTCCTACAAAGTAGTTTGGATGACAGTTAGGTTTCTGGCCTGAGACATAAAAGGTAGCAAACAAGATAATTTTATGATCCCAGAGAAGAACTTTCTGTTTCCAGACAACCAGTTACTAATGTGCCAATGTTAGCATATTCCATTTCATGTTATTTGTTATAGCATGAGCTGTTTCCGTAAAACAGATTTTTGTTCCGTACAATTATGTGTACCCTGTTCTTCTGAAAAAACTTAGTGGCAATATTAATATCTTTCAGAAACTAGAAATCTATGGAATGTGGTGATCATAAAGACGTGTAGTGGACTAGGAACATGTTAGTTATCAATCTGAAGGAACATCCATTAGCCGAATATGTTATCATGTGCAATCGTTCAAACTACCATCCCTCGACCTGCATTCAGACAGAAAATTTGACAAGAAATAAAAGTAACAAAAGAGGTAACAAGGAGTTTATAGATAGTGATGTATTACTTCTGGTAGTAAATTGTCACATTGCAACTTATAAGTCGGTTATGCAGAGCAACTAAACGCAAAAGGCAGAATTTTTGAGTGAAGATAGAGTTAGAACTTTTATGATACAATGAAGTGATATGGTCATTTAGAGGCACAACAGGTATAATACAAGAAATAGTACAGCTGCAAAAGCATTGTTACATTACCAGAAATGCTAACCTAAAGATGTAACAAAAATGAGGAGTGATCAGCCATCACATCAAAGCAGGAATAACAGGCAGTAGCTATATGCACCATGACTTCTATCCAATTTGCAGATACAAGGAGTTGCGTGGCACTAAATTTAAGTGTCAGATCGGTATCTTTGCCACAAATCCCCAAATTAGTCATTGATAGTCGTAGCAGCTGTACACTGTATATCAGAGAGAGAAAAGGATCGACAAGGATAGTTTCGTTGCGGAGGTGTCAAACATGATTCCTTGCTTGGTGGTCTTCTACCATGTGGATGTAAGGGTGGAAGCAACTCGAGGGTGATGACAGAAATGCGTAAGTGTGTTGACCATCGTTACAGTTCTCATAACATCTAATACTAGAGCCAATAGGTAATGTACTTCGACTGAAGTTTGCAGATCTCTTCAGTAAGCCACTTCCATTATCCGTGGGAGGGTGACCCCGACTCTTATGCATCAAATTACTCTGAGCTAATAAGTTCTTGCGTTTTCTAGTATAACAGTTTTCTGGTTTCGCCAAGTCTTTAACAGAAGCAACAGAGGAGACATCTGCTAAACTCGTGAACGATTTCGATATTCCATCATAAAACTTCGATAAGCCTTTCCTGAAATTATGTGAAAAGAGGGAAAGCGCAAGTTTTTAGTACGCAACCATGGCTGAGAAAATAACAACTTTGGCGCAAAGCATAGATTTTATTTTCCATTCAGCTACCAAGACTGCTTGCTCACAATAATCTGTCTTCAAAGTTCAAAATCTTTTACAACGTAATTGATCATTTCGATTGCTTCATCTCAAAGACAAGAACCAACAAACGAAAGACACAAAACAAAACCCATTTCAAACACCAGCTAACTAGAAAAAGAAAATACTTACTTGATAGGCAAACACTCCTCCAAAGCATCCATGGTATCCAAGGGTCCTTTATACGAGCTCTGAACCTCGGACTCCTCACAATCCTCCTCGCCACCGGACAAGTCACTGTTTTTACCAATAGATTCCGAGCTATCAGAATCCACCAAACCATCCTCTTCACTCCTCCTCTCCACCACCGGGAACCTCTGTTCTCCAGCAAAGATTGCCCTGCACTGCAGCATTTTGGCAACAAACCCAGAAACCTGAATCGAGTTAGCACCGGCAGCAGCACGCCTCTCCAAAGCAATCGACATGACGAAATTAAATAGATAAAGTAGCAGCAGCCAGCAGGCAACAGAAACAGAAGTAGCAGAAGATTCACAAACATTAATAGCTTAGCCACTGAAACAGCACATGGGTCGGCCACGAATACGCCACTCATAAGATCACACATGTCTATATATAGAGTGAGCGAGACGGGAAATGTTGGATGGGATAAGACGGAAAGAGGAAAGAGGAAAGAGGAAAAAGAAAAAGATGGGAATCAATGAAAACCTTATCCAGAAATAAAGAAAAGAAGATTATCCGCGTCTCTGTTGCCTCTGTGAGCGTGAATGCGTATGTACTTGTTCTTATATCTGTCTATCTCTCCAGACCAGAGTCTGGACAGGAGATATTTTGGTATTTTATTGTTTGTTATTTTGGGTCTTTGGAATAATAAGATAGTGTACACATGCCATCTCAAGTATGTTACAGGTAATTCGGTTAGTTTGGACGCACCGACTCTTGACGTGGACGGCTTTGATTTTGTGTCAAATCACGTGCTCGTGTGATCTTTTGCACGCTAAACCGGGGTTGCCTTGGTACTAATGCCGCGGTTTTCTTTCTCAGACTTATCATGTCAGTCGTACATTTTCGAGTAGATGTTAATCAATTCAAGGATTTTTTAATTATTGTAATTTTTTCTACCAAAACCGATGTTCCAAGGCAAATAATCCTTGCTACAAATCAAGTAAAAAACTGTAAACCATGTTCTTCTCCTGAGTTGTAAACTTATTTTAGAACTCAAATGTAGAAAATATAATAAAATTAAAGACAAATAATTTGATAAAATTAGTATTTTTATCATTGATACTTAATAGCTTTTATCATGGATACTTAAATAAGAATTGTTTACTTGCTTTTATTATTAACTAAATTTGTGTAATTTGCATAAGAAAACTCATGATTATAAATTTAGAGATAGTATTAGAAAAAACATATAAGATATGTTTTGAAAAGAGTTGTCACCTAATAAATCTAAAAGTTATGTATAATGTGATTGATAAAGTTGTTATCTACTTAATTTAAGTTTGGTTGACTTTTTGAGCAAACTTAAAATCAACTAAATTTGAATAGGATTTTAGCTTGCTAAAGAGATTAGATCTCTTTCTGAATAATTGTGAAGACTATTGTTTCAAATAAAATAATAGGAGTAACCAAATACATAATTTTAAATTTGATGCCTTCATGAAAGTTGTAGATATAATTGTCTAGTTTAATAAAAATTTAAATTCATCCAATTTGGATACCTACAGAGAAAGATATGGTTAAAATACCGAAACATGTCCAATATAATTACTCATCTGAACCAATTTCCAACATCAATCATAAAATCACAAGACCTATTTATTAATGAAATAACTTACAAAAATGATGATCCAAGCTTCAACAAAGGTCCAGAAGTTGAGATAGGGAGTAGGAGAATGAAATTTCATTTGAAAGAAGCCAAAGTGAGGGAGTAGGCTGCTGAAATGAGCTAGAGTGCTTTAACTATTGCTTTGCTAGGTGTCCTTAATTTATCAAACCACATGTCTTAATGCATATAATGTCATTTGCCTAATTAAAATGTTGCCACTAGTCACCTATAAAACCAGTCCACATATCAATCATCCAATGGTGCAAAATGTCAATTAAAGTATAGGTGTAGTCATACTAATTTTCATGTACCAACTTCACTTGGCACTTGATACTTTTCCTAGTCAAAATATATATTTAATTACCTTAATTCTCTAAGATTATTAATTAATTCCAATTTACTCACTATAATTTACTCGATCAAAAATTCAAGTCATAAGTCTTTCATATTCTAATCATAGCAAAATTTTAAATCCCATCACACATATACTTTCATAAACATGTATTATTTCAAATAGAGTATATTTTGGGGCCTTACAATAGTCGTCATTAAAAGAAATGATTGCATGACTTTTTCCTATATAAAACATGATAGAGATCATATATATTTCATATTCATATTTATGAGTATTTGATACTGAATTTAGATTCAATATTACTACAATATTTAGGATATGATTAAAAAATGGATTATTGAATGAAAGTAGTTGATTTAATTTTATACTAAATAGTTTGTATTTGTTAGATCAAATGAGACTTGTGCTTAATATAAGTGGCAAGAATACAAAGTTGGATAACCGAGAGTATCCTTTTATGTCATGTTGGTTAAATCAACATAATAAGAATCATAAAGTTACATACTAGGATATATGTATCATTTTGATTATGATTCATATGAAACTTGTGAAATTTGTTAAGTTGAAGAATAACCAAATCAACTTTTGGTTAAATGATGATGTTGGTATAAAATTGCTAAATTTATATATATGACGTATTAGATAAAATAACAATTCATAAAAGTATGATACTTATATGTCATTAGATTACTAATAAATTTATATGATATAGTCATATTTACTAAATGAAATATTGATTTAAATTTTTAATATTTCATTTAAAATTTTGAACAGTTCAATTTGTTTAAATCTAAGTATAAATTAAGCATTAAGAATATTGAAGCATTTCAATGAGATTGATTAGGTGAATTTTAAATTTTCAGTTATCTATAGGTAATGAGATTCTTTAGTAAAAACCTTCCCAAAAAAATTTCATAAGAGTATGGATTTATATAAGATATTGTATGATGCAATATTATCTCTTTTATAGTTATGCCTAGTATAATGACTTACCTTTAATTGTTCTAATTAGATCAATTAACAAGATTTCATATCAGATATGAAATGTTAAGTCTTTGAAAGAGTCAAAGTTAATGATTTAAAGATGTGATGTTTGATTGAAGCACAAATTATCCACAAAGTTTAGAATTAAATTGGGTAATAAAAGATTATAAGATATCCAAAAGGATAGATATAATCTTACAAACCTATTGAAAATATTGCTTGTTTCAATGAACAATTATAAGAGAATGGTTATCAAGACAAGTAGAGGGAGTAAGATGAAATTTGAAAAATTCAAATCTTATGATAATACATCCAATTAGAACTAGTGCTTTTGTTGATACATTTGATGTATAATTGAAAGGTTACGAGACAATGAAAGATCACTTTTTTGAAGAATTCAAAGATTTTTGTTTTGAAGATGATTGTGAATTTATCATGTTTGCAAGAAGGTTAGTGGGAGTATGTAAAGATATTGCTCATAGAGAACAATAATTTTAATTTTCAATTTTTGAAAATATAATTGTCCAAGAACAACTCTTGTTGGATAGGTGACAATTTATTTATGGGAATTAGATCTATAAGGATATATTGAAAGTTATTTATCTGTTTTAAGTCTAAGTACATAGGTAGTAAAGATGTTTAGTAGTTAAGATATTTGATACATGTGAAGTATTAAAGATATCTATTGTTCTATGTATGAGTTGATATTTGAGTTCAAGATGATAAAGATATTACTTTAGAAGTAAACCTTGATTAAGGTATATTTAACTTAAAGAATATCATTCAAGATTGGAAAGGTTACATTGTATCAATGTTTGTTAATTAAGCCATAATACATTTTTTATTTAACGTAGATGAACTTGATATAATTCCTTACATTGTTCAAGACAGTAATGTATTGTGAAACATTAGAGCCATTGGGTATGTAAAAGGAACTAAGGTCTAATCAAAGATCCAAGAATGTATTTATGAAGTTTTTCTTAACTATGATGATAATTAAGATGAAAGTTGCAAGATTTAAACAAGTGTTCACTATAGAGAATTTTATAGAATATTATTATTAAGTCATTGTCCTTATAGTAACATGATCGTCATATGGTGATATGTTATAAGATACTTAAAAATGATTGGCTTAGTGAAAGTGGGAGATTATTAATTTATGCCCTGCAACCAATTAGTTAATTATACTTTAGTGACAAAATAATTTAAATATATTTTTTATCCTGTACATATTTAGATGTATATGATAAAGTCTACGAGATAATTATACATTGCAAATAAAATTATAACTATGAAATTCATATTGTATTTATGTAGTATCCATAAATTGTTCCTAATCATTGTTTTATTAAAAATGAACATTAATAGAATGTAAAAAGATTAGCACACGTTATATTTTTACTTATGAAGGAAGTTGTCGATTTCATGGTACAAAGATACTTAAATAAATATATGAGTGCTTGTTAAAAAGCAAGTTCATTGAATTGACCTCATATGAGAAATCCATTTAAACCATTACTTGTATGTCTATGAAAATTCTCATTGTGATGATTGTATGAGTAATTCTTTGATTTGAGGTCTCCAAAGTTATCTTATATAGGGATTTTTATATTTTGATACTACTTATGACTTATTATAATTATGAGTAATTTAGTCGATCGACATTAGATATAGCATGAACTATATGGAGGTAGTTGTGTGATCAATATATGATTCATTACCCTAAAAAAATTAGGGAGAATGTTCTATTATGTTCGATTAGTATTGATTCAAGAAATTCTTGATCAAGGTGAATTGATATTTTGTAAATAGTTTATAAATGTCATTAACTGAATCGATAGCGAATGACAAAGAACTAATGTGATTGGATTTAAAATAAATTAGACATTAATTTCATGCTCTATATCTAATCGAAATATTATATAATGAAATGATTTAATTATATAAAAAATCATATATGGAAAGGTTCATCAAAACTACTTTGACATTCATAAATATTTGGATGGTCATGATGTATTGCTAGACATCAATCTTGATTTATTAATATAAATTATTTAATTAGATAATTCAAGATAAAATAAAAGTAAGGTATTGTGGAACGTTAGAGCCATTGGGTATGTAAAAGGAACTAAGGTCTTATCAAAGATCCAAGAATGTATTTATGAAGTTTTTCTAATTATGATGATAATTAAGATGAAAGTTGTAAGATTTAAATAAGTTTTCACTATAGAGAATTTTATAGAATACTATTATTAATTCATTATCCCAGCAGTAACATGATCTCCATATGGTTATATATTATAAGATACTTAAAAATGATTAGCTTACTGAAAGTGAGAGATTGTTAATTTTAGTAACAAAATAATTTAAATGCATTTTTTATCTTGTACATATTTATATGTATATAATAAAGTCTATGAGATAATTATACATTGCATATGAAATTATAACTATAAGATTCATATTGTATTTATGTATTATCCATAAATTGTTCTTAATCATTATTCTATTAAGAATGGACATTAATAGAATGTAAAAGGACTAACACACGTTATATTTTTCCTTATGAAGGATGTAGTCGATCTCATAGTATAAAGATACTTAAACAAACAGATGAGTGCTTATTAAAGAACAAGTTCTGTAACATCCCATTATCCCATGTTAGGTTCTAGAACTCTAGAATAGTGTATATGAGAATATAGAGAGACTTTAAATATGCATTTCATGCTCATGCATAATTGTATATACATATATACGTGAATAATTATTTTTGACACATTGAAATAATTATGCATACATTCATTGACATGTTTTGGTATAATTGATTTATAAATACGATTAAAATGCAAATCGTGGATTATTTGTGTTGGAAATTTATTTGGTGACAGCAACTATTATTTCAGAATTTTTGTGAATTTTAGGAAAATTTTTGAAAATTTGGGATATTTTAGACTAGGAAAAATTTTGAAATAAGGGATCAATTATGTTGTGACATGTGGCAGCATTAAATATTTGACAAATGACCCACATGTATGGATGACATGTGTCAATGTGATATTAAGCCACATAGTTAAGTATTGAGTAGATAATTTTTGTAGCTCTTTCTCCCATTACTTCATCGAAAGAACTCTGTACCATAACTGTTTTTCCTTGTCCATCACTAAATATCGAATTGTCATTCTATTTGTGTGTCATTGATTCAATCTTACTACTAGGAAGGATAGCTCAATCAAGTAAGTGATTTTTAATGATGATTTACTATGTAAATGAATACATACATCAGAGGTTTAAGATGTGTAGTTTTGGTGAATGAAGATGTTGACTGAATTAGATAAAGAATTTCTAAATTTAGGAAAATAGAAGAAAGTGTATCTTGAATTGTGCAAATTTGAGTGAAATGATGAAGTTGTGAAATAGAGAATTGCAAAAAATAGTAGTTGTTTACACAATGCCTGTCTTCTTTTCACTGTAGCTATGCGTGAATGTGTTTGAGTGTTTAGAAATGAATTAAATGAGTTCAGAGATGTGGGAAAAGCACTAAGATGAAAAGTTTATAATGAAATGGAAGTGTTGTTGAATTTGAAGAATGCAGAAAAATGAGAAGTACAGAAATATGCAGAGAATCCATACATAAGTTTTATTTTTGATGTTCGTGTTTAATCTAGAATTTTGAGTTGTTTTAGAGTAAGCTGAATTGGAATGGGAGTAGAAATGCAAAGGATATAAGTTAGAGATGGTGTACATAAATAATGGATTAAGTAGAAGAGAGGTAGAAGAATAGACAATTCTACAGTGAATCTGGAAAAATGGAGTGCACCATCATTACACCGAAGCTTTCCTAAAACTAGATAGTTTTTTTTATTCTTTTGCTATAAGTTCTTCTTCCAATCTCCAAATGACAGGGAATTTACACTAACAAACTCATAACACATTTGAATGTAGCATGAACTATATGAAGGTAGTTGTGTGATCAATATATAATTCATTACCCTAAAGTAATTAGGGAGAATGTTATACTATTTTCTATAAGGATTGATTTGAGAAATTCTTGGCCAAGGTGAATTGATGTTTTGTAAATAGTTTACAAATGTCATTAGCTGAATCGATAGCGAATGACAGAGAACTAATATGATTGGACTTAAAATAAATTAGACATTAATTTCATGCTCTATGTCTAATCAAAACATTGTATAATGAAATGATTGATTATATGGGAAAATCATGCATGAAAAGATTCGTCAAAATTACTTTGACATTCCTAAACATTTGGCTAGTTATGATGTGTTCCTAGACACCAATCTTGATTTATGGATATAAAATGTTTAATTAGAGAATTCAAGATAAAATAAAAGTTTAATTTATCTAATCCTAAATGTGCTTTAGGGTTATAATTTATATCCATTGTTAACATATTTGAAAACCTAATAGGTTTCGCATAAAGAACGGGTTGAAGAGAGCAAAGATATTTTAATCAAGTAAAACTTGATTATAAAGTTTCAAAAACTTTGTGATTAAATATGAGATATTTAATAATAATGACCAAAATGAGATATTAGATCTTATTTGAGTATAACTGGTATTTAATTAGAATTATTTGAAATTATAGTTAAAGTGTAATTAAAATTATAATTTAATTTTAATTAAATTACTAAAATATCTAAAACTTATTATAAATAGACTTAAGTTCTAATAGAGTTAGCACTTCTTACGTAACCCTCTCTGTAACAATTATAGAGTTCTCTCAATCTATCCTGTGGATACTATTAGAGATCAGATACTTGTGTGATTATTGTGGTTAAGATAGACTGATTTAAAAAATAGATTGAAGGATATGACATGAAAAAAATAAATTTCAAAATAAGATATGAATTAAAATTTACGCTTTATTATGATTTATGTATTAATCATTTTATAAAATTAAAGTGATAATAATTTTTAGGAAATTAAAATACAAAAAAGTTTTATAATTATTCTATGGTCAAGATTGGATCTCGTATCAATTTTCCAACGGTACAATCAAAACAATTGTGAGTTTTGGCCATTTATTTTAATATTTTATGAATTAAGTTTTGTGGTCATTGATTACGATTTTCTATGTTTTAGTTGTAAATCAATTTATGGATCGAATGATTTGTGTGCGTACCCGTATTCATGATTGTTTGTCGTGATGTTGATTTGATTGAATGAATTTTATTTCCCCTCTACTTCTTCCTTTAGTGATTTCCTCAATGATTCAGAAACGTTATGATTCTATAAGTTGTTTCAACTTATATATCATCACCAACGAACATGTCCTTTGGTAAGTGGAAGAGAGAAAAAGGGTCCGTAACCCATTTGAGACCCATTCTATAATACCCAATAATCATTATCTTGGGTGCGTTTCATAGGACTCAATTTGATAAGTGACATGGGACATTTAAATAGTCTAACAATCTCCCAATTTGCCCATGTTATGACTTGATGATCCAATAACTTTAAGTGCACACAATACATGGAATCGATCAAGTCATTCTTAATTGAATTAAGATGATGGGATCATTGCAGTCACAAGTTATATAACCTGATTCCTTCCATGTATCACAAAATCAACTCAACTCAACAAACTTTAAGTAGGTAATTCGGTAATTGTTATCTCATAAATAATAATTATTGTATAGTTATCTAATAAATAATAATTATTGTATACGATATAATATGGATAACCAATAAGTGAGCAAAAACATATAATTGTAATTGAATTCACAAGTGTCATAACAATTCGAGCAATACAATGATATGTATATATACATATTAGACTTCTATGCTAACAAGGAATTATCCATAAGGCCCATCCATTCAACATGTCCAATAAATGTTTTGGGTGGTAAGCCTTTCGTTAATAGATCCGCTATCATGAGATCAGTACCAATATACTCAATTGACACTTTATGTTTTTGCACATCTTCTTTCACAGACAAATACTTCAAATCCATGTGTTTCGCACCCTTGGAATATTTGTCATTCTTATAGAAGAATACGGCTGCGGAATTATCACAATAAATTCTAAACAGTCTGGCAATACTGTCGACAAGACCAAGACTTAAGATAAAGTTCCGCATCCACAATCCATGAACTGTGGCCTCAAAGCACGTCACAAATTCAGCCTCCATAGTGGAAGTAGCAATGAAGGACTGCTTTCCACTTTTCCATGAAACGACTCCTCCAGCTAATAGGAACATGTAGCCGAATGTAGATTTTTTTGAGTCTATACAACCGGCATAGTCTGAATCCGAATAACCTATTACTTCGAGATGAGTTGATTTTCTATATGTAAGCATATAGCCCTTGGTGCCTTGTACGTACCTAAGGACTTTCTTTGCAGCTTTCCAGTGGTCCAGTCCAGGATTACTTTGATATCATCCCAACATTCCAACAGCAAAACTGATATCTGGCATTATACATGTTTGAGCATACATTAAGCTCCCAACTACTGACGCATAAGGAATAGACTCCATGTTCTTATGTTCCAAATCACTTCGTGGACATTGCATTAGACTAAATTTATCCCCTTTTTGAATTGGAACTATCCCTGCGGAGCATTTTTTCATTTGGAATCTTTCTAATATTTTCTCGATATAACCTTTCTGAGACAATCCTAACAATCCCTGTGATCTATCCTAGAATATTTCTATTCCTATCACATAGGATGCCTCACCCATATATTTCATTTCGAAATTATTAGAAAGAAAATTCTTTACATCATGTAACAAAATAATATTATTTGCAGCAAGAAGGATATCGTCAACATATAAGACTAATATAATGAACTTGCTTCCACTAACCTTCATATAGATACATTGATCAACGGTGTTTTCTACAAAACCATAAGACATAATGATATCATTAAACTAAAGATGCCATTGTTGGGAAGCTTGCTTCAGTCCATATATTGAATTTTTTAATTTACACACTAATCGTTCCTTTCCTATGGTCACAATACCTTCCTGTTGATCCATATATACTTCTTCTTCCAAGTCACCATTTAAAAGGGTGGTCTTTACATCCATTTGGTAAAGCTCAAAATCATAATGAGCCACCAGTGCCATAATAATTCTTAAGGAGTCCTTCTTTGAAACTGGAGAAAAGGTCTCTTTATAGTCAATACCATCCTTTTGACCTTTAGTGACAAGTCTGACTTTATACCTTTCGATATTGCCTTGTGAGTCACATTTGGTCTTAAAGACCCATTTATAACCCACTTGTTTTGCACCTTCTTGCAACTTAACTAATTCCCAGATATTGTTATCATCTATTGATTTCAACTCTTATTTCATAGCGTTGAACCATTTTTCAGAATTGTTACATTCCATGGCTTGTTTGAACGAGCCTAGATCTTTATCAATGCTCAAATCACATTAATGTTCAAGTGAGTAAATTTCATAGTCACTTGAAATAGTTGGTCTTCTTTGCCTTACAGACTTTCGTAATGATATGTCTAATGGCATTACTTGATCAACATTAGCTGGTTCATCATTAATATGTTCAATTTGTAGAATTGGAACATTAATTTTTTTGTTTCGGTATGTTGCGTATTTATGATGCAACAAGAGGAATAACAACTAGTGGAATCACGTATGATGTGGTAGTGTTTACTCATCTTGAAGTAGTTTTTACTAGATTCTCGTGAATATCCACTTTTCGTGATTCTTCACTCTCACTGATTTAACCATTCTCAATAAACCAAGTATTACCAGACTCAACTATTCTCGTACTATGGTTAGGATAACAAAATCTGTACCCTTTGGATTTTTCAAAATAGCCAATGAAAAAACCACTAATAGTTCTTGCATCAAGGTTTTTTATGTGGATTATACAACCTTACTTTTGTTGAACAACCCCAAATGTGAAGGTGTCATAAACTAGGATTCCTTCCTGTTCATAATTTATAAGGTGTCTTAGGAATTGCTTTATTAG
>JANTPM010000245.1:14894125-14918494 GCA_025434745.1 Erythroxylum divaricatum | reverse complement strand
TAATCAGAAATATCACAAATTAATATCACACAAGTACAAGGCATTTCGCCTTTCACCCAATTCCAAATATCCAATTAAATGCAAATGAAATGAGTATGTGACACTTTCCCATTTTATTACGGTGTTGTGACCGAGCGCCTGTACTGTCCCAAATTGGGCTCATTAAGCAGTGAGCCGATGGCTCTAAATCAGTGTGGGCTCTAGGCCCCATACGTTGAGCTTTAGCTCTCGGTGGCTGCTCCGGTCACAACTGTCATTATCTGTTTCATGCATTCATGTGTGAAATGCATATGTCCCATTTTCACAGTAAATGCATCATAATTTGATAGTACTATGTCACAATCGAGTCACAAATCACAATTTATCACATTACAAACAAGTAGGTCACACTTCTATGTCATAATCCCCCATTACATCGGACACCTCCGGTCCGGAACCAAGGCAGAAAACAAACGCAACAGTCCCACCATTATTCTCCACAGTGGCATAAGTACAGAATTATAAACAGATAAAGATTGAGGAACCATCTAGGTTACTCACCAAATAGCTTCCGAGCTAATGCCTGGAAGTCTCGGCAACGTCCGTAGGATGACGTTCCAAAAGTGCCTCTATAACAGTCAAAATATTCCAACATTACCCATTGATCAATCAGAAATAATTACTAATGCACATGAAGTAATTTAGAATTTGTACAATGCATGTTCGTGACATTCCCAGCACTATTCCATAATTTCCCATCACAAAAAGTTCCTCTAAAAATTAGAAGACCAAAGGCACAAGAATCGTCCAATTCGGATCTCTATAGGTCCAATTATTAACAAAATACTGCTCAGAAAAATATTTATCCGAACCCCCCACTTCGACCTAACCAATCCCTATCAATTTTAATTCTAAAAATTCCCAATTTCACATGTAATGAAATTAAATGTTCTACGAATCCGATGCCTTAAGAATTAGGTCAATCGGAGTTCGGACCAAAAAGTTATGCACAAAAGATCGGATGGAGGTCGAAAAGGGAAAGAAAAACCAAGCATAAAGCCTTCTCCAAAACGGCATCGCTTGCTCATGGGTGCGCTTGGGCGCGCACCCATCCGCCTGGGCTCGCCCTCGGGCGCGAGCCCCTCGCTCGCTGGGCGTGCTCCTTGCTCGCCTGGCGAGCTATGCCTGCATGGGCGAGCTCTACCGCTCGCCCACATGGGCGAGCTATGCTGCTCGCCCGCATGGGCGAGCTCTACCTGCTCGCCCGCATGGGCGAGTTGTGCCCACCATGCGACCTCCAAATTATTCCCACTCTCCAATAAAGCTTTCCCTCTTTCACAACACAAATCTTTTAGCACACACATCCAAATGACACAAATTTGGACTCGTTGGAAAGGTATTGTAAAATTCTACAAGTTTCATGAAGGGCTCAAAAATTAATTTCACCTCTAAGGATGTCAATAAATACAATCAAAGCCACTGCCCTCTCAATGACTATACAAACCAGTACCCCATTATTCCAAAAATCATAACTTTCAATCCTCTTTGTCAAAAATTGCAAACTTTATGTCAATCAAAAGAGAAAAACAAATACTAAAACTTTCAAGAACAACTTGAAAGCCAAATCCATCTCTAACCAAGTCAAAATTTCAAGCAAAGCTTCTGCCTACACAAATTTAGTCACAATTCCAGACCAATCTTTCAAAATTCATAACTTTCAAACCCAATATCGAAAAATTGCATACTATATATCAATCAAAAGCTCAGTCAGTCCACTACAACTCTCAAGAAGGATGCCGAGCCTAATTCCATCTCTACATAGGTCGCATCCTCAAATGAGTGTAACTGACCTGTTAGACTTAATGAAATCAGTCTATAATTTAAACCATAACACAACTTCACAAATTTGTATCTTACAATCCTTACACCCAAAATTCACATAAAAATTCTCATTAGAAAGATAAAACAGTCCTCTACAACTTTCCAGAAGATCACTCTTGCAAATTCAATCCAAAACAACCTCAGAAAAATCATCAAAGTTCAAATCTCATGGCTCGGATACTGTTCACAGCATACCAATAACCCAACTTCCGAGCTATATTGGAAATCCTTAAAGTCAGAATTTGGCAGCACTCTCTTCATATGAAATCTAGCCCTCTATCTTAAGTTTCATACAAAACAAACCTCAACTCAAAAGCATCATCACATCAAAAGTTACAAGCAAAAATCTGAAACTCACACAAGTCAAATTTTCCAGTTTTCAACACTAACTCAACCCCTTTTATGAAAGCATTAATGCCACAACAATAACTATCTCATTTAACAAGAAATCAGTCACAAAAATCATCAAACCCTAGCTTTATGAAATTAAAGCACATAAATCACCATAAAGCTTCTATCAACTAAATGAAAGAACATGAACTAAGATTCTCACCTAAACAAAACTCCAAGCTTCTACTCTTCAACCTTCCAAGCTTCAAGTCTTCAAGTGCTCAAACTACTCTAACTCACTCCCTCTCAACACCAACTATGACCCTTACAAGACTAGGTTTACTTTAGTACACTAAGAAGAGGAGTAAGTAGGTTAAGAGAGCTTAGGCAAAGGTTCAAGCAAGTAGGAGCACCCACGGCAATGCAAGGAGAAGAAGAAGCCACGAAGAAGCAAAGTGGGAAACCCTAAAATTTAAACTCCAAAAGTCAAGTGTCGTGAGTGGTGCATGAAAGCATAAAGAGACTTGTCCATTTATTTAGAACAAGACAAAAGCAAAGCTAAGGATGCAAGCTTCCAAGTAATTGGCTTTGGTCCTTGCAAAGAGAAAAATCGTGGAAGAGTTAAGGGAATAAGACAAACTCCTTAAATGTATAAGGACACTTGGCAATTCATGGAGGAAGAGACAAAAACCTCAATTAAGACCATTTAATTAAAGAACCCTAATCCCAATTAATCTTTAATCCCTCTAATGCTAATGGCTCAATAAAAATCCCAAAATTATTTATCCCATATTCCCATGCCATTAGACAGTACTTTTCAGTACAGGAAACCCATTCAGTCAGCCAGTTGGAAATTTTCCGGTCCGGGCAAGTATCCCGAAAAATTCCAGAAAAATTCCTGAAATTCCCTAAAAATGCAAATCACACATAAATCACCCCAATTCAATTTTTCAAACACACTTATCCCATATTTCACAAAAATATTCCATTTAGACACATATGCCGGGAACTGTCAGGAATGCATGTACAATCATGTGCATATACAAAAATTATCATTTATATTTTTATAGAGGCTATATGATGCATGTTCATGCCGAGATATATTGTCACTCGCCTAACCCGTCCCCAAATGACCAAATTACCCTTCCCATCGGTGATGGGATGTTACAACTATCAGATTATAGAAGATACAAAAATGATGATATCCCTAGGAACATGTGCGCTCTTTCATCTTTACAGGAAACCCACTCTTATAAACCGTTCAGTTTACCTTGAAACGATTTCTTCCTACTTCCTATCTCTGCCTTTCTTTGAAGCTCATTCTATCTCACTGCATTCAAACTCCTTTATCAAATCTCTTTAGTAATTACCAACATCCTTTATTTTTGAAAATGACACAAACAAAATCTAAGGGACAAAAGAAATCTTTGACACCCATTACTAGTCATGGTGAAACCTTACACCATGAACAAACCTCTGAAGCTTTTGTTCCTAAACCTTCAAGGTCATTTACACCAAAAACTCCACAAACCTACTCCAAACTCATTATTTCCTCTTCCACAAAAAAGCACCAATTTTAAAAGAATCCATAAAGACACCCTTACATACATATGGGAGGAAGAAGAAGAATATTCCTTCTTCATTGCCTCTGGAAGAATCAGATTCATATTCATTCACAAAACACCATAAATCAAAGACCAAAGGGTGATATGATTCTAAGTTTGATAAAGAAAGTCCTAATGATACAAAAAACCTAGCTTGTCAGAAGAAGAAGAAGAATAAAGAGAAGATGAAGAAGAGAAAGAAGAAGAATAAAGAAAAGAAGAAGAAAAAGAACCTTTTTGTGATGAAGAACATACTCTTGTAAGAAGAATCTTTAGTAAGGGGAGTTTCCAAGAAAGGTAAGATTCCTCTCTCCTTCTCCTATCTCAAGACCCTTCTCTCCATTATTTACACCTTCACCTTCACCATCACCACCATCAAAGCATATGCCTACACCCACTCTTGAAATCTCTGCACCTTAACCGCCCTTTACTTCTCAACCTAATCCCACAGGTCCAAATGTACCTAAAGAATATTAAATCATTGCTGATAGTGATTCTGATGAAGAACTGATTTGTCTGGTCAGAAGACCACAAACCAGAGGTAGCTTATCAATAATACAGGCTGAGAAAACGCCTGTGATTGAGAAATGAAAGAGCACTGAAGAAGAATCAATGAAAGAAAAGGTGTCACTAAAAAGAAAAAGAGAAGAAATAAGAAAGTGCAAAGCACCTATTTCTGAAGCCTTTGAAAAGGATCCTATCATAAGGGAGGAACCTCTTTTTTAAGCTATTCCTAAGGCTAATCAATCAAAGAGCAGGAACACCTCAGTACAAAAGAAATGAGTGCCTTCAACACCTATCAAAATGTTTCAATCTATGGAAGCTAAAGCACGATACAAAATGTACCACAAGAAAAGAAAGGTGGTAACTGGGCACATTTTGCCTCCTCTTCTATTTGATAATATTGGTATTCCTATTTTTTCTTAGTTTTTGTTTGTTGGCTGGCACAATTTCTTAAACTTGCATGAGACTGTATGTGATGAGCTGGTACAATCCTTTGATACGCATATGAGAAAAGAAATTATCGATGGTAAATTGGCAATTGTCTCTTGGGTGTGAGAATGTGAGATTTTATTAACTGAAGAAATATTAGGGAATTTACTGGACATAACCAATTGGGCGCATTAACTTTCCATCTCATAAGTGAGATGTGGTTGATCTGGATTTGGGAGAAGTTGTTCAATCCATCGGTCTTAATGCTAAAAACATCTAAGATGGGAGATCCTAGTGCAAACAGTTAGATCTTTTTCATATATGCCTTGCATCACTTTCTGCCACATCCATTTCCAATGGAGTAGCTTAGTTGAATGATGCAATCTACTGGACATATATGTTGTCTATAATTTATTGAAAGGTAATCGGATGAACCTCCCCTCAATGATTATATGGTTTATGTTGGATACAGGCAGTCATAAGAATAGCACAGGATGCTTGCCTTTGGAATTATACTGACCAAGATATTTGTGTATTATGATGTGTCCTTTTATAATCTGGAATGATACGAGCCTAGTAAGTATCATTCATCAATTCCATTTCAATTTAGGTATAAGCTGAAAAACAACAAGTGGGTGGAAAAGAAATTTGAAAGGGTAGCTGATGTCTTAGGTCCTACTCCAGAGCAACAGACTTCTATTAATCCTCAAGATGCCAATAGTCTAGTTATCCAACAACAACTGAGGGAGATTCGATTACATTGGGATCAAATGAGTGGTCAAATCAACATAATGCAAAATCAACTTAATGATATGCAGCTTCTACTAAGAAACCTTAAGTCATTCAAAGAATATTTTTGATAAAACACGTACTTTTCTTTAAGTTTTTTGTGAATGATTTTTTTGAGATGTTATGACTAGTTTTTTGTTTAAGCATGTACTTGATTTTACACTTGCATATTTGTGCTATTCTAAATCTTATTACTTTATGGTTATTATGTTTGACTGTTTAGTTTCATCCCCTTCTTTTCGATAATGACAAAAGGGGAGAGTAGAAGAAGATATATATATTTTATATTTTTGTTTTGATAATTTTGAAATAATAAATCTGTTGATGAATTTGTTGATATACTGATTGAAATGTTGAAATCTGTTGAAATGATATATTTTGCTAACTATTGAAATGCTCTTGTCTTTTAAAATATGTGATAGATACTTCATATTCATATGCTTGCATCTAAGTTATCTTTGAACAAACGATAGGCTCCTTATTTAAAGGTAGTAAGAAAAGCTCCTTCTAATCATGACTATGTGTAAGGACATACAAAGATTACAGGTATTTTTTGAAATCTTTTTCAGTTATTTGAATTTTTGAAAATATATCTATTATTGCTTATCGTCATCAAAAAGGAGAGACTATTAGCTTAAGGCTTTTAAATTAATGATTTTAATGATAACAATCAATAATATTTAGTTTGATTTCAAAATTCAACTTTATTGGATTATCTTATTTATCCTAAACGATAATGATATACAAAAGGTTATATAACTTAGTTATCTCTTTAAATAAAAAACATTTTCTTATTTTACAAGGATCAATCTAACAAACTCACTCTAATAGTAAGAAACAGTTACAACAAATATGGACTGGATAAGCTCCTATCGTTTTTGTACAGACAAAATGTCATTCTATTTAACCAATTTGATAGTGACTTCGAAGACACAATCAAAGGATTATTTAAACAACCAAATACTTGAAGATTTTATAAAAGATAGTGGCAAAGACTTTTTAACATAATCAAAGTCGATTCAGTCAATTAGTCGATGTTAAAATTGAAGCAATGACTAGTTGAAGGGAATTTCTATTTAAGGAAGAGCTATTGCATTTAATAACACATCATATTTCATAAATACATCAGTAGCATCAGTACTTACTCTCAAAAAGTTACACTTATACCCTCTGAGCGTTAGAAACTGAAAACATTCTATCGAGAGAGAGATCAATAATCATTGAAGCTCATATTGAGCAAATCTTACTTTCATTTATTGAGATCTTGTAGAGGCTTATTAAATACTGCTAGTGTGGAAGGTTGAAGAACTTTGAAAAATATATACTTGTGAGCTTGAAAAGGCTTTTCAAATTACTACTTGGAGATTTATTAGTGAAACACTCAAGTTGAACAGTTGGAGACCAGATGTAGGCTTCATTATAAGTCGAATCAGTATAAATTGGTTGTATCGTTATTTTCTCTTTCCTTAACTTTTAAATTTCTGCGTTTTAGTTATTGTTGTTTTCAAATTACAAGAGGCCCCTTTTCATTTAAAATTTTAACAGGCTCCTATTGTTTATACAAATTGATAGTAACTTACAAAAACTTTCAAGTCACATAGAATTCACCTTCCCCACCATCCTCCCCTTATGTGTGTTTGCTTTATCATTAACAAGAGACTGTGGCTTGATAGGACTAACATACCTCATACAATTGATTTAGATGGTTGATTTTGGGAACTCCTTACACCATATTCTTTGCTCCCAGCATTTTAAGCCCTTCAAAGTTGAGGTTCCGGAATCTCATGTGCCAAATTCATAAGGGTCGTTGACATAAACTTGTAAACACTTCACTTCAGTCATTTTCACATTTAACATGAACATTCGGTTCTTTGTCATGACAACTTTAACAATAAATTTATCATCTTGATTTCGAAGCTATAAATAATTTTTCACCATTTTCACTTTGTGCCTACTCTCTAAAAGTTAGTTAATGCTCAAAATATTGCTCTTCATTTTTAGGATGTAGTAGATATTATGGAGAATTTTATGATGGCCTTCCTTGGTGACCAAAATCATCGAGCCTTTTCCCTTAATCTATACCTTTGTATCATCTCTAAAACTTCACTCCTAGTCACTTTTGTGTCAAACTTCACAAATTTGCTTATGTCTCCTTTCATGTGGTTGCTTGCACCATTATCGAGATATCACGTGATATTTTTTTCTATGGAGCCTTTCTTTTGAGAAAACAAAAGATTACCTTCCACCTCCTTATGCCCGACAAAGTACGTCTCCTCATCGTAACTCTTAGTTTGACATTCCTAAAAATAGTAATCATTCTTCTTACATGCATAACACTCTACTTAGCTTTTATCCTTTCTCCAATTATTATTTCTTTATTCACGACCTCTTTGAGAACTCCTGTTTTCACTTTCATAAAATGACTTTGCTCACCTTTTTCTTGACTGCAACCATGACCACAACCTTGACCTCTACCACGACCTCGACCTTTTTATCCTTTGTCATTTCCCTTATATTAAAGGAAAATTTAAACTTACTCCAAGGGTTCATTAGGTCCTCTTCATTTTTTCTTTATGAGCTAACAATGATCCCTTTAATTTGTCGATGGCCATGGACTCTATGTCCTTCAATTCAATTGCCACCACCACATGATTGAATTTCATGGACTCTATGTCCTTCAATTCTTCAATTGCCACCACCACATGATTGAATTTCACGTTAAGAGAGTACAAAATCTCCTCTACTACTCTTGCATCCTCAATCTTTTCATCGAGTAGCTTCTTTTGATTCACCACTACCAATACTCGAGAAAATAATAAGTCATGGACTCATTCTCCTTTATTAAAATCATTCAGCCTTTAGAGTTTAGAGTTGAACCTGCTTCATCCTATCAACTCTGACCATGAAACTCTTTAGGATTTCCCATGCATCCTTGGCTCTTGTCACATTGGCTATCCTCTCAAACATGTCACCATCTAGCCCTTGATGAATAATTGAGAGTGCACTTTGATCTATTCTTTACTTGCTGCCAAGCTTTTACTTTAGCCATTGTTGCAATATCATCATTTGCGGGATCTTCATATCCCTTCTCGACAATGTCTTATGAGCCATGACACCCGCTTATAGACTTCATGCATAGTGCCTATCAATTTATAGTTTGTTTTGGTTAGTTGTGGATATTGGGAAGTGATAATAGATTTGGTTGTGATTTTAACAAAGCTCTGAAACTATTATGTTGGAAGTTACACTGAGTTAAAAGTATATGTTCTTAATATAAATGAGGAAGAAGAAAAGAAAAGGTTAACTGGAAAAATTTTTATTTCTATATTTTAACTTCTTATCTCCTCTTATGACAACTAATTACAAGTTTTTTTATAAATTTAAACATAAGCTATTAATAAAAAAGTATGTACATAATCAAATTTTAATTAAACAAACATGTATTATATCTAAGAAGTCTTTAATAAAATAACTATAACTTTCTTTAGAAAAATCCAGTGAAACTGAAACTTGCACTATTTTAAACTAGAGTTAAATAAGTTTTAAATCCATATTTAGTTTACCAACAAAAATATCCATTTTCCTTCCCAAAACATCCATTACATTCACGCTATATGTTTAATTGTTGAAAAATTCTCTGCACACACTTGAAAGTTCCCTGATAGGCCCTTCTCCATCTGCTCACTAGTCTACCATCTTCTTCTTCACTGCCACGTCTACTGGCCTGATTCTGTTTGGCCATAAGGCGCCGTGTAGCGAGCCTGAGTAACATGGAGATAAGTGAGCTTTTGGCCGAAGTTGAGCTGCAGTATATTAAGTCTCGCTGTTGACTGCTAGGCCTAAGTTGAGTGGATCAGAGTCTGTGCCATCAAGATGACCAATTGCCGGTGACATTCTGACAGCAACTCGATCCGCACCCATGGCTGCGACTACTGCTTCAACAACCTGCAACAAGAATCTACAACGGTCACCGATTGATCCACCATACTGTTCTGTTCTCTCATTGATCCCATCCTTAAAAAAATGATCAATAAGGTAACCGTGAGCCCCATGAGTCTCAACGCCAACAAAACATGCACATCGAGAACTTGTGTTTTCATTATGGAAACATTGGTAAAGGTAAGCTCGAGAAGTTCCTTTCTTTCAGGTTGGGAAAAAAACAGTGCATTAATGCATGCCAAATCCTAAATATAAGCAATCTGCGAGCTTGTTGAACATTAACGGCTTCCGAAGCCAATTATCTTTGACAATAGGGCACTTTCTGGTTTACTGAGATCTCCTATATGACATTACATGTCAACTCATCAACCACCATGTTGTTTTCTCAGCAAGAAAAGCCGTAGATCATAGTTGATTGTTTTGACGAACGAAGGCACAACTCAAGCACAAAGATCGTTTCTCGTCTGGATGTGGGCCAGAGATAATCATGAGCGGGGAGGCTTTTCCAGCTAGCTATCTAACAACTAGCTACCGATCGAAAAGACACAATGATACTCACCCCATGTGTTGCCAAGTAAAAAGTGAATCACGAACCAAGTCTCATCATGATTTCAGGAAAGTTCAGACAGTACATATATGGTTTCCACAAATGTGTATCAGAGCATCCCATTTTTGCGATTTCTGATGAGTTGTGAGGATAGCATCAGCCAAATTCACACTAATAGTACTGGTCAAGGCTTTGGGTATGAGTTACGAGGATAGCATCAGAATTCTCCACCTGATTAATTAATGAACTCACAACATAAATCAATGTAATAAAACATATCTAAGTTCCCATAATACACCAACACAAGATCAGTACGGTATTGATATGAAAAGACTGGAATGGTTGGCATAAATCTGTCATCAAGTAGATGCAAGAACGTACCCTCCTGGGACGCACGCCCCACAACAATTGACAGAGAATGATGGCATGAAGTGCGTCTACCAGTTTCTTCTATGCCTCCACTTGTTCTTCTGAGCATATACCATCTGGTGTATACATGCATGAGGGCATTGAATCTCAGAACTCTATCACTAAATCCCCTTCACGTCAGAAATCTACAAGGAAGACCAAGTAGTAGTGACATCATTTTTCATGTTCTGTTCAAAATCAACTTTGAAATCCCAGTTGGAAAATGAAGTCAAAATTTTTGTAAATGTTTCTCATTTCTGTAATAAACACGCGACATCGTTAGTCAACTAATCATGAGTCACCAACCGCATTACTTACTAGTCATCACCAGAATTAATCAACTAAATAAGGTAGAAAACACTCCTTTAACTTCGTTTAAAAAAAAAAGACTAAAATTACGATGCCTTTCAAATTAAGGTTTTGCTAAAGTAATGAGCAATTCATTTCTTTTCCGGATGATGTTTATATGGACAGTTACGTGCACAACCATCCTCCACTTTAACCTTAATTTCCTCGACAGCAACACTTTTGACCCGCAATATCATATGTAGTCTAAATTCCCATACTGTTTCAGCAAGTCAATGCATTAATGTTGACGTAGATAACTGGACATTAATATAATCTTCTAAAGTCAGAACTTCAGACATCAAAAGAGACCATTTCCAAGTTGACTTTAATGTAGAGCCTCGCCACCGTAGGAATCCCAATTAAGCGGCCTGCATCTCGCCATCGGAGCAAGTACCACCTTGTTACCACCACCACAACCGCGACCAAAAAGTCTAGTAAGAGGACAATTCAGTAAAAAATCTAAATAACTTGTCTAGATAGTCATTACACCGAGTCACGACATAAGTCTGAGAAAGCCTCTTAACTGATATCTCACAGAGAGAATCATATTTGCTGTAAGCATCAAGCAGAGAAATAACAATTTGATAACAAAAACTAACGTGTGAGGGGGTTGAACTTTCCCATCTTATAAGGAGGGAAGAGGGTGGTGGTCACTTTCGTTTCAGTTTCAACCATTTTTTATTATCAGAACTTACACATGTGCCAATATTCGTAATCTAACCCCAATATTAAGGTCATATCATTAAGATCATATCATGAAATATTCTGTTGCTCGTTATACTACTTGGTTAGGCTTTTCTAGAGTGGCAACACGTGCCTATATGCTGCCATGTGAATGCAGTTGCACCATGATCTGATACAGAAGGCTAGTTTAATTTATTTATTGTCGACATGTAAAGTCTGACATAAGAATGGCCTGTCAAGTACCGAAGATCCAAGTAACTCACTAGTAGCGAGTATAGCAGAAGGATTGCCGTTATAGTTATACACCACAAAGCCTAGTTATTTGTATGGAACAATGATGTAAGGCTTCACACATCACATTGAGTGGTCCCTGTCGCAGATAAAGGAAAGCACTACCTTGTCACTTTCATCATTCCAGATGAAGATGATATTTCCTTTTTCCACTCTCGGAACAGTCTGATGCAAGGTATGAATGAAATATCGTGGCATCCTTTGACTAAGGCTTCTCTATTTTAGTGAAGAATTTCATTGGATAAACAAATGTAAGAGTGGACGACTTGGAAAAGGTAGACCGCAGAAGTATTCTTCTCATTCTGATCCCTCCTAGTCAGACCGTCACCTGAGAAGGGAGAATATTATAATTAATTAACAGGGGTCGATTCGTTTTTGGACGGTTCATTGACTTGACTCGTTCTCTGTTATTGAATCTTTGGGCTTTCAAAAAAAAAAAAAAGATTACCGTATAAAACCAAATCACCAAGCAAATGCTCATGGCCTGTTCCCATGCGTCCTTTTAAGAAACTCTTAACGTTCTACATAACTCAAGGTAAGTTTCCCGTTCATGCTCTGGGATATATATTTTTAATCTTGAAGATGAGTTCACGCAGTCACTTAAGGGGTCTCATATAATTCGATATGTGAAGATAGGAGGTTCGATAATTATATAATTAATGTAAGATATGAGGGTTTGAGTGATGAGGGTAAGACTCAAAGCTGATAAGATACTCCTTCTTATCTAAAATAAGTGTCGTTTTAGAAAAATGCATATTTATTAAAAAAGTTAGTAAAATGTTTAATATACCTTTATTAATTATATGTTGAATTATCTTGAAAATGTAATCTATATAATTATAATGTTATAAAAATTAAAGGATAATTTTGAAAATAAAATTATAAACATACATGAAAAATTGTGAATAACACTTATTTTAAATAATTAAAATCTTCCTAAAATAATATTTATTTTAAATAAGAAAGTGTATTATCCATTTTCCTCGTACGGAATTATTTTGCCTTTTAAGATGACAGAATGAAAACAGGATTTTAACAAACGCCATAATTTCCTGCAAACCGGAACAGTCGAAGACTAAAAAGCTTCTTGATGGGGTTGGGTTTGAGTTTGACAAAAGGGGTAGAGAAATGAATAATTGTAAATAGCAATGAATGAAAGCCTAAAGCCACAACTTTCGCCGCTTGGGTGCCATGAATCATAGCGCGTACACATGCAATGCAATATAATAACCAAAGGAAGGAACTTGCCGCCTCCGCCTGCAACCCAAAAGACCTTCCCCTTCCTAAATATTATTCCCAAAAATTAGCCTACGGCATAAAACGTAACAATGTTTGACAATAATTCATCCTTATTTCATTCCTCTCCATCTCTGTTCCTGACTCTGTATTGGGAAATTGATTAAAGTGTAAGCTAGAGGTGGGGTGTAAGTAACCCAAATGGGATTTTAAAGATGAACACAAACAAACACCCACCAACCCAACAACACAGCAGATACAAGAACAAAAGCCTCTCACTTTCCTTTCGTTTTGTTCTGTTTTCTCTTTTCTCACCTCTTTGTATCCGTCGTGCCTTCATCTCTCTTCTTACGACAATCTGATTAACCCTCCATTAATTTAATTTGTAACCCATTTATTCTATTTTGCTCTCTCTCTCTCTCTCTCACTCCTTTTTTATGTGCAAAGAAGAAGATAGACTAGAGCTTTCTTTGTTATGGCCGCCTGAAACACATTACCCTTCTGTGCCCCTCTCTTTCTCGCTGTTTTTTCTTCGTTTATAGCTTCCTGAAGGTGTGTTACTTTTTCCCTTTTCAATTCCCTGCTATTATCGTTTCATTTCCCGTATAATTTACTTTTCTTTGATTTGTTTTCTCTTCGTTTTTGGTCTGTGCTAGGCTAGAATCATTCTTTTCTCCTTTTTTCGATAAATATTTTTTGAAAAAAACTGATCTGTACCTGATCGTGTTTCCTATGGATTCTCTTACTCAATTTACTGATTGTTAATTATCTGGGTGTCTGAAATCGACGTTCGTTGCAGGATATAAACGTGCTTTTTTGTGTCTGCAGATAGTCATCTTTTAACTTAAATTTCCTTATGGAGCTTTTTCGTAACTGATGGAAGGGAAGTGACTGAATCACAGTTATTTGCGCAGATATTGCTGGAATGGTGCATGTATTCTGCTGGAAAAAAAGTTGCATCTTTAGGATCGAAGTTGAATTGAGTTTTTGATTTTTAAGGTTTTGTTTGCAAGCTTATTTTTGGGATTTACAGGGAAAAAAAACATACTTTTTGACAGATTATGCGTCTAGTCGCTAAGGTTTCCACAGTATCTTTTAATAATTTATATGTTGGTGAAAAAGTTTCAGCTCCCGAGTGTTTTATCTTTCTCCAGTTGGGATGTTAGATTTTATAGAAGCTTAAGAATTTGGCATGTAAATCTCTATCTTATGTATTTGCATGATTCGGCTGTAGTGGTGCTGTATGAGGATGGCCGGTAGTGAAGAGACCAGTAGCCCTAGTTGGAGTGCTCAATTTTTCATGCAGACTACAGAAGATGTTGCAAGAGCTGTTGCTGCAGCAGCAGCTGCTGCAACCGCTCCTCGATCACCACGGCCCTCTGTAGTGTTCTCGTCCAAAGATGATCAGGGTGATAGCCACTTTCTGAAACTGCAGCGCCAACTTACAAGGGTTCTAAAAGGTTTTTCATCTCCCCCTCCTGAAGTGAAAAGTGAAGCTTATAATCCAGAAGTTCTAACTAGCCAAAAGCGTCAATGGGCAAGCTTTCAATTACAGTACTTGGTAGGTGAAGTGAATTAGTTTGATGCTCAAGCTAGTTTTCTGTGTAGGAATGACTCGTAACAACATTCTGTTTTGAAGCCTTTTTGTTTCAGACACCTCCTCGACAGGGCTCATTTCCATTATTTATTTAATGTAGCTGCTGCCAGCTAAATTTAAATTCTTTAGTTACTGATAGTTGCTTACCACCTTTTAAATTGTCTTTTGGGGTGCTCAAAGTTGTATTACTAATATAAGTTTACCTTTTCCTGTTATGTATTTTTTTTAATACTTTCTGTGTAATGGAAAAGGCTGCAGCTTCAGCTTCTATTATTTTCATAACATCTCTATTATGTAAGTTTTCAGGATCATAAGTCTCTAAAGGAACCATCAAAGCTTTTTGAAAGCATGGTAGTTGTAGGTCTTCATCCTAATTGTGACCTCCAGGCTCTTCAAAGGCAATATGTAGGTAGAAAGTCTGAAGTATCTGGGAGGTTGCAAAGTGCACTTGGCTGCCAGAATCAATCTCGCATAGAGCCCATTCTTGAACCTCAGGTGCCTTTTAGTGCCAAAATATGTTCAACGTGTACTTCTGTCTATGTCACAAGCATTTCCTGATTCTTAGTTTTTTTCTTTCAGGTCTTATTTGTTTACCCTCCAGAAAAAGAGCTACCACTCAAATATAAGGATCTTTTGTCTTTTTGCTTCCCTGGAGGCCTAGAGGTTGGTTTCTACCGATTGGTTCTCACATGTCCTTTGCATTTGTGCACGTTACTTTGATTTACTTATTCTCTCTTGAGTTTGAAACATGGTTATTCTGATTCTTTCTAGGTTCGTGCTGTTGAGAGAACCCCTTCAATGAGTGAGTTGAATGAAATTCTTCTAGGCCAGGTACATATATGACATTTTCATGTGAATTCTTGAGTATGTATATATGTATGTATTTATATGTATATGTATGTTTATTTACATGTATGTATTATGTTTGTTTATTTTATTTTATTTTACGGAGATGGCATTGCACCTATTGTTAACATTTTCATTGATCTTTTAACTTTGAATTTCCTCTCCTATTGCTTGGCTTAATGACTGAAATTAAAGCTTATTTGTATGCACAACTGTAGCTTTTCAATTAAAGCGGTTGGTTTGGTGATTTCTTCTTCACCAATTAGCCCTTGGATTATCAATCATCATATTTGTTGTTAACTTCTTTCCTTAGCTTGCACCACCAGGCAAAATGATTAAAAAATGGCCGTGATTCGGAATCTTAAGAGTACATTATTTATTGATTCTTGCTAATGATTCAAATTTTTTAATGTCAGATTCTCACAATTATTTCTCATTTAATTAATAATTGTGTGCTTATCTTGTAGGAGCACCTTAAACAAAGTGATCTGTCATTTGTATTCCGGCTACAGGTAACCTTAATATATGATGCTTCTTTATTTTTTATTCTTTTTTATTCCATTTGGTTGAGTACGATATCTGGCGAAAAAGTTTGTGTGACCAAATAAACATTTTTCTGGTTCATGGACTAAGGATGCTGTATATGCAAAATGCATTGCAATTTATATTCTGTTTTTTCATAGGGGCAAAGATTAGATTTGATATCTATCCTATAATCATCTTTTTTTTTTTGATGTCCTGTTTTGGTATTGATACTAAATTGTCCCATCTTCCAACAGATCTTAATTGGGAGAGTTTGATTCTTTAGGTTCCACAATTATATGTGTTATTTATTTTCAATTTGATAGAAAATTATGTCTTCTTGATATATGATATACTTTAGGGAGACTGTGTATCATTCAGGAGTTGACTGATTTCCCATTCGTTAAATTTGCTTTTGAACCTTGTATTTTTGTCACAGGTTGCTGATAATTCAACACTGTATGGGTGCTGTGTGTTGGTTGAAGAAATTGTTACAAAACCTTCTGGATTGCTTTCCATGATCTCAAATAAACAGTCTACCTTCCCAGCTTTGAGCCGTCATATACTAACCACTCGGAGATGTTACTGCATTCTGTCAAGGCTTCCATTCTTTGAATTGCATTTTGCTGTTTTGAATAGGTGTGTCTGCAATTTAAATTCTGATTTGTCAAATTCTAAGCTCACTCTGGTCAACTATTGATTAGAGTTCATGTTTATTAAGTAAGCTCCTTTCGGTGGATATCTTATGTATTAATATGGATGATAATGCACAGTAACATCTAAATATTAATCCTTATTATTTTATGGACTTGTGTTGTAGTATCTTCACAGAGGAAAGGCTGGAACGGTTGACAAAAGATAGTGGTTTTCTGGACCTAGAACCCTTCGAGGGCATCAAGGAAGAAAAATCAAATGACAACTTGGATTCTGAATCATTGAACTACAAAGGTGCAGAGGAGATTATGGATGGATCAGTTGAAATTTCGGAATCACACTTGAGAAATTCTATTGTGGGAGTTGGTATTAACAATGGAAATCAGCTGGACCATCAACTTGTTCAGGGGCATATTAATTTATTGAACAAAAGCATCAACAATAACATTGTTGTTCCAGTTGATTCTGAGACTGAAATCCTCTCATCTAAAGGAGAATCTGGTGGTGTAAACTCTGAAGATTATAACATTGATGCTGATGATTTTTCATCTAATAAACAAACTGGAGATAAACGTTTACCAATTGCTGTTCTTCCTTTCCTGCGATACTGTCAATATGAAAGTTCTGAATCTTCATGCAGGTATGATATATGTTAAGCAGACGGGGATTCTTATAGTGGACTTTGTATTTTTCTGTCTTCGGTAAATGTATATTACATGTGCTTGAAGCCTATTGTTTGGAAAGATGGTTGGTGAGTTTTTGTTTTGTACAAACATGACCACAAAGCTGATATGGCTTGAGCTGCTGAAAGCTGCCAATTCCAGTAGTCTCTTGGTTGAAATTTGATATAATTTTTATATATTGTTTTGGAGGTTGTTGATTAGTTGATAAGAGTTGATATCTTGAGCGTATAAGCTATTCGTTAAAGAATGTTAATTGGCATTAATTTGGTGTGTACTTGTGAAACATTTGAGCATGTTGGGATACATGAGTTATATATGTGATTCTCATCATCTGGGTGGAAGCAATGTTTTGTTATTAAGCGGGTCTAAAATGCACTGTATGCAGCTTCCAAGGTTCTCCTAGTGAAGATAGGAACTTCAGGAGTGATGTTGATGATACAGAAACAGAGGAGGCATCCTTTTCTGGCCAGGAAGATTCAAATGATAACATTGATATTCTTGAATGGGCCCAGGTCTGAATCTTTTTTTATATGCAAGTGTGTAGATGTTTCTAGGCAGTTACTTTTGTTAATTGACTACCTTTTCAGGTTTTAAATTTTCTGTCTTCTTTACTTTTTCTCTAGGCAAACAACCATGGATCACTGCAGCTTTTGTGCGAGTATTTCCGATTACATTGCCCTGCCAGGGGTTCAACTCTTAGATTCCACCCGCTGGAACACCTTCATCCCTTGGAATATCATAGACCTGATGAGACAGTTCTACATATTGCTGGCTCAACAATTGATCTGAGATCATGCAGTACCAGCCTGGAATTTGCAGAGGTAAGGATACATTGCTTTTGGGAGTTAGATATTTTCTGTTTGTGATCATGTGTTGGGACTTTATTTGTAATGGGACACATTTTTAATGCAATAAGCAGCATGCTTTTTTGTATGTGGAACTTTTTGACCTTCTTCTCTCATGTAATGCCTTCTGTTTGCGTTGTTTATCAGGCACACAGCGCTTTGATGGCGGAGGAGGAAGCTGTTGCATTGTCAACATGGGCTGTTGCATGCATATGCGGATCCTTGCGACTTGAGAATGTATGATGTCCTTGAAACTTTTCACTATAAACACTTGATATTTGTTCTAAAAATCCTATAAATGCTTTGCGTGCCTAATTTTATTCATTTATTGAAGCAACATTCTTCTCTGCATACACTACATTTGTTTGCATATAGTGCAATCGTATATTGAATATGAACTTGTGTATGTTCCTTTAATTACTTAGTAGAATGCAATTTGGAAATGAAAGTAAACACAACAAAATTTGGGGCTGTTACCTTCTCTTGTTTTGCTTCACTTAGTTGACCAAATACTTGTCCCATATATCTTGATTTTGGTGGGTCATTTGCTTTATGCTCTTTTATTCAGTTTATATGTTGCCCAGAAATTACTGACATATAATTTGGGTGGTAATATTCTGTGCCTGTAGGTGTTAACATTATTTGCAGGAGCACTATTGGAAAAACAAATCGTGGTGGTTTGCTCAAATTTGGTATGTTTCCTGCGCATATTGTGTGATCCTAATGACTTTCTGTTGGATTTTAAAGTTGGCATAAATTGGCTGTATTAACTTGATCTCCTACCTGAAGGAGTATATTCTATTTTCCGAACAAACCTTGTTGAATCTTTATGTGTGCTTGCTCCTACAAATCGTGAACTTCTTGATTTGATATTTTTCTAATTCTTTGTTTGCAGGGTATCTTATCTGCTTTAGTTTTATCTATTATTCCTTTAATTCGACCCTACCAATGGCAAAGCCTATTAATGCCGGTATGGATTTTTTTTCCTAGCCTTGCTTTTTGCTGAGTTATTGGTCTTATTCTATTCACTACCCTGGCTTATTTATTTTCTATATTTCATTTTTTAGATCTTGCCAGATGACATGCTTGATTTTCTGGATGCACCTGTTCCTTACATAGTAAGTATTTTGTTGCAATTCAGAATGTATTCATCATCAAGTCCCGTTGCTATTAAATTGGCCCTGGGTTTCCTTTGAAACCAAAAGGGAAATAATATTACGGTAGGGCATTAGGTATGTGGTCTTTTCTACCTTGCTTCAGTTACCAATAAATGGTTGTGTGTTTAGGTGGGTGTAAAAAACAAAACAAGTGAGGTGCAGTCAAAGTTGACTAATGTAATTCTCGTCGATGCTAACAAGAACCAGGTTTGCATTTTCATTTACTATTTTATATGTGCACTTTTACGTCAATTTATATGAGACAGATTTAACCATATGTCTGATGATTTCTAGCTTGTTTATTTCCCCTCCATCTGGGAGCTATCTTCTCGCTCTAAGAAAATTGTTGATGATATGTCCGTTGTGGGAATGGTATACATGTGATCAAAAAGAATGTTGTGCCGGCTTATATAACATGACTCATATGTCACACACACACACTCTCTCACTAGCTAGCTTAGGTCTTTTCTTATCCATGATGTCCCTGCCCTCTCCTGGTGAAAAAATGTTAACTAAATTCGAATAAAAAAAGTCTAGTCTGAATTTCTTACGTCAAGTCCCAACTGCTTTTGCTACTTTAATTTCTATGATCTGTCTGTCTAACATCTTTACCTTTGTTTCTCTTTGGCCTTTGTTTTTGTGTTGGTGGATTGGTGGTGAAACCCTCAAAATTACAGCCCTCAAAATTCTTCTGTAATTTTCATGGATCTTTTTGTTTGTCAGCTGGCTATATGATTATCATTTTTTTTTTGGGTCTCATCTCTTCAGAATACTTATTTAGTGTAATTATCTAATATGTTTCTCATTTTTTTATATGATAGGTACGGTCACCAAATATTCCACAATTGCCAAAACAAAAGGAGTTGTTTTCACGCTTAAGTCCTTATCATGCAAAGCTAGTGGGAGAAAGTTTTCTGGCAAAGAAAAGACCAATGTACGAGTGTACAGACGCACAGGTGTGCTTCTACTTGATACTTTTTCTTCCCTCTGCTGTGATGATACCTCTTCTTTTGATGTGGATTTCTATATTTGAACATATAATGCTATCTATAACATATTCCCTGAAGTTCAGAAACCATTGTGGTATTTAGTTGAGTTTCCTTGAAATTTATTGTGTTCTTAAATCTTTTATTGATACATGTGCCTAGTTGTTGTGTTTTTCTGTACTGGGATGACTAAGTTGCTATCTTCTTAGCACACTGAAACATGAAAGATCCTATTTGTATAAGGACTAGAATGCTTTTTTTCGTAGGTAGATCTATATTCATTTGATAGTTGTGGAGTGTCATCCGCAAGGCTGATGTTTAGGAATGAACTTTTTTAGGTTTTTTTTTTTTTTTTGCAAGTACATGACTTTAGGAAAGTATAGTTGCATCTACTCTTCGTTTTCAAATACTTGCAACTTTGATCACCTTGCATGTTAGCTGTACTTGGCTTCATATTTTGTTTGTGCTTCTATTATACCTTCATAAGCCTTTCCACATGTTGTTGAACTTGGTCAGTGTAACTACACTTGCTAAGTTTTGTTATACTTTAGCTCGTCCATGTTTCTTCTTAGTCATGATAATTCCTTTCATATTGGGAATTTGCCTTATGTTCTGTTACTTGTTTTCATTCTCATTTTGCTTATGTTGGTCTATAGGGATCAGGCAACTAAATATTGCATTGAAAAATGCTCTACAGGTTTCTTGTATAATGGTTTTCACTTTTGTTGCTTGGAAGTTTGGAATAACATTTTGAGCAAATGTTTCCACTAGTTGCTTAACCTCCTCTTTGGTGTGGATTTTCCTGTATGTGTATGATTGTTCCAGGTTCAAGCTGCCAAGGACTTCCTAGAAGTGTTGAGATTGTACTTGGATTCCCTCTGCTCTAACCTGCGCTCACACACAATTACAAATGTACAATCCAATAACGATAAGGTCTGTCCTTTTCTTAGTTGGTGCTTTTATTCCTGCCTTATATCTTGAATTTCTGCTGGATGATAGTCCCCAGCTGACAAGTTTGAACACAATAAGCTGAAATTTTTTTTGTGGTTAAACATTATTTATCAGACATGAAATGAGCTTTCGAAAATTATGTTCAGGGATGTGCTGAGTCTTACAGAGAAATGATTCTTTAATAGAACAAGGAACTTATTATGCACTGTAATTTTCCTATTAGCACCCGGATGGTTATCATAGTATGTATGCATTGAAAAATCACGTGCAAACACAACCAGAAAAGGAGGGTGAAAATGATTAAGCAACTAACCAATTGATGATATAATTTTTTTGGTGGCATTACACATAGGCTATTAAATTCCACATTCTAGTCCATGAAATTTTGTTGCCATTTGAGTAATATCCGAGTATATATCTTGATACTAACTGCAATGCTAGCTTGTGTTACATTCATCAACCCTGATTGTTTGATGAACACAAGTTTTATTGTTGAGCATATGTTAATAATATTATCAAGTGATATAACTGGCTTCTCCCTTTCCTTCTAGGTATCATTGCTTTTAAAGGAGAGTTTCATAGATTCCTTCTCTAGTCGTGATAGACCATTTATGAAGGTTTGTTTCTCTCGACAATCTTGATTTGCTAAAAAAATTTCTATTGATTCATTTCAACAATCAGGAATTGCTAAAAATCATTGTTCTTGCTTACAATTGCTTTCAGAGTCTTTTCATTAAACTATGATTAAAACTGTAAGCTGAATAATTTTTCCTTTCCTTCTTGTCCAAAACAGCATTTTGTGGACACACAGCTCTTCTCAGTACATACAGATCATGTTCTCTCATTTTTCCAAAAAGAGTAATGCTGTTGTTAATCAGAAGTTATATTTATCTCTTGTACCTTGAAGAAAAAGTATATACGCATAATAGTTGGCAACAGGCGGACCAATATAGTCCGTCTGATATAAAACGGGAAGACCAGGCTGCTTAGTTGAAACTGGGCACAAAGGTTGGGTTTTTGTTTGCTGTGGGTAGACAGGCTTAGGTGATAGTCTTACAGAAAATGCAGCTTGTAATGCTATGTTCATGTTTAGAATTATCTTCATATGAAAGTTTTGCTTATCCAATCTATCTCTTGTCTCCATTAACTTCCCTGAATTGTCCATCTAAAATCCGACTAACAGATTCGCCTGATTTGTATAATCCGAATCCGCAGATTGTGCACATGAATCAGCAAATATTTTGGTTTTACAGGCACAGATTGACGTTATTTCACATATTATACTGTAATCTTCGTCTTTGGCATCATCCCAAGCCACATGTATGGTGTACGATTGCAACTTGTACAGCCACCGTGTACAATGGTTAGATCTTTTTTTTATGTTAAAGTCTCTCGTGCCCGGGCTTGTCTGAACGTGGAAGTATAGCAAATGATAGTTTGCAGACTCTGCCATGAATTGCTCAACATAGTTCTGAGGCGCCGTAAACTCAGTAATCTGAGATGGTGGAAGTTCTGAGTTTGTATGACAGGGGCACAAGTGAATCCATTTAATGGTCAGATTAATACCGATATCTGACAATCGAAGTACCAAGCAAGTTTAGACCAAAGTTTATCTGGACTTGAGAAGCAAATAAAGAGTGCAATAAGGTATTAGTGGCAGGGTGGGTCTTGAATCTTGACGGTTATAATGCATTCATTTGTCCTGTGGCAGCGTACTTGTATCCGGCTGCCAAATACCATCAACAGGTGGGGGAGCTCTCTGTCCTGCAGTTATGGTGGTAGCTAAAACAAGTAGCTGTCTAGGGGGAGAGTATATTGGACGAACAGAAGAACAGTGCGGACCATGCGTTGCTATTGTTGACCTTGCATGTGCTTGTACGTCTTAAGAGGAGGAGAGGGTATAATCGGAGTCGGAGGTGCTGTATTGATGTGTTGCTGGTGGGAATCGTGGTTCAGAATTTGAGACATTGATTCTGTTTCCTACCAATCGAGGATTGTAAGCCACAAGAAAGCAAGCCCTTCAACTACTTTGGTGGCCACCATTTACATTCTCTTTGAAGTAAAAAGAATAGTACAGCATGCACATGCATCAGCAGTCTCTTGGAACAGTTTCAATTGAATTTATGATTCGTCAACCCTAAACTAACTTGCATGAAGGGATAAAACTTACTTTGGCCCTATTTTGGCCCTCTCCCATCTGAGCCATCCACTCAAGTGGGAACCACCTGAATGGATAACTCAGATAAGAGGGAGCCAGAATAGGGTCAGGGTAAATAGCCAGAAGATCTGACCCCTAACTTTAAACACTAAAAGGTTGTATTTTATAAAATAAATTAATTATCTTTTTTTTGTTCTATTGGTATTTTGTAAACGCATTAATACTTGTTTGGATGAGTTTTTGGGACATCGATAAGTATTTTTCTTTACCACAGGAGCCATTTTTAAGAAAAATAAATGTTTTGTTGTAAAATAGAAAATATTTTTCAATAGATATGACTTTTTTGGCAGTTAAAATATAACTTTTTAAGAAACTCAAATTTGAAACTTTAAAAAAACTTTTTTTAGATAAATTTTTCAGATCAATTAATGAGTTTATTTTTTAGTCTCTTTTGTTCTTACATTTTATATATAATATTTACAATACCTACAAACTCATATTCACGTTTATTTTAGAAGTTATATAATTATTTAGTTTTTATATATATTTTAATATTTATTTTCTATATTAGTTTTACTTATGTTATAATTCTTATAAAAGATTTGGTTAGAAATATTATTATTTATGTTTCATATGGTTTAAAATTATATAATAATTAATATATTGTACTTTTTATATAATTTAATATACTTTTAAAATATTTATATGCATAAATAATTTTTTATAAATTAAAATATAGCTAAAATTAAAATTATTTTTTATTTTCATATTATCAAATGGTTTATTTTATAAAGCGCATTAAAAAAAACACAGCTAAATAATCAAAAAAGTTATTATAAGAAAAGCTCTTAAACAAAAAAAGGTTGCAACCAAACACAAGCTTAGACTATGTGAAAAATGGAACCAAGAAATTAGTATAACTCGGAGACTTCATGCTTATCGTTGTCATATCGAACAGCAGGGGGGGATTTAGCAAATAGACAAATCGGCCAAAAATATGC
>JANTPM010000245.1:14867244-14894025 GCA_025434745.1 Erythroxylum divaricatum | reverse complement strand
AGTTAAAATTAAATTTACTTTTTATGTTTATATTATCAAATAGTCTATTTTATAAAAGTCTTTTAAAAAAATTCTAATTTTTTTTTAAACAACAGCTAAAAAACTTCATAAAAGAGTTATTATTAGGAGAAAAGCTCTTAAACAAAAAAAAGGTTGCAACCAACCACAGGCTTAGACTATGTGAAAAATGGAATCAAGAAATTAGTACAACTCGGAGACTTCATGCTTATCGTTGTCATATCGAGCAGTATAGAGACAAATCGGCCAAAAATATGCTTTGTAGGTGTTGAAAACGAAAGTCATAGGAAAATGGATCTGAATAGCCCGTCCAATCAAAAGCTGATACGGGTCTTTTATGGTCCCGGAGGGAGGGAGATGATGCAAAGGTTTGGTTTTGGAAATGGAGGACCAAGAAAGAAAGTTGCCAGTTGGGGATTTTGAAACCAAGAAACGCACCTGAGGAGGATGTTGGTGTTGCAGTGGGCCATCAGTACTGAAAAAAGGTGGCTTGCATGTGTTGGGGTTCTGGCAGGAGATAACAACAGTACCAAATAGTAGAGCACTACTTTGCACAACGCCTGCCCCTGCCAAACTTACATTGCAAGAATGGTCCCAGTCCCAGTCCCTGTCTCAGTCTCAGTCTCAGTCTCAGTCTGAGTCTCAGAAGTAAATACAACCCAACAAAATCAATACCCACCACCCTTTTTTGATGCCTTTATTCTTATTAATTAAACATCAGCATGACTTCCCTCACAATGTTTCAATGATACAGAGGAACTTGATTTGATTCAGTTTCGCATATTCATCACATAACTATTACTTTAAGTTATTAGTGACCTGTGAATCAAAGATTTAAAGCACTTGTCTTGCATATTCTTGATTAACTACAGAAACTGCTGTTCTTTATGAGCACGAAATAGAGGGTTTGCATTTTGTTTTGTAATTGGAAAGTTGCTTGTCATAAATTGGCTGTGCAATGGACAGTAGCTAGGTTGCAGTGTTCTTCTTTTGATATATCATGTGAACTGCAGTTTGTTTGTTTTTTTTTTTTCCATGTGATTGCCTTTGATCTCCCCTTCTTGTCCTGAGTAGAACCTGAGTCGATTTTTCCCGGATCCAAGTAAACATTATCAAATGAAAACAAGCCCTTGCAGTGGATGATTAGGCAAGCAAATCATGAGGGAAGAACAAAAGGAAAAGAAGCACCTCCCTGTTTAAGATAAACTGATTCTCAAACCTAGCATGTTTTGGAGATAGAGCCCTTTTTGTTGTTTGCAATGAACTTTTAACTCAAATGGTAAGTCGTCGTTTTTAAACTATATAAATTTGATCCCCTAAAAGTTAGAATGATCTCCTAAATTGCCATTAAAGCTTCCATTCCAAGAGCGTGGTCCAGTATTTATCAGAAAAAGAACAAAGGGAAGGTTTTCTTCAGAAAGAAAAAGAAGCGAGGGGCGGGGGCACTACACTAGACACCAAAAGATATATGATATATACGTGGTTTTTTGAGAAATAGAAAAAGGTCAGACAGTAAACGGTGTTGGGTACCAGAAGAAAGGGTTCGAGGTAAAGGAACAGAAAAAAAGTTAAAGAGTTCGCAGCAGTAAAAGCTCAAACCGTACAATCTTTGCCAGTATCAGCGAGGCACGGCCTAAAGCATTCGTTTCAGATTGACACCAATCTTCTCTCTCACTCACAATCTCGCGTACATCTATATATATATATATATTGTATATGTATGTATATGCTCACTTTGCATCAGTCGTGACAGAATGAGACAGACGAAGAAAAGATTAAATCTTTATTTGTGCTGTTAAATTAGTAAATGCACACTTTACTACTCTTTAGTTTATGGGTTTCCGTAGAGTTGTCAGAGACAAGAGCTGCCGCACAGGTTAGCTCAGCTCTGCAAGCCACAGTAAACCAGAAAGAGAGAGAGAGAGAGAGTTGCAGTGACTCATTATATGAGCGGAGAGAGCGAGGTGTCTAATGTCAGAACCATTAGTTTATCCACGTACAGAAGATTCTGCAAACCAATGGTCCCTGAAATAAATATACCCACTCTATTGCTCACATCTCACAAGTTAGTCAACATTAAGAAGAAACTAGTTTTAGCTAGCCCTCCCAGACCCAGACCCAGACCCAGACACAACACTCCAACGTAAAAGCACAACTTTCGCTTGTTGAGTCAGGTCTAAACCATCTCTTTTTTCCACATCCTCACTCATCCTTTTCTTCCATCGTGATGAATGGAAGAAGCAGGTTCCCTTTCACTCCAACTCAGTGGCAAGAGCTTGAGCATCAAGCTTTAATCTTTAAGTATATGGTGTCCGGCATTCCTATTCCTCCTGATCTCCTTTTCAATATCAAAAGGAGCTGCCCCGATTCTTCAGTACTGTCTTCAAGTCTCTTTTCTCGCCAACCGCCACACTGTAACAGCTCTGCTTGATGCTCAATCTTTACGCTTGTGCTTATTAATATTGCTGCAGGATTTTCTTTTAACTAGTTATGATTTGGGTTTATTTGCAGTCGGATGGAACTGTTTCCAGATGGGTCTTGGGAGAAAAATCGATCCCGAACCAGGGAGATGCAGAAGAACGGATGGAAAGAAATGGAGGTGCTCAAAAGAAGCATACCCGGATTCCAAGTATTGTGAGAGGCACATGCATAGAGGCAAAAACCGTTCAAGAAAGCCTGTGGAAGTTGCAACACAACCAATGATAACAACTAATCCATCTACACCGACATCTCTCTCATCAATCACCAAAAACACTTCTAACCTACTCTCACCACCACACTCTCATTCTCTTTCTTTAATGTCCTCTGAGACCCACCACCAAAACCACCTTCACTATTCTGGTTATCACGCACATCTCAGCCACCAGTTTATATGTTCTCATACTACACCCTCTGGGATTGGGCTGTCTCCTCATGAAGACTCTTCCCACCTGATCCTGGATTGTGGTGGTTCATGTTCCTTGGCTAGTAGTGATTACAGGTAGGTATGGAAAAGGACTGACATTTATACTCCTTGTTGTTTTGTCTGTATCTTTTTAGGCTTCTGGTTCTTTTGTCTGATTTCATTTTCTTTGTTGTTCGAAAAGAAGAAACAGGAATGCCTATGGGCTGAAAGAGGAGGTTGACGAGCATGCTTTGTTCTGTGAACCTTCTGGTTGTATGAGAAACCTTCCCGGTTCAGCGTTGGATGATGCTTGGCAACTTACTCCACTCACAATGAGCTCTTCCTCTTCTTCTTCTTCATCGTACTCTTCGAAACAGAGGAACCTGTCTGGCTACCAAAATGAGTACTCTTATTTGCAGCTTCAAAGCTTGAGCGATCACGATAACCCAAAACAGCAAAAGCAGTATCAACATAGCTATCTCTTGGGAAGTGAGGTTACATGTCAAGCATCCATAAAAAATGAGAGAGAAGAACAGCAACAGAAGACTGTCCATCGTTTCTTTGACGAGTGGCCACCTAAGAGCAAAAGTTCATGGCTTGAATTGGATGATAAATCTTCAAACACTGCATCAATAACAAAAACTGGGCTATCAATCTCCATTCCATCATCATCACATGAATTTTCCATTTTCAATTCAAGAGCCCACAGTGGTAATTAATTGACCCTTCACTTGTTTGTTGTGGTTTCTTTCCATCTCGTTGTCTCTTACACGGGTACACAACGGATACTTCCAGGTTTAACAGAATACATTGTTTTTGTTTTTTTGTTTGGACGCAGATGCTTGAGTTTTTCAGGGGTGGCCTTTCCGTTCTTGAAGGCCAAAATTGTACTCGATGGGGGCCACTTGCTTTTTATGGGGCCAGAGAATTGCTAAAACTACGATTTTCTTTTGTTGCTTTATATCAAAAGTGTCTGTGATTTGCATATTTTTTGAAGTGTGTTTTGTGCTTAATGGAGCATCCATGTGCCTTGTGCTTCATCTTCTTTCACTCATTTCAGTACGTCAGTTGAAATATATATATATATATATATATATATATCAGAAATAGATTGAATGTCTCGGTGAAGTCTGTTTTATTATGTTGGTAAAGATATTGACTGATAGGCAGGTAAGTGTCTTGTGGGGTTTTCTCATTGCGGCTTCAGTTTCAAACACTTGCCTAACATGCTGGTTATTGCAGTATTTGCTGGGTTGGTGACCTAAATGGCCCCAAGATTTGTTGATTTGTCACCTTTATGCACCAAACTCAAGTTGGTCACAGTTGCCCCACTTGCTGTCATCTCACACAATTTAACGCTACATGGGAATTGGGACATTGTTAGACATCAAAATTTGCCCATAACATGATCCCTAATAACCATTTCGGATACTTTCAAAAAAAAATGGAGACCCTAAAGAAACCAAAAAGGTTACCTTGAGAAAGGAAAGTGCTTCGAATATGTTTTGAAACTACAAATCAATTATCAATATATTTTCTTTTCTGTAGGTTCACTGCGCTTCATGTCATTAAAATTATCAGCAAGGATTTCCCCACAGCTTTTTGGATTTTTTCTTTGTTCTTTTCCATCGTATCCCTCCACTGTTAATGCCATCCTGGTACCCTTGCAAATTAAAATCCGTCCAAGAGTTTCAAATTGAAATGTCTAGAACTGTAGAGTACTACACCTGTCTAATTTCCAGTCCAACAACAAAGGTTTCAGATATAGCTGCTTCCCTCTTCTTACCAGAATTTTTTTATACATAAGAATGGAACATATAGAATAGTACCTTTAATAGGTAAAATGAAGGAAAGAATAGTAGTCTTTTGTTCACTTTGTCTATCATCAGGCGTCCAATTTGCGTCTCCGTCGTTTTCTAGAAGCATTTGGGTCACGGAAAGCAAACAAGTCAGTCAGCAAGGCAGTGCGAACATTTAAAAGTCGCAAGGCAAAACAGAGCACTGGTCTCTGTTTCACAATAAATTCTGAAGCCTTCTGGCTAGAGGCTGAGGCTGATCCCGGGTCTGAAGTTTCCAGCTTGGTTTAGAAAAGGAGCAAGGAGCTTTGGAGACTAGACTTGCAAAAGGGTATTCAATTTCACAAAGAATCCAAGTAGCCAGAGAAACACAACCGTACGGTTTCTGACCTTCTGAAACCCCTACCCTGATCTGATTTTCGACTCTTTTCTGGTTGTGTCAGTCATCCGCCTCAAAAGGAAATGCCTAGTTGCTGACACTATCGCCTCACCTCTTCAAACAGAAGTAACTTTTTTTTTTCCCTCCTTCCTTTTAGAGTCCATAAACAGTTATCCCATAATCTTGCAATCTCAAAATTAAAGGAACCTAACAGTAATGACCCAGTTAGTCCAGAACAGTCGCTGATCTTAGGAGGGGTCATCAGAGAGCCGAACTCTGGTTCAATGATGAAGTCTCTTTATCAAGATAGGCACAGGAAATAAGAAGGTTTGCATTTAATATACAACATCATATTGAGCTATGGGAAAGTACAATAGGTTTCCTATAAATAATCAAGCACTTTCCCAGTGTATTGCATTCTCCTTTGTCGACAGATTTAAGTGTTAGTTGTTTCTCTCTCTTGGCAAAACAGATGCAACTAGCTAATCATCGTCATCATCGTCAATAACAGCATGACCATGCTGCCTGCGAGTGCCGTCTCTAATTTCTCCATCACTGTCCTGCAGCTCAGCAGAATTGTCCTGCATAGGGCTGGATTCTGGTCTGTTATCTAAAGGCTCATTATCATCGTCTGATTCTGACCATGCTCGCTTTCTTCTACCTGTTGATGAAGGCTCAGCCTTCACCAGGAAACATCATATAGATTATTTTGTCTCGAGACCGGATTAAAAACCAAATCCAAACCTAATAGAAACATTGTGGGAAACAGAACGATCCATCATGTCAGTATCCTATTTCCAATAGAGTGATAACCCACTGGCCCGTCTGTCTCAGTAAACTAAAACAACTACGCAATATAAACTAGTAATAGTGTTTTAACTTGTAGAAATAAGGCTATGAACCTGAATCACTTTAGATACCATATAATTCACAAATTTGTATCCATCTTAATCTTTTGCACGTCCTGTTGCTGTTAAGTGCTTTCACCAGGAAATTATAGTTGCTCGACTGTGTGTGATTCAGACATCCTAGTTTTAGTCTAAGAGATTTGAAGTTGAAAGGAATACTTACGGCTTCATCCTCTGCATCAGAATCTTCAAGCCCAGCAGCAGCAAGAAGTTCTTGTGCATCTTCTCCATGGTCATCATGATCATCCACCTGATTTCTGGAATCCCTATAGTTCATGTTTGCATCTTCATCTTCTTGATCCTCATGATCATCCATCATGTCAGCTTCTCCTTCTTCCATCTCATAGCGTGACTTTGAGTTCTTATCCTTCTTTCTCCTCTTCCCACCCTTCCTTCTCCTTCTTTCACTGTGCCCAACATCATCATCATCAATCTCAGATCTATCCTTCCGCTTAGAAGCAGACGTCTTCCATTGCTCCTGGAATCATGAAGAACCATGATGAAATCAGTGAATTTAAGCAGCTGCCATAGATCCACAACAGCCCAATTCAAGCAGTCCCAGGATTTCCTTTTATAATACATACTCATTGGTAGGGAGCAATGTATTGAAATGGGACTGGAGATGTACTATGAACGGACAGTCTCATGCAACAAACATCAAATAATATAGTCATCTAATTGCGTATAGATAGTTAAAAGGAACCTGTTATGCAGATTTTACATGACAAATTTAATTAACAAAAAATAGAAGAATTAGTCTCATTGAGTAATCCAAATTACATAAAACGCCCATTACATTGTATTAGAACACATCTAAAGGCACTAATCAATATGAAAAAGGAAGAATCATGTGAAAATATGGCATAGAAACTACTGTCTACTCCAATATCTCTTTTACTCATCTGATCCTTTCACCAATACTACAGTAAACCCATTATGAATAAAGCATTTATAATCATGCAATGACAAGAAGCTTTGAGGATATATGAAAAATTTCAACAGATCTAATCACCTTTACACGCTCAAAACGTTCCTCTAGTTGCCGCACTCGTTTCAGTTCGTCTTCCTGCTTTCTCTTCTCCAACTGTTCACACCAACAGAAAAATAAGACCTCTAAGTACTATAATGTCGTTTTCACATATACAAACTTTATAAGCTACAACGACAGCAGTAGACCTGAAATTTCCTTTGTTCTTCAGCCTTACGACGGGCTTCCTCAGCCAAAGCCATTTGTCGAGCAACTTCTTGTCTCTGTCGGTTCTGCTGCTCCTCACGCTCAGCTGCTTCACGATGAACTATTGCAGCCTCTAGCAAGTGCTTGCAATACTCAACATGTGTGTTGATTTTTTTCTCATCAAATGTATGAAACTGAAGGCTAGAAGCAGCAGACAACTGGCTAAATAGACGGACAGCATTTTCCAGCTCATTAACTGTAGAACGTACCTATAGCATAATCATAAAAAGAAAAGGATAGGCTACTTAGATACTGTGTCCATGGAAAGATTGAGAAAGCATGTGAAAACCTGGCTCTTGCCCAGTTTTATGGTTTATATGATACAGGATATGACTACATAATCTAGCAGAAAAAGCTTTCACCTACAGGTTCTCGTGTTTGACTAGCCAAAAATGGAGTGAGTATGATCATCTACAAGCTAACCTGCCTGGTAGAGATATTTATTTTCTAGATTCTTTATGATAAATTAACTCAATGATAATTAAACCCACAAGCTGGGAGACTAACACACATTTTAAGGTACAAGGAACTAATTCTTGTAAGCACTGCATCTATCATTACAAAATAAAAAGATATGAGCTATATTATTAAAAAAATAACATTTCGGAATAGAAAATAATATCCAATCAAGCTAATTTTAAAAGAAAGAAAATCACCTCATCTGCTGTTCTTTTTGTTTTTTGTAGCGTAGATGCTGAAAATTTCTGCATCGTAACACCTGCATTAAACCTTAATATGTAATTTGAAGGTGCCATGTGGATGGCCCTCAGTAAAGTTTTCTTGCAGTCTTGCCACTGTTCAGCTTCATAATAAGTACGAGCCAGATAAAGGAGAATTTGGGAATCTGTATTATGATAGAACTTCCGCAAACAATTCTGATACTGCAGGAAGCAAAGTCCAAAATATAAATTCAATGAGAAGAAATTACAAGTATTTAAAATGCAGCTCTGACCTACATATCTGCATAAATGGAATAAAATAAAATAAACAAACCATTTTTACTGCTAATGCGAAATTTCCTTGAGCAAAATAAACATGTGCTAAATTGATCCAGACATCTGGCATCTGGACAAAAATGCTCCCGCTTGCAGCTTCTTGGACCTATATCATTGCATCACACAAAAATTCAACATACAAACTGGCACATAGGCCAGCACAAGGGATAAAATGATGTTTTAAACTATAGGAAACAAAAATAAGCATATCAGACTGTCATGCCTGTGTAAAAAGATCTTTTGAGACATCAAATTGTCCTCTCTCTGCCAAGACAACACCAGCACCATTTGCAGCATACAGATTAGCTGTATGCTGAACCAGAACCTAAAATGTCAAGACATGATGGAGTTAATATGGCATATACACAAATTACAGACTAACAACAGTACCAATCAAAAGATGATAGATGGGGAAGAGGGAAATAGAAGCATGCAAAAGGTATACAGCAAGGAAACAAAGAGGCCAAACTACAAGTCAGTTCTAAGTCTAATTGAATCCATTCATCGCAAATAACAGTGTTAAGTATTCTATTTAATTATCATAGGGATGTGAGAAAACACAGAAGTTCATACTCTGGTATAAAGTTCCTTGGCCTTTTCCAAGTGGGTAGCTTCCAACTTCGGATTTCTTTTCTCATTGCGTAGTGCAGCAAAGTAGTTCCAGTTTCCCTGAAAAATGCCAAAAGGAATGGAAGAATTACATAAGTTAAGAGAATTGATATAAAAAGTGACATGAAATAAATTGCCACAAACTAGTCAGTCAAATGTGGATCTAGGAGAAATCCTAAGATCCGAAAAAGTTAGGAAGGCCCATGGAAGAGGAGAAAAACCAGAGAGAGTGTTGCATAAGAATCTTTTCCGTCAGTTGCCTCACTAGCAGCTCGGAAGGTTTCTTTGGCCTTAACCCAATCATCATTTTTCAGCTCTAAGTCGCCGAGCATAGATAATGCATTAGGGCACTTGTCATTTACCTTCAATGCCTCATTGACCTATTAAAGAAAAAGCTAACAGTTATCCCAAGGAAAGGAAACATAAAGTAAAAGACAGCAGCAGTAACATTATTTTGGTCATAACAACCAGGTCAATGCTTAATTGAAGATTGTTTTGAGCTTTCGCAATGGCAGCAAGCCTCAGATAAGAGTCCACATAGTCTGGGAACTGTTAAATTGGATACAGAAAATACAGTCAAAACATGATGAGAGCCAGGAACAGTTTTGTTGACCAAAACAGAATAAAAATAAGATAATTTAACACCGTTAAGAAAATAATCCAAAAATATCCCCAAGCAAACAACAGAACATAGTCTAGAGCCTTGATAACAAGAGAAAGAGAATATCCAGTTATTGTTCAAGCATAGCCATTGAATTAAAAGTTGAAAAGTATGCCAAAAATCATCAAATGACGTCGCGAACAAGAAGGTACCTGAAGAATACTGCATTAACATGTACTTAGTAAACGGGGAAATGTAATAACAGATCTTTATAGAAGCAAAATCAAGAGCTTATTCATGAAACAGTACATATGAAAATGGACGGAGAGAGAAGAATAATCGATACTTGCAGATATGGTGCAACAGTACCTTGTACAGTATAAGACAGTAAAGTATGATTGCAACTTGTGTCTCATGCAACTGCTCAAGTAGTCTGGCCAAATTAAATAATGCTGTGACTTTACTCCAAGGTAGTTCCACATGAATACCATCTTCCTCTAACTGATGAAATATTTGCATGTCTTTGTACTGAAGAACAGAAGCAGATGCTTCAATTGTATTGACATTAGCTTTACCATCAAGGAAAGTAACCCATGTGCCATCACCTAGAGCCTCCTTAAAAGTTTGTAGAGCAAGCTGTAGTAATATAAAAATCAAGAAATTACAGTGTAGCCAAAACCACACGAACTTGAAAAGAAAAAGTCCAAAATAACAAGCAGGAAGTTCCATCAAGAACTTGCTAAGCAACTGAAACAACAAAAATAAATGCTTTACACATGGCAATATGTACTTGCGTCTCTCAAAATCTAAAGAAATCTGTGCACACCTCAAGCTCTTCCCTTTCAAAATGGATAACTCCAATATTGTTAAGAACTTCTATTGGGACTTCTTGACCTCCCTTTTTAAGCAGACTTCGTGCCTACAACAACATTTAAAGTCAAAAATATATGGCACCAAATATATCCTGATATTTAAAACTTAAAATCCAAAAGTATTAATAGCAAGATCGTTAGTCCTTACAGTTTTGAAGGCATCTAGAGCAGCTCCTGTGTCTGACAAAATTAATAGTTCACCAAGGTCAAGAAATGCCTGTGCAATATACAGGGGAAAAAATGAAAGTTAAAAAGCTATAATTGATAACCAAATAGCATATATTTCAAAGTATAATTATTAAACCATTTGTATCAATTTGAAGGTTCCTGTGACGGAAAATAAACAAAGTTGATTATCGAGAGTTGAAGCAGATGAATCACCAAGTGAAAATGAAACTGCTATAAGGAATTATTGAGTCCAGCAAGAGAAGTCGTAGAACAGAAAGTTTGAGGAAATAGCATTAAAGATGAAATAGTTTAAGTAATACACCATCATGGACGCTGAAATTAGAAAAAGAACCAGTTCTTAAATGCAAATGAGAAAATGACAAAAAAAATCCAGTCTAACTAGAACTACAGCAATCAGAAAGGATAAAAATTTTAGTATTTAATGAAGAGTTTGGCCCTGCACACAGGTAAATGAAGGAGGATTCATGAGGCAAACATCAAGTATTTATATTGAAGACTTTACTGAATTAAGATTCAAGTTCTGGTTCCTTGACAATAAATAGTTATTACTTATTTCATATTATTAAGAAATATAATTTGTTCGCCTTTCATGCCTTTGGATGTTCTATTTCCCCACTGATACAGTGCCATTTTTTATGGTATGAATCTGGATAAAAAAAGAAGGCATAAGGTTTAAGCATCTCTTCATAGTATAATTCAGTTCCATAAGTTGGTACTGTCCTTCCTTTATGAATAGGATTTCTGCCAAGACTAGTACAAAAAATGGTCATGTTGAAGAAAGGGAGCAACTTTTGTATTGAGAATTTTATAGGAGCATTTGTTATGAACCCTAATGGTTCCAATCACAATCAGCCCTATTGTAGCCCTAATTTGTTGAAATCTAGCTGCCCTACGCCTTCCCCTACATCACTTGTCATGGACACAAATTTAAAGCATACCAGACGAAGTAAACTCATTTCACACAGAACCAAAGAAAATTACAGGAACAGTTTACAGCAAAATCAGAAGAAACTCAAAGTCAAAGCCTATGAACAACAATTTTCCATACCTGTGCATCACGAGGGTCAATCTTCGTGGCCTTCCTCAATAGTTCCTGAGCCTTATCATTCTGCCCTATTTGAGCATATATATGACCAATTACCTGTAGGAAACGAAAAGATTCCCCTGAAAGTCCCTAAAAATATCTAAAAGCCCAATGAACTTCCAAGATGAAAAGTAAACACATTGATTTAACTTACTTTCAGTGTCTCACAGTTATCAGGATAAACTTCTAAAACTTTCTCAAAATTTGATAGGGCGTTCTTAGTCTCTCCCAACTTCAACTGTACTTGCCCCAGGCCTGTCAAATACAGAAAAGATTGATACAAAGTCTCTGTAATTAGAGTGATGGAAAATATAAAGTTAACCAATGCAGTGAAGAAATGGGCCTAAACCAGATAACTTCAAATCCATGTCGATAAAAAGACCAGCAATTTGAAACACAAATATTAAAAATCTCATCAAATCTCACAGAAAGCACAATCACAATATGTACGCACCATAATATGGAAAAACAAATTCATTGGGACTATTGGTTTCTTTGACAGATGCCCAGTAGTACCTTGAAGCTGTTTCATAGTCACCCTGCAGTTGAAACATATCACATCACTATCATTAGGATTCAGAGGAGCCAAGGGGGATGAAGCTGGAGTTGGTTGTGTGGAAGTAAGCATATCCTAATTTAAGAGAGCTAATGATGTGTGCTTCAGCAGGAAAAATAAATGGATATAGAAGTGAAGTTTTTGAAAATAAAATGGTCCATTTCAATATCTTCCTGTATATCACATCAAACACTTTGTGGAAGACTTCATATCCTTAAGACATTCTCAACAGTAAGGTGTAGCAAGGATAAGAGGCATAAAATATTCACCTGCATCAAAAATCCATTCAACCCAAAAGGCTTAAGCTGTTGGATGAGGTCTAAAGATGGACTATATATTATTCTAAAACCTACACACCCCAGAGACAACGTTTCCTGAACCCCCAAAAGAAAATTCTGGCCTTCACAAACAATAACAGTTCCTTTACCCTAATCAATCAAATGAAAATAAGTCGAGACTCGAACCTTGCTATGGTACGAGCGTGCTAAATTATAGTAAGAGTGTGACTTGGTTGCTCCATGATTGGTAACAGCAAGTGCAGTTTCAGTCAGTTGCTCAACTAAAAAATGCTGACCAGTGAAGAAGAAGTGATTTGCTAGATAATTCAATGCCATTGAACAGTAGGGGTATAACTCAAAAGCTCTCTGCATTTTTTCCATCCCGTACTGTATTCCAAAAGCTGTCCAAGCATCGTGCGCAATCAGAATTAAGAAACTGAAAATCAAGAAAACAGCACAAACTAATGGACTATGAAAACTCGCCTTCATTTGTCTGCAAATCCAAAATTGCAAGTGCAACAAGACCCTCAACATTCTCTGGATCTAACTGAAAATATTGAATCATGAAGCAAAGAGACGCAGTAAGAATCTGCCATTTAACTAACCACAGATCCCACTACATGCATAACACAACTAACCTGTAATACCCGCTCAAATGCCCGCTGAGCCTTTTCAAAATGTCCCAATTTATAGTGACAGTGACCTATTCCAAGCCTAACAGCACCAGGACAATTGGGATAGACTTGCAGTGCCCTCTTAACAAAGGTCAAAGACAAATAGTTAATGCCAGAAAAGGATAAATAACATCAGTTAGCTATGGCCATCATGATATCAACTATGAAGATAGAAAGAACAAACCTTATACAGCGCCAATGAATCACTATAATGACCACGATTGTACTCAACACATGCCTGGAAAAATCCGAACACAGCAAATTTCAAGTGTCAGCAATTTACCCTATAAAATCAAGGCAGGCTCCACAAAGGACCACCTCCCCATACCTTTAACAAATTCACAGAAGCTATCCATGTGAAATTCATAACAAATGAATCACATTCCAGTGGTTTCTAGAAAATCCACTAAGAATGAAGGGATAAATTTACACCATATTTATATAAGGAATGCTCTAGCAAGGTGGCAGTCTCATTTATAGTTCGCAAAATGGTTTTAAAAACAATAAAACCACAGGTAAAGAAGGATCACAAACAAACGTACAAAATATTAAATATAAGATATCCCAACATGAACCAAATTCAGTCTGGTCCATAAACATTCCTTTGTTTATCATATTGCAGCAGGGAACTAGCATGGTAAGACTTACAATAACAAACAGAGCAAGCATTTTAGATACTTGATAACATTGCCTGTACTTGATAAGTGTAATCATTATTGTTCAAGAAAATAACCAGGAATACCTGACCCAAAAGAGCAGATACATTATCCCGATCACCCTCTAGTACAATCTTGAATGCAGCAGATGCCTGCTCTACTTCTCCTTTAGCCAGTAAAAGCTGACCTGTTAAGAGAACAAGTGACCAGTCTTTTCTCAACCATTTTTAAGGGCAGCATTCAGATTAAAAATGCTATAGCTTGTAAGTGTAGTTAAGAAAATTTGGTAAGGTAGGTTCTTTCAAGAGACCACTGATAAAAGATACATAGGAAATTACAGGACAATAGATGTCAAAGGAATCTAGAAAACAACTCTAGAATATGCAATCTACAGAAACAAAAACAAATGTAAAGCAAATTTACATTACAAACAAGGAGCCATTTTTTCACACAGCAACTGTAATTTAGCACAGCCAAATCCGGATCAGTAACCAGAAGAAACAGCAGGGAAAAAATGATAAACAAGAGGGGTAGGAATCTAAAGGCGGTCATTGTAAAGATGTAAAAGAAGCAGACAGAGAAAACTCTTCAGCTAGTTATCAAACAGAAAATGGATCCCTTCACCTTTTCCAACCCAAGTAGAAGGCTCGTGCATGTCAATCCTGGAAGCTTTATTGTAGTATTTAGTCGCTTGTATGAAATATTCCTCCTTTTCTCTTTGCCTCGTCTCAATTTTCCCAAGGTAACTATAATATGCCCCCAAAGCATTCAGTATAGCTATCCTCTCGTATCTAACATCAGCGTAATATTCATCAATTTCTGCCAAAAAAAAAGAAACAATAATCAACTGGTTGAGACTCCAGCTGAGTAAAGAAACCAACTGTCCACCAAAATTCCACAGAACCCCTTTGAATTATTTCCATCAACTCTTTGAAAAAAAACAAATAAGAAGACAAACAACATTGCCAAACAGCAATTACCGTGGCTAGATCCTTCCTCCAATATCTGGCGGAATTGATCAAGTTTTCCTTGCTTGAAGTACTCCCTCTGCAACACCACACTATGCAATCAATTTCAAAAAAAGAACAAACCAAAAAAAAAGAACTTTCCACAAAGCCCTATACAGGATAATTGAACCCAAAACACAAAAGAAAAACAGTTAGGAGTGAAAACGAACAGCAATGATGAGCCAGAGATCAAGTGGAGCTTGCTCGGCCTTGAGAATATCAAGAATGTCGGAGGCATCTCTAGGAAGCTGATCCAAGGCCACCCTGACCTCCTCTTCCGAGTTCTGTACCGGAATGTAGACGGAAGCCATTGGCGGAGAATTAAGGCAGAAGTAAAATCCCTAGTTCGCCAGCGATTCCGACTGAAGGTTAATGGTGGAGAGTAAAGAGAGAGCGAATTGGCGGCGATAGAAGGAGCCGGTAAATCTTTCAATTTACAAGTGATTTATTGTTTGCAAAGTTAAGATAAAACGGCTCTCTCTTGTTCGTAGGCAAAATTTACATCGAATAGTTTCACTCTTCTCCTTGTACCTGACTGTTTCTTTTTCTCCAATTTTGTGAAACTGGGACGAAATATTTAAGTATTTCGAATTTCGCCCCTTAACTGCTCTCTTCCTTTCCGAAAATTAATATTAATTCTTTAATCTTTAAAATATATTTTTTTATTTTCAAGCAATTTTTATCATTTATTTTTATTTTTTAATATATCAAAAAATTTTAGAATATAATAAATAATTGAAATTAACAATTCATATTTCAATAAAATATAATGAATGTTTCGCTAGTATGCTTGGACATTAGGCCCAAGTCCTCCTCGTGAGACGGCGAGAGTGTGTTCTCCACTTCAAAAGTAGACTTCCTCTCCGTAAGAGTGTAAGACCATTACATATATATATAGAACAGACAGCCAACAAAGAAGCACGCGTTAGGTTTGGTTTCTCATATCAGCTCCTCTTGTGACATTGGCGGCTTTCTCTCTTTTTTCTCCATCATCAAAAACATTCCTCCTACAAACTCCAAGGTTAAGCCTACAGTAATCTCAACTTGTCTTACTTATAATCCAATGCACTTTAAATTATGACACTAAGGCCTCAAAACTTGATGATCACCCAAACATGTCGCCAACTGTTATATTTTGTTAGCTAGCAATGAGTTAGTTTCTGTTTTTGTTCTCTGTAACCAATGATGGATTTGCTGGTTGCTGATGGTTGATATTGTTCTCAGTTCCATTCCAAGTTTGTCGATTATGGAGTCGGAGCCGCGTCAGGATGCTCCCAGGAAGGTTTGCTTCAACTCCCTTTTAATATTGGATCACGAAAGATTCTCTTTTTGTTTTGCAATTAAACCTTTTGTTTGCAGTTTAAGTTCAAGCCTAAAGCTCCCGTTCAAAGGGCACCAAAGCCTGAAGTTAAAAGGTAAATATCGTGTTGATGCATAGTTAGCTGTGCCTTTGAAAATGCTGATGTAATTTTCTTTTTCTCGTCATTTACTTTCTCAATGATGTATGCAGTGAGAAAGTTGAAGAAGATGTTGACGCTGTTCAGGCTGTAGATTTGATGCGACAATTTCATGTATGCCCGTTTCTCAAGTGTTCAGCGTCCGCTGATTTCAACAAGTTCAATATACGCTGCATTTTTGTGTTCTTTTGACATCTTGAATTCGTTGTTCTGTCATTTTTACAGGAACGGTCAAACAGAGCGAAGATTAAAGTTGAAAAGAAAGGTAATTTCCTTACGTAATCATAATCTTTTGAGTTTTGTCATTCAATTTATGTCGTCCTCATTATTCACATTAGCAACATAGGCGCCTACTCTGTAATACATGTCCAAAAATAAAAAGAAAAAGCCCAGAAGTGGGAACAAAGGGAATGAAGAGAGGGAGATAAATTGGGAAAGGATGAGCTTCGACAATGAATTCATTTGTAAAGCTAATCACGATACACTTCTCACAATAATGTGTCTTTTAACACTTGATCATCAATTTCGAGATTTGCAGAAACAGAGATGGAAGTTTTCAGTTTTTTCCCACAATCTCTTAATGGCAGAACAATTTTAGGATTCTTTTCTTGATTAATTGTTCCCTCTTTAAGTAATTCACACCTGACAAACGTTGAAGTGAGTTATCCACAAACAATACTTGTAAGTTATGGCATGCAATTTCTTGCTCAAGTTGATATATGATAAAACTATAATAATGCTTTTTGATTCTAATAAACATGGTTTAGGAATTTTAAAAAGGTTGTTAGTCCCACGACATCTTGTTATATTTTGATATCAGTCGATGCTTTAGTTTGCCCTATCTCTGATTTATGCTTGTGATTAACAGTAATGATTTCCTGCTAAAAACATATGCTTATATGTGTTTGTGCTTAGGCTGAGGAGCTATGATATGATTGAACAAAAACCAGTTAGGGTATCTTTCTGAACTGGAGATTTTGGACTTGCGATTTTCATTCTTTTACAATGTTTAACTTATGCTAAGTTGTGATTTGTTGCTTTTTAAAATTGAATGCATATACTGGTATTCTTTTCCATATTTCATGCCACTGTTTCCAGCAGTCTAAGGTACGATATGAGATAATAAATCTGCTTGCCACTTATTACCATGCCGGTTCTGGGTTTCCTCTTCTTTTCGTGCTGATGCTTTGTCAAACTTCAGTAACCAGCCGTTGCAATTTACAGCTTAACCTCTATCTTAGTCTTGCTGAAAAGGATTGGAGGTCTAAAAATATGTTGTCACGCTGATCATTTGCTTTTATGTAGTGCGAGCTTCACAAATTGCATTTGGCTTCGGAGCTGCTTCTACTTCCTTAAAATCGTATGGTGTTCCCAAAGGAGGAAGTACAAGCAATCAAGGACATGCTTTGGGTGTCAATGGTTTGTTGTCTTGAATCTAATTTTATCTACTTGCTACTGAATGGAATAGTTTCAAGTGCTCTACAACTGATTATGCTTTTTGCAGTTGGTGCTCATCCTTCAGACCCGAGAGATAAAGAATACAATGAACCATGGGTAGGTAACTATGACTCAAGCTTCTCGGCCTTCATGTTCGCTAACTGATGTGCTGCTCTCTTTTTTCTTCTGGCGTTATGTTTCTGACTTACCTATTTATGTTTATTATCTTTTGCTGCCACTACAGGATTATTACAGCTATTATCCGGTAACTCTTCCTATGAGGAGGCCTTATTCAGGAAACCCAGGTAGTTTTAAGGTGCTTTTCAGAAAGAGGGGCATACCACTGTAGTAACAAGGGATATGAAAATATGGTGCAACAAAATTCACATTTCTAGGAATGTTACTGTTGACCTTATTGACTCAAAACTCACCATTTATCAGCTTTTATTTGTCATTAATCTCATTGTCATATCATTCATTTTATCAAACAGCCAGGTGCCGCTTAATTACAATTGTTGGAATGCATTTCTTTTTATTCATGGCTTATGTCACTTTCCTATAGCGATTCTTGATGAGGAGGAATTTGGGGAGGCTTCAGCAAGTGTTACTTTTGATGAAAGTGCAATCAATCATGTGGCAGAACTTGGTCTAATGGTATGTATCTCTGGCAATTATGATCAAACAGCGTGAATCGAGTCAGCCACTTCTTATGCGGTTTTAAGTCCAAACTTGCAGGCGGAAAATGCTGAAGCAAACATGTTTTTTCTTCAATTACCACCAACCTTGCCAATGACAAAGCGATCAGCTACTGCAGATGGCCAACTGTCAAATGAAAGCACAAGACCGTCGGGGAGTGCTCATGCTATGGCGAAGACATGTAGGTTAGATAACTTAACAGCTGGCTTGATGGGTAAGATGCTGGTTTACAAGAGCGGGGCCGTAAAGCTGAAACTTGGCGAAACTCTTTACGATGTGAGTGCATTTTGAATTTGTGATTCTGCTCAACAGTGTAGTTGGGGCTACTTTTACTTTAAACAAACAATTGGAATGGTTGCAGGTGTCCCCAGGTATGGATTGTGTATTTGCCCAGGACCTTGTAGCTGTTAATACAATGGAGAAGCACTGTTGTGCCATTGGAGAGATCAACAAGCGTGCCATAATAACACCTGATGTAGATGCCATTTTGAATTCTGTGACTAATTTGTGATGAACGATACCTTCCGCCAACCCATTTTATATTTCCCTTCAGTGAAAGGGGAAAAATCTGGAATTCCTAATTTTTCAACTTGCTTTTTTCCCCAACATGATCCATAGAGAAAGTATGCAAGCTGTAACTGCTGGACATTACAAGCTAAGAGAGTTATTGGAGGTGCATAATGTAGAATAGCCCATTGGAAATAAATTTTGCTGTCTTTGTTCCTTTTTCTTTCACAATGACAAAGTTTTATAAACCAAAGATATAGACATGAAATACTCTTATTCCATGCAGTTGTTATTTGGGTATTTTTTTGATAATTCTAGAGTAGCAGATAACTTAGAACTGTCGTATAATCATTTGAGCGCCATGTTGTGGTTGAAGAATCATAACAGTTTGAGGAGCATGAATGTAGGAAGGTGAAAGCTCAAACGAGATGCGCTGCAGAATCATAGCCAATGCTGTCTTAGCTTCCAACGTTGCAAAATTTTGGCCAATACAGGTCCTTGGTCCCCATCCAAAGGGGAAGAATGCGAGATGCTCCTTGCATGCCTTTGAAACTCCTTCAGAGAATCTCTCTGGTCCGAACTCTACTGCATCATCACCCCATAGCACAGGATCATGATGAATTAGCAGTGTAGGTAGCACAATGTCAACCCCTGCCGGGAGGGAGATGTTCCCTATCTTTGTTTCCTCGTAAGTATGCAGGTATTGAGCAATTGCTGGTGGATATAAGCGTAAGGTTACATTCAGTATCATGGTTACCTGCAATAGGAAGTTAAAACAGGATCTTATTATGAAAGATTGCATTTCTGCTTTCAGGTGTGTTGACGAAATAAACTACAGGGTGAATTCATTAATCCACATGGAAGGTGGATGTTACGGAAGGATCTTACTTGACGTAAATGATGATTTTATATATAATAAACATGAATACTTACAATCTTAAGGTGGGTTAGATCTTCGACCTTGGGCTGATACTTTCCGCAAACTTTTAGAACTTCGTTGCTCGCCTTTTCTTGCCAATCTGGGTGCATAGCTAATACTATCATCGTCCTTGTTAACCAGCTGGAGGTTGTTCTTGGCCAGCGATATGAAACTGTTTACATTGCTCGATTACCTCTTCAATCGTCAAGCCAGTTCCATTTTCTGATGGACCTTCCTGATCATTCCATCGCAAAAGCAAGCCTAGGAAGTTGTCCACTCCAGACCGTCCACTTCTCATTGCATTCTGTTTTCTCTGAACTAACTCTCTCGGCATGGACGTGATGTCTTTGTTCAACTTTTTCCTCTTCTGGTTCTTTTTAGTTGGAACAAATATATTCAACATAATTTCGTAAGAAAACTACTGATAGTTTCTTTGATATACTAGCTATCTTCCGCATAAGACAAAAAAGACCTTGTTATGATTAATAGTGATACCTGAAACCTGGAATATATACGGTTTGCATAGTTTCAAGAACCAATTTGGTCAACTTCTTTTGAAATTCAAATATCTTCTCTCCTTCCGCATAATTGCTTCCAAATGCTCCCCGGGAGGTATCCATCGTGAGTTTTGAACTTCAGGCCATATATACACTTCGCAGGTTTCTTGACGACTGACCATCTTTTTCCATTTCTCAATCATATTGTTGCAACTGAGCGTAAACACTGGTATCATCTCCTTCAACAACAATTTCCAAGGACATTAAGCATAGTATGCAGTAAAAATGGATGTGGTTTCAGTTGGATAAAACTTGGATTTCCTTTACTTGCGGATGTAAATCAGAGGATAGAAGAAAAACCAGCCTTGAGTTTCTCCATGTGGAAAGCAGGATTAATTATCCTTCTGTGTCTTGCCCAATCCTGACCCTCTTGAATCGCCAATCCCCTTGCAAGAATGAGAATTAGTGGATTTAATGGTGGTTTCCCATGGTGTCTCAGCTTGTTAAGAAGCGCCTCTTTCACCATTTCTGTGTCGTTGATGATGAGTCTTGGTGTTGTCCCGTTCCAAAACATAGACATCTTCCCTGCAAAGGGACAGGCCGAAACAACATATACCTTGCATTTGGTTACCGTCTTCGGACGTGAAGATGGATGACAAGGACATAAAAGTTCTGTCCGAAGGTGCATTTGGTTACCGTCTTGACTAATTTCTGTCTGAACTTTAAAGGACACGGACAAAAAATTTCGTCCAACTCAAAAACGTCGGACGTTGAAGTGTTGTCCGACAGACAACCATTTGAAAAGGCGATTATAACCTCCAGCAAACACGACATACCTAAAAACCATCTCCGTCTTCAACAGCTGCGTCCAAATCTTCATCTCCACTGATCGGCGCGGTAAGTAGCAGAAGCTTCTCTTCCCCCTTCAATGTACGCATATGGGTGTACATATTCTACTAATCTCTCTCTATGCTCCATACATGTGCTTATTGTTTGCGTCTCGTTCTTCCCCAGATTTGATTTTGTTCCGTTTCCAATGAACCTCCGTCTTCGTTGAAGCAGTGTCCCTCCATCTTTCCTCGCTTCTGGGTAAGACATTCATGGTACCGTTTTGGTTATGTTTGGAATTTATCTTCTTCTTCTTTTGGGTTTATGAACGTACGTTCTTCACTGTTGATTTAGAATGTGGGTAAGACATTCATGCTACCGTTTAGAATGTGGGTTATGTTTGGAATTTATCTTCTTCTTCTTCTGGGTTTATGAACGTACGTTCTGCAATGTTGATTTAGAATGTGGGTTTATGTTTGGAATTTATCTTCTTCAATGTGCAGTAAGTTCTGGGTTTACTTTGGTTGTACATGTGCTTTTTGTTCGTGCTATGTCCTTAACGGGATACAGTTATGAATATATATTTTGCTTTTCTATTAGAAGGACCGAGCCATGTGAAGACCTATCTATTGAGTGTCTCCCTTTTGTATTTGGATTTCATTAGTGGTAATTTCATTCATTCACTGGTTGTAAACTCAGTTGAGAAATACTTCAATTGGATGAAGGACGTAACTTTGAATGAAAACAGTTTGTGGCCGCTTCTGGGCAAACTTGAAATGCAACCTTTACTTTCTTTCTAGTGGGTTAAACTGCAAAGCCTTTGCAAGTCATTCCTTTTCCGGATGGAGATGATTTTGTCTGCTTGAAAGTTGGATGTTGAAACATATGTTCACTAACTATTTCTTCAGAATTATGTTAATTTGCTGGAACTTATTCCAAAGAAAATCCGGAGCTGGAGAAGTTTGGAAAATGAGTTTAAATTTGTTGTGGCTCTAATTGCTTTAGTTTAGCATACTGATATCCAAGGGTTACTTAAAAGCAACTTCCTGTCGGCTTGCTATACATTTTGAACCTCTCTCTTGTTATATGCTGAATCAGAAATTTCTTTCAAATTCTACTTTCTGGCTCAAGTGTTAATTCTAGGGCAGATAGTACTAAATTGTTGCAGTATTATTAAATGTCGAATTTTTATGCTAATATTTGAAAGGAACAGACTGAATATAAAGGTAACGGCTTGTGTTGCAATTTTAGGATGGGAATGAAGTATTTTTCAGGATCAAGAGATCCACCCAGTTGAAGAAGCTGATGAATGCATACTGTGACCGTCAATCTGTTGAGCTTAACTCAATTGCTTTCTTGTTTGATGGCCGTCGTCTTCGAGGAGAGCAAACTCCTGATGAGGTATCTCCTTTTCCTCAACCAAATCTCCAGCTTTCTCTGTAATTAGTTTATAGATAGTTAAATGCACATCTATTCATATACGAACACCCAAAATTTGCTTCATATCTTTTACTTCTTCTTTTCATCAGCTGGAAATGGAGGATGGGGACGAGATTGATGCAATGTTGCACCAGACTGGTGGCGCTTGTTGAGAGCAAGTTTCTCCCACTTGATCTAGGGGTAAAATACCAAATTTATTTAGCATGGAGAACTTCTGTGGAGCCATTTTAGGGTGGTGAGGAACAGGAAGCAGCAGTGTATGCTGGGACATGGTTCTCCCTTTCCTGTTTTATTTTACTTTTCGTTTGTAGACATCGACTCATGGCTATATTCTGGCTATTTATGGGACTGCATGGACTTGAATCACATTGCTCTTACAAAATCTGTTTTATGAAATAAGCTACTCATAGAGCGTTATTGTGGATTTGAACTAGTTATGCAGGGTGGACAGGAGACGGGAGTTCGGTGGTAAGCTTTCCCAAAAGGCCTGGGGGGACCCCAATTCTTTTAAAAAATATACCCCAGCTTGATCTGAAGTCTGAAGATCGTTCTTTTTTTCTTTTTTGAGCCTTGAGTAAAAAATGACGGGTTTGTGTTGGGTCAGGCCGAGTCTCTTTGAATCCGAAATTTGAAAATGTTCTTAAATTTTTCTAAATCTGAACTGAAATTCAATTGTATCTTTTAGGTTGCACGTAGAGTCTTTTTGTCATCTCTAATAGCTATCATCCTTAGTTATGTAGTTACCATCGCATAGTTATAACTTTGGCCGCCTAGGTTCCATCGAGTTTAGGCTCAATTTGATTAGCTTGAATCTAGTTTGTCCTGACTTTGACTTGGCTCATTATTGTTTCAAAGCATATGCAACCTACATTAATCCAATTGTTTTTTGTCTTTGGAAGTTGAAAGGTATGTTATACTATAGATAAAAATTATATCTATCTCATAGAAGGTTCAAGCTACTGTGCCATGTGCAAAATGACAAAAAGGAATGAAGTGCAGTACAGCAACCAACAAAAGATTAAAGTAGCCACGTTATAATAACCATCTATTCTTCATCTCCATGGAAAGATTAGGGTGCATTATGAGTTAGAAGGCAAGCTCTAGTGTAATTCAATATATGCTCAGCAATATGGTATCTCTCTTGTTTTGCATCAATGAAACGTCGACGATTCCTCTCTCGCCAGATATTGTAAATGGAAATGGCGTAGGTGGCTTTGAAGAGAATATAATTAGTGCTTCCCTGCTTGGATTTCCTGATAATCTAGTTCATAACCTGTCCCAATTGTATCCACTATCATTTTCTAGTAACATGTGCAACACACAACTCCATACAGCTTTGGAGACACTGCATATTAACAAAAAGATGCTCCCAATCTTCAATCACTCAATTACATAAGAGACACATTATCCTCACTTCCACGACATTGTCTCTTTGTTCTTAGCCTATTCTTGATCGCAATCTAAGCTGCCTTTGGACACGTTGTGTCTCTTCATATTAGTTCAAACCAGGGCACTATAACTGCAGAGTTCATGAATAGCATATGACAAGATCGATTAGGATATTCCCCATTCGAATTCAACGTCGAGGTTATTGTGTCTTCTCTGTGGATTGAACTTAGTGAAGGTAAATAAGGTGCAAGGGATTGAAAACCCTTGAAGTTTCCATGCCAAGATCCATGAACTATCAATGAAGAAACTTTGAGATGGAGAGGCATTCTATTTCAAAGATGTTGAAAAAAATTCAGTCGAGGTGATTAATGGACGGATATGAAACCAATTGTCAAACCATATCCATGTCCCCTCCCCATTACCAATGCAGTTCTTGATATAAGGATATATTTGAGACCATCTCTTCATCAATTTCTTAAGCATCCAAGTCCCCTCTCTTGAAAAATCAGCCTGCCATATATTTGTATGTTTCAGGTAAATCTCATTTATCCATTTAATCGACATAGCCTTCTGATCTGTTATCTGCGTCCAAAGTCTTTTAGACATTAGAACATTTTGCATATTAGAGATAGAGATTATACCTAGCTCTCCATGCTTTTTTGGAATGGTGACTTCGCATCACTTAATCCTGGCTTTCCTAGCATCACCCAGCTGACCAAACCATAAGTACATTTTCACTATTCTATCAATCTCATTTATGGATTTTTTTAGAAGTGCAACATTTGAAGTCCAGTGGATGTGCATACTGTCGAGAACAGAGATTACAAGAGTGAGCCTAGCCATATATGATAGGAAATGGTTTTTCCATGCCAACACTTTAGTTTTCATCCTTTGAATTATAGGCAAGCAATCGACATATTTTGGTTTGGAGCAGGTAATAGGAATCCCCAAGTAGCTGAATGGAAAAGAGCAAATTTGTAATCCAGTTATGTCATGTATGAGATTCGGGTATCCCACGTCTGCTGAAATGTAAACTTGACTCTTATCCGTGTTGATTTTCAGTCCAAACTATGTAGCAAACAAGTCTAAAACATGCATCAATATATCAACTGAATGTTGATCAGCTCCACATAACAAAATTAAATCATCCACATACATAAGATGAGTAAGATTAACTGCTTAATCTGCTTGACATTGAGAGTGGAACTTGAAGTTACCATTGCAAAGGATAAGCTTGTTTGGAAGCTATGAAAAACCCTTCATTGCAAGAGTGAACAGATAAAGGGATAGAGGATCCCCTTATCTGATACCCTTCGTTGTTTTAGACCTCCTTGTAGGGATTCCATTGATAAGCACACTGTAGGAGGGAGTTTGTATATAGACAAGTATCTATTGAATAAATTGCATGGGCAAATTTAGAGCTTGAAGACATTTATGAATAAATCGCCAACTGAGGGTATCAAAGGCTTTGAAGAAGTCTATGTTGAGCAAGCAACTATTTATTCTTTTTCCCAATGTATAATCCTTCATTAATTCTTGCATCGAAAGCACATTATCACCAAGGTATCTACCAGGAGGAATGAGAACTTTGAGCAATACTCACAATTCCAGATAAAGCAAGTTTAAGACGCTCAGCAAGTATTTTGGAGCTCACTTTATATATGATATTACAACATGAGATGGGTCTGAAGTCAGTCATTGTACAGGGGATCTGTTTCATAGGAACTAGGCATATAAATGTATGGTTTATTTCCTGAAGCAACCGAGAAGAGTTAAAAAATTCCAAGACAACTTCTGTAAAGAGCTGTCCTATAATGTCCTATGTTTGTTGAAAAACACTGTCGCAAACCCATCAGGTCCAGGGGACTTAGACAGATGCAGACTAAATAAAGTTCTTTTGACATCTTCTGCAATTACGGGAGAGACCAAAGAGTTTATAATATCTTGATCAATGCAGCAGCCAAATAATGATATTATATTAGAGCTTGGAGACGAGGAAGTGTCAGTACCCATAAGCTCTTTGAAATGAGTTTATGCAAGAAGCAAGAGATCATTTTGCTCGACAAACTCTCTCCCCCTGTGATCTTGTAGCATGGAGATCTTATTTGTATTACATCTAGCAAGCAAGAAGGAATGAAAAAATTTAGTATTTGCATCACCCTCCTTCAATCGATGTAGTCGAGCCTTTTGCTTCAAAACTGAATTATAGAGATTAAAAGCTTCTTGATATTGCTTAAGGCAATTGCTTTCAGCTTGCTTGAGTGAAGAATCATATGGAGACATGTAGCAGAGCTCTTCGATGATCTTGAGTTTATCTTTAAGAGATTGAAGATTTTTGATTCTTGCAAGCATAAATTTGTTCAATGCCTCCTTCACCAGACGAAGGTTAGTCATTGGTTGGTAAGATTTATAGCCAGACACTTCAGTGCTCCAACATCTACTTATGACATCATGAATGTTGGGCCCAGGTCCCAGATCCCCAAATCCCGAAGCGGTCCCTCGGGCTGCGCCGGCGACGAGCGCTCCCAAACCTCGGACCCGAACCCAAAATCCATACAAATACATAATTCGATTCACACAATACATAATTTCTACATAATCATACATTCTAAGAATGAAATAATCTCGCCCCATAATCAAAATGAATTTCATGCCATTACAATCCGAAGAAATGAACAAGCATTCTTACATAAAACAATACATATCGAAATCTAAATCCAAATACATGAGAAAGTTTGAATTCAAAAGTACATAAACATGCTCAATGATGATATGCTTGGCGGGCTAACCAAATTACTAACTTAAGACCAAAAGCTCCTAATTATCTTGGAGTTTTCGATGCCTTGCAAGATCAACGATCGTCCCGCTCTG
>JANTPM010000245.1:14843473-14853549 GCA_025434745.1 Erythroxylum divaricatum | reverse complement strand
TTAAATATCTCATATTTAATCATAAAGTTTCTCAAACTTTATAATCAAGTCCAACTTGATTAAATCAACTTTGCTCTTTCTAACCCATTCTATACGTGAGATCCATTAGGTTCCCAAATATATTGGCAATGATTATAAATTATAATTCTAATTCATAATTAGAATGAGATAAATTAAAAATCTTTTTAATTTATCTTTAATTCTTCAATTAATCAATTTATAATCATAGATCAAAATTGACGTCTAGCAACGCATCATGACTACTCAAATATTTAGAAATATCAAAGTAGTTTTGACTAACCTTTCCGTGCATGATTTTTTCGTATAATTCAATCTTTTCAATAACCAATGTTACAATTAGACATAGAGCATAGAATTAATGTCTACTCTATTTTGAGTCCAATTATATTAATTCTCTGCCATTAGCTATTGATTTAATTAATGATATTTGTAAATTGTTTACAAAATATCATTCCACATTTGCCAAGGATTTCTTGAATCAATATTAATCGGGAACAATGGAACATTCTCCCTAATTATTTTAGGGTGATGAATCCTATCTTGATCATTCATCTATCTCAATATAGTTCATACTACATCTAATGACTACCGTTTAAACGACCTCTGATAAATTGGATCATAAATAATATCAAAACATAGTCATCCCCATGGAAGATAACTTTCATAACCTCAAGCCAAAGGATCACTTATACAATCATCACAATGAAAATTCCATAGACATACAAGTAATGTTCCAAATGAACTTCTCATATTGGGTTTGTTCAGTGAATTTGTTCTCTAACAAGCACCCACACGTTTGTTAAAGTATCTTTATACTTTAGCCTATGAGATTGATTACTTTCTTCATAAGAAAAAGCAAAACGTGTGCTAGTCTTTTTACATTCTATTAATGTCCAATCTTAATAGAACAATGACTAGGAACATTATAGGAATAATACATAAATGCAATATGAATCTCATAATTATAATCTCATTATAATTTTATTTCCAATGTAAAATTATCCCATGGACTTTATCATATACATCCAAACATGTACTAGATAAAGAATGTCTTTTAAATAATTTGTCACTAAACTACAACCAAAGTGATTGGCTATAGAGCATAAACCAACAGAGAGATGGAGGAAGTATTGCTCCACTTGCATTTGATAAATAGCTCCTTTTCACATACGTTTTCTTAGGATAAAGGGCATGCTTCTCAGGTAATTACCTTATTATCATCTTTCCTTTCTTTTTTTTCCCCTGAAATATTAATGGAATATAGTGTTTAGGCATATGAAGAATGAAAAAGGGATTAAGAAAAAAACAATATAAATAGACTAGGCTTAGAACCTCAAAGGACATGACTACAATGAAGCAAAAGTCACTCATTAGGCGGTGTTAAATTTTGTAAGATTACTAGTACATACAAGCTTAAATGAGATTTTATCTTCAAATTAATTGATAATAAGAAAAGTAATTTATTAAGGTATGTATGGTCAAAGTCATATATTCTTTTCACATTTCAACAGACAACAAGTTAAAAACTAAACGATAATGTTTGTTTAAAGTTGATGAGGTGATCGACCGTCAGTTTTTAACTCGTTCAATCGTAGTATCACATCTAAGAGATAGTTCAAGGGAAATACCATAGCAGGAGGCAATTTCGTCCACAGGGTCATGTCATATGTTATAAACGAGCTTATTGTCAGTAGTCTTGCGAACAGGTTAAAGCTTTGCTCTTGACCATCACTTTGTTGATTTCCCTGGGCAGGATTTGTACTGTTGCTAATTGGTTTTTTGTCTGGTTTTGGTTTCATTTGCATATGTTGAGCTTCATCTTTTTGGGGTTGGATAGGGCCAATGAATATACAATCCGTCCTTGTTAACCGCCAGGGTGAAGAATCAACTGCGTTATATTACTAGTTATAGTAATAATCAGTGATCAAAATCCTTTCCTAATACCCTACCCTCAGAAGAAGTGGAATCCTTACGGCCTTCTTGAAAGATGATGTTGGGCACATTTTCCCGATTGCCAACATGTTATTATCATATTATTAACTTGTTTTCGAAATTTGTATAACAAAATGATATGACTAAATTTAAAGGATCTTTTCGCGTTTCATCATTCTACTGAATTTTTTGACTTTATATTCATAACTTACCCACTATAATCAACATTTCATTCATTATCCATTATAATAATTTATATATAGTATTATACTTTTAGAATAGTATTAGGTACTATTCTAATACTATTCTTCTTGGAGTTTAATTCCCATAAATGTATTTTAGTTGATACTCAACACCAAAATCGTTGTTGAAGTTAAATCGCTTGAAAAGATTTTGATATTGCTTGGAGGAAGAGAGAAAGGTTGGCCAAGCTATACGATGCTTCTTCAGCCATCAACTATCCAAATTTTCGAGTCCAAAGATGATCCTATGCAAAATTGGCACTCATAACTCTGATAAATGGTAAGCCAAACTTTGCACAGCATCAAGTATAAGCAAAACTTTGCAACATATAAGATATATTTATCCTATAATTTTCTTAAAACTTTGTTTTTTAGATTTACATCTCCTAATGAAGATATGTAATATTTTTAAGCTATTTTTTGAAGTTTTAATTCTTTTTTTACTTTATTCAAAAATTATTTTTAAATTTTTATTTATTCTTCAATTTTTGTACTTTAACCTTCATCATTCTTTTATTGTCATATTTGTATGTAAGTTTACTGAAAATAATTTCTCGATTATATAGAGATAAATGTGATGATGATGACGACGAGACAAAAGTCTTTAGAGGACTGAACAATTTTAAGATCTTGGTAGAAAAAACAAAGGGGTTTAATCATTGGAGGTGGCAACCCTTGTTTCTGGATATAAGCTTGATGTTCCATATCAAAATAAATTAACTAGGCCTGACTGGAAACCTCTGGAAATGCGTCAGTACTGTACTTAACGGTAGGAACATTAAATGCGTCAGTACTGTACTTAACGGTGGGAACATGAAAGTGTAGAGTGTAGCATGCGAACCGACATATCTGTTTTCATCTCCCTTTCAGAAATATAGTTTTCAAAATGAAGCTCTCTTGAATCCCTCTGCAAATCAGTGCTCCCCCAAATATTGGAAGGCATTGACTGCCACATAGTCGTTAAATTAGATATGAGGCTGCACATTGTCCACACTGCCAACTAATGCTGAAATCCAGATCATAGTCAAACCATTTATCGTCCGTCCAGAAATAATAATTATATGCCCTCCCTTTGGAAATAAAGTCATATATTTGGAATAATATTATCACATAAATCAATAAGCTCTACAAGTCATTGATTTGTACTTTCAATCTAACCTTCTCCGTGTGCTTTTTGAATGTTCGTTGCAGGAGCCCCTACGACAAGTCCTTTGGACGTTCTGTCGATCATATGTGGTCCATAATTTATGTACTTAACAATTTGGACCGTCGACTATATCTTGAAAGCAAGCCCCAGCTTCTGTGAGAGTGTGTACTCTTGCTGCCCCTTTTTTGGGGAAGATAACGGACTGATTGACACTTGCTACGCTCTGTTACCAAAGCAATGCTTGCCAATCTCACCCAACAATTTAAATTGTTAAGATTGCTTGACGCAGGTTGTTCTCTACTCATTACCTTGTGATTATAACAAGATATAACTTGTCTGCACGAGTAGTCCAGTTGATCATTGGAAAGTAAAATAAATTTAAGATTTTGGGTTCGAATTTTAGTAACAGCAGTATAGGAGCTTATCCAATGTGGTGACTCCTTGTGCGTACCGAGTACTGAGCTACCTTTTCGAAAAACTGACTGGGATCAAACTGTAATTTACCTCTTTCACATAATATCAGGTCAAAATATAGGGACGCTTAAAATGGGCGTTCCTAAGATATAGCTAACAGTGACAGTTCATTTGCTTTCACCTCCCATATGTTATCTATTTTCAACTTTTGTTTATTGGGTACTGAAGATGATAAGCAGATTTAAGGATTGATTTGATATTACGACAAAAGCATTGGTCCTGAGGGGACCACGGCAACTGTTTTTGAAATGAAATCACATTCTAACGTGTATGAAAGTTACGTCGACTAGAACTTACTACTTTTAGAAAACCAGAGTAACGAGTATACAGTAAATTGGAAATTATTGCGCACGCACATAACATAAAAAGTCATCCTGTAGGAATTTCCATGAGCAGAAAAATGCAAATGTTACACAGCGACTACTGAACGGCAAATGTTTCGATGTAAATGTTCTCCATTGTCGGTTTTGGTTTTTCTAGTAGGAACACGCGATTTAAAAATTTTAACCATACAATAACAATAGAAAGGTACTGACCCAAAAACAGGTCAGACCAAATAAACCCTCATCAACATTCTGACTGCTTAAATAATTTAACTCAAAATAAATAAAGAGAAACATTTTAAGAATCCAATCGGTTAATTGATTTAACCATAAAATATTTAAATTAGTTGATTTTTAGTTCGATTTAGTTTAATAATTTTTTACTAAAAATTAATTAATTTATTAACTAATCGGCCTTATTAATTTTTATTTACTAGTCTCTTTTTTCAATAGAGCTTCAAATTTTTTAATAGGTAAAAATAATTTTCTTTGATCTTTTTTTTAATTCTTGAAATTTTATTCTCTAATTCTAGTTGAACTTTTTAAACATTAAAATTATTATTCCCTTTTTTTAATACATTGGTAAAGAGATCTAAGTTGGAATATAAACAAATTTCCTAGCCATCCTCTCATATGGTAAGATCTAATGCTCCTCCCTTTTTTGTTTTTTCAAACTTCATCTTCACTCAAAGTAATGCTTTGAACCTTAATTTTTAATTTACTGAAGTACCCTCAATTTGATAGAAAATAGATTTTCTTAATAACTTATCAAATCTAGGATCACAAAATAAAGTATCTCTTATTATTATAAAAGTTAATAATTTCAATACCTTATCATCTTTTCTAATGGAGGATCTGACCATTAATAATCACAATATCACCTTTTCATTATAAGAGATTAAAATTCTTATATGAAGAGAATAATTTACCCAAAACTGAAATAGATATGAACCATAGAACTTATAATTTTAGGTGTCTAAAACAAGACAATTTTGTGTTATTGAAAGAAAAATATAACTAAAAAATAAAAGGAAAAGAGGAGGAGAAATAGTCACTGGTGAGAGTGTTAAATTAATGAAGGATAGGGTTTTAGGAAAACAAAGAGAAGAAAAGGAGAGGAAGGAGGTGGGAGATTTTGTTGTGATAGCAACTTGGCAAGCCTAATTAAAATCAGTGATAGACAGTATAACACATTAAAAAAAAATCGACGTCAATTTGCAAAATGAAACGTCATGACATTGGAGGGGTGTATCTAGCACACGACCCCACTCTTCATTTTTATTGTAACTAAAACCTGTCTGTCTGGTCTGGTCTTCTTCAAAAGTATTGGTCTGGTTTGCGTGTCGTGGTATTGCATCCGTAAACTATGGAAGATAGCTCAAACCTACGTATATACATGTCTGTATGTGGATAGAGACATTAACACGGAGAAGTTACAAGTGGGCATCTAATAGAATCAACCACCCAGGTCTTCTCAATCACTCACAATCAATCTCTTGCTATTTGACAAATATAGCATGTCCAGTTTTCTGACTCTCTCTGGAATTGACATGGGGCTAAAGTAGTGATAACAACTTGTGATCCAGGTCATTTGAAGCAAACTTCTAATTTCCCACTTCTCGCTCAGTACTGCTCACTTTTGGCGTGCTTTAATGGCATCTTCTTTGGTTTCCCAAGAAGCAACAGTGTTCAAGAGTTCATTCCGCTGGTAAAGCATGGGACTGTCATGAAGTCATTTGAATGAGTTAAAAATTTGAGGCAGGCCTTAATTATTGGACAGAAAATTATTTGCACTGCACACATGCTGAACTGAACTAATTAAATACAAACGTAACGAATACCTAATTGTTAAAAGAAAACATTAATTTTCAGTTTGCTGTATAAGAGTTTAGAGGTAAATTCTGGTTGTGGGATTTCAATTTTCAACTAAAAGTTAATGAAAGATCTTGATTAGATTGCGAGTAGTCAATGATTAAGTGGTGGCGGAGAGATAATAGCATATTTTGTGTTTATTAATTTGAATCCCTGGTTAGATTAGACATGAACATGACCCTTGCATATTGAGATTTCTTGCTATGAACTATTTCATTGTATCAATTTAAAAGATGCATAACTTTAATTAACATTTTTAATTTGTTTCTTAATCATATATGGATTGGACATCATTTCTCAACTAAAATATAACTGTTTACGACTGCCAACTTTAACTTCTTCCTCCTTCCAAATTCATATATTACTGCCCCATTACCGTATGTGTCGTTACTCGTTACCACCACATCACCTTTTGGAAGAAGTTAGTGGGCATGGCGCATTAATCAAAGAAGGCTGCTATTGTCACGCAGGAGAACAACAAAGAATGAAAGATTCACGTGGCTTTACATAGTGTCAAATTTATCACAGTAAAAATAACATTTAAAAATTAAAACGCTTAATTCTTCTCGTGTCATATACGCTTTTTTATTTGTTTATACTACCACGCCCGAATTAAATAGATAGTTTGACAAATCAATCTATCAAACCTCACTTTTGTAGGAAACATGCTGGACAGTTGTAAGTCAAATTGTTTTCTCATTTAAGAACAGAGAAATTATCAAATTAATTTTGCTATGTGTGTTTATATATATGTAATTTGATTGAAGATTAATTACAAAGTATGGATATTGATTTTTTTTAAAAATAAGAATATGAATTGTTTTAAATTTACGTAATTTAAAGAATCTCCTTGGTTTTTCTTGGTTATTAATTGATAGAGGTCCCATCATCTTTCTTAACTTCCAACATCTATGGAAAAAAGAAACAAGGACAATTAGAAGGTAAAAACAAAAAAAACAAAAGACAACCACACAGAAAGTTGAAATCTATTAATATATATGTATATTGAATTTATTAAAATAAACACATGATAGAAGTGAAACTTTGAAAATTTTGGAAAGCTGACGGAGGCAATGATATGATGAGAGGATGCATGAGTTTGTGTGCCACTGCCATTATTATTCGGAAGAATAACAAAGCAACGAGGGAATGGAAATGATCCATGGACACGGCACACACGGCAAGTAGACTAGGTGACATCTAAGCCAGCCATTCCTCTTCTAAGAACGTAAAATTCTCCAAACCCCATAATTGACAAGGGTGCAAAGAGCTCCAACTTTCAGGCATTGATGCAGGGATTGTACAGTTTTGTTGCTCTGAACAAGGCGAAAGCTTGTCATGAGGGTGAGGCCCACATTCTATTCCCTTGTCATTATTGCATTCATTCCCTTCGGCTTGGAACAAGTCCGTGTTTAGAAACTCAGACAAAAGGTCATTGACATCCAAATTCACTAGGAAGTCCGCTGATAAGTTGCCCTCCAGCTGTTGCCCTGATGTTCTCTCATCAATATCATATTTTTTGATCTCGTCATTTGAACGATTACTTGGTGGCGGAGGAAGGATGACTTTTGTGCAGCGAACGGCTTTTGTTCGAATCACTTGAGGCTTTTGAAGAGTACCACTAGTTAGATGTTTCAACTGTGCTGAGGGACTAGAGCATTTAGGATTCTTTTTGCTTTTGCCTTGGAACTTCTTTCTCAAGTTGGTGTTCCAATAGTTTTTTATTTCATTGTCCGTTCGCCCTGGTAATCTTCCTGCTATGAGTGACCACCTGCAGCACCCACCTCAAGATTTACAAAAGATGGAATTTAACAAAACTTTTCAAGCCTTTCTCAATCTTTGATATGTTCTTTTGCACAATATTTCCTCTATCCTATGTTTTAAAAGTCTTTCCTTTCCATCGTCAATGCCCAATTATTCTGGCCTGAACATTCAAATCTTTCTGAAACCTCTACATTTCTTCGTGTAAAAGAAAAGGTGCCCTCAGAGCTATGCCTGTTATATCTATATATGTTGCATTATGTAGTTCACATATCACAACCAAGCGACAATCATTAGGCATTAGTTGTTCCAAATATTCCAGGGATTATTAACTCATGAATTCACGAAACTTTTGAATTATTGATCACTGCCTTTGGCAGTAAAATTGACAAAAAAGAGAAAGGCCTTTTACACCTCATTTTCACACCTTACAGCACCCAGATGAAATGAAGTTTGACTTAGATCGCATCCCTCGTCAGGAAAGTTGACATTGGTAAGTCTTAAAGAACGTCCTCCAAATACATTTTTTCTTACTACAAACTCTAGAAAATATCTCGTCAGTGATGATGAATTTGGACTTGTCTAACTTCTAGACCCGATGACCGGACTCGTGTTTCCTGTTTACTTGATGAGCAAATGATGTGGTTTTATTAAAACGAAAACCAAAAGCAGCAAGTTTATTGTTAGACCGAACTTAACAGCTTCTGCACGTTTTTAGTAACCTGACGATTAAGAAGGATAAGTAGAAGCAGCATCGAGTATCTTTAGATGGAAATGATCAAGAAGAAGAAAAGTAGTATGCAGAAGAGAACTAAGACTGATTGGGGGAAAGAAACTGCTAATTTTTACCGGTTACCAAGAAGCTTGTGTAATCTGACAATGAGCTCCTCTTCTTCCACCGAAATGTTACCTCTCTTGATGTCTGGCCTTAAATAATTCAACCATCTTAACCTGCAGCTCTTCCCACATCGCTTCAACCCTACAATGAAACCACATTAACAGTTTAACAGCTTTTTTCCTATAAAATAATACCCAAATCAGCCATGAAAAGGAACAAGGAAAAGCCAAGCTCCTATGAGCAACAAACCAGCTTTCTGGGGAAGGTCTCTCCATTTCCCGTCTCCGTGAGCTTTGATGTAGTTAATAAGGATTTGGTCTTCCCAAACAGACCATGAACCTCTGTTGATTCCCTCTTTGGCACAACATGGTCTCCTTCCCATTCTCTCTTTCTGAGGAATATTGGTCATAAGCATAAACGGAAGGATTGGCCACATATTTATATGCCATCTAGAGAAAGAGCCATGATTAGACTAGTCAATTCGTAAGTTTCATCCCATACAGGTTATTTTTCCCTTGTCCTAAATACTAAATATATGAAAAGCCTTAATTATGTATTGCTTCCATGCTCAGCCCTGAGGTTTGCTATGCTCATCCTAGATATTTTATTATAACATTCAAATCAAGCCACCAAATTAAATTCATCAGGCAAGCATTCTTTTTCTATCTTTCTTTGCTATTTAGTTTATTATTATTATTATTATTATTATTATTATTATTATTATTATTATTATTATTATTATTATTAATAAAATACTATATAATTGCCCAAACCTAATCTAATTATATCATTACTCAATTCTATCTTAATTTTATCACTATAAAAAATGTCGTTTAATGATGGATATTACTAACATAAAACTTAAGGATTCCATTGGGAAAATAAATTAGCGACATAATTTACCTTTGGACAAAGGTGTCGTAAAAACATTTGTAATAATTTCCGACGAATAACAAAATATCCGTCGGTAAATTTAGCTACAGATATTTCATGTAACCATCGGTGAATATACCAACAGTTGTTTGTTCAGTCGACTGTCAGTAAATTTCTGACTGTCAAGATTTTTCTGTCGACAAATTTACCGACGGTATTAGTTATTTCATCGGTAATTTTATTACAACATTGTTAACGGTTATGATTCTTTTGTCAGTGATCATATCAATGGTTTTTTACGGCAAATCATATCAGTAAAGTTGGCGATGAGTTGCCAATATTACCGATGGCTTGTTGTGTTTCGTCGGTAAGTACAATTGATTTTACGGATGTACTTATTTTTCTGTCGATAAATATTTTAAATATTTTAAAAAATTCATTAAATTTTATTTGACGATGTTATGATTGATGCATAATTTACACAGTTATGAATTATCTGTGCATATTATTTTGATATATTTATACATTTAATTTGTTTAAACAGAAAGTTAATTGATGATATAAAGTTAAAATTATCTTAATTGATAATAAAA
>JANTPM010000245.1:14796937-14819556 GCA_025434745.1 Erythroxylum divaricatum | reverse complement strand
ATAATCAATATTCTAGTTCCAAACAATATGATATAGAATGTTAGTAATTATTTAAAGCTAAAAATATGATAATATCAGTATTTTAATTAATTAGTTTCAAAAATTATGTTTTAATTAGTTTCAGAAATTAATTAGTTTCAGAAAGCCTTTAAACTGATTTCTTATTTTGTAAGAGTAAACAATTAACTGAAAAACAATTAGAAAAAAGGAAAAAAAATCAACCCAACATTGTGCAGATCATCAGAGAAATGAGGAGTGGAGAACAAGACGCTACGTTCTGTTTGGAGCGTCGAAGAAGACAACGCCAGCGATGCACCAGGTCGACGACGACAACTCACTCCAGACGGTGGCAATGGTAAGCGACAGGCGGGAATGGAGGAGGAAGAAGACGAGGGAGTCGCGGGCACAGGCGTCGGGTGGGAGGGAAAAGAAAGGGTCTGGGGTTGGTTTTAATAATAACTAAAACGACGTCGTTTTAGTTATCATTTAAACATTAAATTATGACTAAAACGACATTGTTTTGGTTTAACCCAAAACAACGTCATTCTGGTTATCAGTTAAAAGTTTATATGATAACCAAATGACGTCGTTTTGGTTTATCACCATACGACGTCATTTTAGTAATTATTTAAACGTCTAAGTGATAATCCATACGATGTCGTTTCGCTGGTAAACAAAACGATGTCATATGGTTTAGCCTCAAACGTTAAAAACTTCAACAAAATGACGTCGTATGGTTTTCAAACCTATACGACGTCGTTTTGGTTATTTCAATCCTACAACCTAACAACGTCGTTTTATTAAGGTTAGAATCCGACGACTTAAATGAAAATTTACCAACATATTTACCGAAGAAAATATCGGTTGGTAAACTTTCTCACCTGATTTTAGCGACCGAATATATTACCGTCGTCAAATGTATATTTGCCTGACAACATTACCGATGTCTATACTTTTTCCATCAGTAATTGCCCACAGTTTTACTTCTGTCGGTAAATTACCGTTGCCAATTTACATTTTTCTTGTAGTGTACGAAAATGATTTAGATGTTAGTGAGAGTACAAATGTTTGCGAAGATATCTACCATAACCTTGATACATAAATGTAGCTTCTAGTTAGGATGAATGGAAGTAAAGTGAGTAGTCAAACTAAGCATTTTTTCTTACTCCTTATGTACTTTTTTTTACTATTTAATCTAAAACGAAGTGGAGGAAAATTGTTATACTTTTAGATTAAACAAATACAATTTTTCATTTCTTATGTTATACGTAATGAATTTGCATGGACTAATACATAATTTCCTTTAGTCTTTTTCAATTGACTGTAACACATATGACATGTCTACGTAATTATTCTAACCTAATTTTAATTATATTATAATTTAGAAACAATCTCTTTATTAGTTAGGAGTAAGATTGCGTACTATTGAACCTCTCCTATTCCGCTGGATTGTTGTTGTTTGTTTTTTGTTTTAATTTAATGATATTATAGCTCATTTCAATCTTAGCTTTACTGTCCTAAACAACAAAGAAAAAATGTTCATCAAATTATTTTTAAGCATTTTTAATTATATGAAACCAATGAATTATGATTAAATTGCGATATAATAAGATCAACTTATGATAAAGAATAATGTAACATGTGCATTAGTAAGTTATGTGAAACTCTCTTATGACATAACTTGAAAAAAAGTATACCGAAAGGTTTTGTTTTTCTAAGTGATTAAACGTGGATAATAAAATTATATTTTCATATATAAGTTTTAGCATAATATTAAGTTATTTTCAAGTTGACTAATTAAGGATGATTTTGGCTACTTTTAAAAAAGAGCACACCCTTTAACAATATTTTATTAAAAATAATAACTTCATTACACGTGGACCACAACCTCCTCTTAACAATAAAGAAAAAATGTCAAAAACACAATAACATAAAAGTTTTGGATTAATTACACCTAACATAAATTTTTTAATTTATCTTTATAATTTAAAAAAGGTTACACTAACAACATTATAATATAACCTTTCTTCATAAAATATGACCAAAATAACATTCTCATATCTAATTTCATTGAATTGGACACTAGTCTTGACTCTTTTATTATGTCAAATAATAGGATTTTAAGTAACCATGTGACGTCATCTACTTACTAACTTAGTGTGAAAAAATAGTCTAAGGGGCGTTTAGTTCAAATTGGGTAATGGTAATAGGAATAGATATAAATATAGTGAGGAATGAAAATAGATATAATTATTATAATTATGATGGTTAATTAGAACAAATGAATGATTACCATTACAATTGATAATAGTTTGTTTGTTAAAAATATTGACAAATAAAAGTTTGTTAAATTTTTGTTTTACAACAAATTTTAATATATTTTAATTAGTTATATTTAATTTCTAAAAAAGAAAATATATAATTAATTATATTATAATTATATTATATTATAATCAATTGTAATTAATTAATTAATTATATTGTACTGTTATTTTAATTAATTAGACAAAGAAAACTTGAGTCGAATCGGGGTGATGTAATCCACTGCTCGTTTAATTAATGTAAAGATGAGCTTATTGTTCTAACAATAGATCATAGTTTTGGATTTCTCTCATAATCCAGCGATATGGAACGCTTTTTCGGGTACCATATTCTCTTATCTGAGTGATGTACGAGCTATAGGCATGTGGAGTCAGGAGCTCCCCTTATGGAGAATGGAGAAGCCCCAGAATTTCTTTATACGCCTTTCTTTTCCTTTTTTTGTTATAAAAATTCTTGCCCCTAAGAAATTACTGATTTCTCTTTGTTTGTTGAGTTGATCATTGAAGTGCTTGCCTTTGCTTCTTCCTTGAGTGTAGCTGCTTTCTTTCCCTCCTTTAGGGGCGATTGCATTCTTTGGAAGCTTTCCAAGTTATATGTGCTTTCATTTCAATTGGTTAACTTTCGCACCTCGAGCCAACATGTCCTTCCCATTGAGAAGCAGTTGATTTAGACAGACCAGTTAGAAAGGCTTCTAAAACCCACGTGCTTTTAATTCCATTAGTAAGAATATCAAAAATCACCCATCATTTTTTAAAGCAGGGAGAAGGGATCTTGTTTTTGCAATGGAAAAAAATGGAGCAGATTTGATTGGGCACAACCTAACGATAAGGATTTTAATTATAGTTTTCCTTGCGATGATCAAGGACAAGGTAGTACTTATGATATTTTAGCTTGGGACGAATTTTATAAGCTGCCGTTTCGGGCAAAAACAAGGTGGGGCCTTATGGGCAAGCATCTCCTTCCTTTGTTCTTTTGTCGTGACGCTTTGGTTGCCAGCGAATGCTTCCAAAGGCAACCCTTTTGAGTTTTCGACTGTTTCCTAGATTGAAGCAGCAACGGTTATTCCTCCAATGTCTTTTTCTTAAATAGAAAGAGCATCGAAGTCGTTCACAAGAATTGACTATTCTATTTCGAAAGCTAGAAAGCGAGAAAGAGAAGTCCTTTAATTAAGCAAAAGTGATCAACATCATATTTTTTACCAGGCAATTACCAATAATTTTTCTATGAACTTCCAGAAATCTGACAAATGTAGCTTGGCAAGGAATTTGGAAGCATGGAATTGCATATGTGACATCAGAAGTTAAATGCTTTTCCTTACAGTTGAGCAGTCAAGTTATTGAAAATGTCGAACAAATCCCGAAATTTGAAACTATCTATTAAAAAATAAAGACCTAAAATTCCTAATAATAAACCAAGATCTCCTACATGATTAGTTACAATTGCTTTTTAACAAGCATTTGATGCAATAGATCATGTGAATGGAAGCTAAAACCAGCACACCCACAGCCAGTGAAGAGTTTGGAAATTTCCATTTATGCAAGATCCGGAGAGGTCCATTGACGAAATGATTAATAATTACGACGGGTCGAAATGGATAGCGGGTTGGTCTAGTAATTAAGGGGCGACCATTCTGTCGCCTATGATACCAGGACCAACAAGTCGGTGACTCTTTCCTTTTGTGCCTGCTTTCTTTCCTATTGCTTATGTAGGTAAGAAGGGAATGCCTAAATGTCTGTAACCTAGCCTCTATGGCAAAGTACTTTTTGAATCAGGTCTTCTTTGGTGGGGAGTTCTCTGATCATCCCTAATGAAATCTATATTTGGAGGAGTAGGTGAACGTACTCATGAAGGAAATGATCTTTATATAGAAACGAAAGAATCTGGAGCAATTAATGAAGAAAATATTGCAAAATCAAAAGTGGCTCGAGACAAAGAAAGATCAAGGCAACATATCAGTTTTTCTTTATACTTTACTTAGATTTGTTTTTATGCAAAGAATGGAAAAAAAAAAGGACTTGATTTTTGGCACCATGCACCTCGCCCACTCTTTTTTGAAAGGGTATGGTTAATCAATAAGGGAATTAATTGGTATTGAATCTTCCTGTAACAATTTCTTTTTCATTTTTTTTACATTTGATATTCATTTTTAAACCAAACAAGGATTTGGCTCTCTTTTGTCAGCTAATCCTACAAGCTTTCATATAAAGCATATATATTAATTAATTAATTAATTGTAATTAGTTAATTGTATTTAATTATAAAAACATATAAAAAAGATGAAAGGGGTATTTCAGGAATGATTGACATTCCTCTCATGCTTGAGGGGTATGGAGCAATACTTGAAAGTTAAATATCATAATATTGTCCCTATAATGATAATATATAACTAATCACCCCTTTTTCATTCCATAATGATTGAATATTTCTCAAATCTATTGACCAAGCACCTCCTAAATAAGCAGTAGATCCGACGTTGTGCAAGGACATATAAGGTATCTGTCAAGAGCCTACTCTTAAGAAGAACAAAAAAGGCAACAAAAGGGTCATATTTTGCTTCATTTTATTTTTATAAGAGTCAAGAGTTGGTTGACTCTCATAAAGAGTAAAAAAAGAGCCCATATTTTATCTCATTTCGTTCTTTATAAAAATGATCTTTTGATCATCATTAAGAACAAAAAGAAGTAAAATAGGAGATCTTTTATTACATTACTCAAAGCCTATAAAATGTCAAGAACACCCTGAAGCAGCCAATTCTATGATTTTAGAGCATAATCAACGTCTTAATTATATTTTATTAAGGTTGTTAAACATCTTATTAATAAAAAGGTGATTTGTGAAGATAAATTATATTATAAAATTATTAGTATAAAATTTTAAATTATAAGAGAAAAGTTAAAAGAATATAAATTGCAGAATAATCAAGTGTAATTAACTATTTTTTTTTTTTTGGCGTACTCTAGAAAGTTATCAAGTGTTAAGTCAGCATTATTTTGGACTAATTTAAAAAGTCAATGGAATACGGCTCTTTCGTACAAGAAGAAACAGGACAAGCCAACATTAAAGGCCCCACCTCAGATTGCACCCCTGATTTGAAACTAGAAGCCCCCGGCCCACAGTTTGGATTTGGAATATGATGTTGGGATTTTGTCTGAAATTGGAAAATGATAGTCATAGACAAATGGCAAGGGAAAGTGAACACAATTTCTTTCACAAGCCACAGCACAATAGCATATTTCTTTCGGAGTCCCTGTAATTTGTTTGCATATTTAGGAGTCCAGATTTTCAGTCTAATATTATGGTATCTTATTGTGTCTAATGAATCTCAGCTATTTATTTATGTGAGTCCCGTGTGAATTCCGCGTAGGTCCTGCAAAATAAATGACTGAAATTTAATGAGACAGAATAAAACAGAGTAATATTAGACAGAGGATCTTGTCTCCGTATTTAGTCTCTCTTTTACCGTGCTACGAGTACTATTTCGTTCATTTTCCAAAATCATCTATTTAACAAAACTCCAACATTGTATAGTAAATATATCTTATAAAAGTATGTTAATTTGGGACTTTGTAGACAAAAATTTTCCTGATGCGGGTAAAGAATACTTTCAAAGAAGCGGTCCTGTTCAGGATTTTTCTCCTTTGTCTGGACATTTTTATGAAAGTTATTGCGACACATCATTATGAAGGAGTTTCGAGTTTTCCTCTTTTAGTATAAGAGTTCCGTACTAGAATCTGAACACAGAAGGCCATGTGATGTGATGAAGCCAAGTACATAATACCATATATATATATGATAGATAAACGGAACAATTCATTTGTCGGGAAGTTAAAGCCGCTACCCCAGAAATTAAAAACTCACAGCTTCCTTCAGTACAGACCACAGAGCTAAAGCCGCTTCCCCAGATATTAAAAACTCGCAACTTTCTTCAGTACAGACCACAGAGGCTCCACCGGTTGTGAATTCTGAAAGCTATTGCTCGTGGTTACGTTGCATGCGTTTTACAAGTCATATACATGAAGCTGTCTTCATCATCGATCCTTATCTCTATTATTGAAGATTTGACGTTTACTTGTAGCAACAACAACCTCTCTCCCTACTCATTATTGGATGCATTATTGCTACTCCTTTTGGTTTCACGTTTTTAAACTGGGAGTTAGCCACCAATTTACCCTTGCATTTGTTAAGTGATAGCTTTTTCAATGTCCTTTTCTTTTCCTATTTCTTCTTGTAATTACTTCGGCGCTGTTCCTTTGTTAACCATTAATAAAGCCTAGCTTAGCCAAATCCAACATGTAGATACATATCGTGTTGAGACGGCTTTATGATTCATGTCTTGACTTACACTACTATGTAGATCAACTGTACAAGTCTCTGTACAAGTCTCTGTAAAGATGCGAAGATACATGACTATGTATGGAGATTGTGTAACTCTATATAACCTTGTATGTTTGCGAATGAGGCAGAAATAAAAAGATAAATTGATAGAAAATTTTATTTCATGATATAAAAGAGAAAAATATGCAAGTTTTCATAGAGAGTGCAACCACAACGTCCAAAAATGAGAAAAATAAAAAACAAAGAGAGGGTAAAGAGTGTTATATTTTCATCTTTATTTGATTGTTTTTGAGATTGGAGATTGATGGTTGATTATGACATCAACTTTAATTTCAATCTTGAAACTTTGCGAGACAATTTGTTGTTAGGAGGGTGAGAGATCAACTTTTCTTGTAAATCCTGATTAATTTAGTAGATTTATTTGTCAGTTTGCTCTATGATTTTTTCCTTTATATCGAATGATTTTTTATGCTAAATCTTGATGTTTATTTCATCACTTAATTTCTTATTCTCATATTATTTATGCCGCTACAACTTAAAGAATTCTTTCTTGTTAATATTTGGCTAATCGTTTAGAGAGTTGTTGTTTGTCTCATAGCAAGTAGTATCAGAGTCATCCTAATAAAAGGTGGGAACAGCTCTATGGTCAAGTTAATGTCATCAAATTACTCGATATGGAGGCTCATAATGGAAGACCTTCTGTATTGCAAGGATCTCTTTGATCCTATTGATGTGAACAGAGGTGTGAAGGATGATGTTCCTTCAAAACCTAAAAAAAATATCAGTCAAAGAATGAGAAAAGATAAAGTAGAAAACTCTGGGCACTATAAGACAATTGATTGATATCAAGATATTCAACCATGTGTCTTAAGAAACAAATCCTTTTAAGCTATTGAAGAAGCTAACAGGCTTGTATAAAAAGAAAACTACTCATAACAAGGCCTCTCTAATTAAAAAGTTTGTGAATTTGAAGTTAAAGGCTAGAAAATCAGTGTCAGAACATCTAAGTCATTTCCAGGACATTACTAGATAGCTAGGAAATGCTAGTAGTGACAATTAGCAACTTAGCTCCTAAAGATGTATTCTCTTTAGATGTAATCAAAGAAAGTATATTTAATGAAGAAATCAGAGAAAACATATTAGAATTGAAACTTGCAACCTTTTGTGATAGAAAGCAGGGGAAGGAACAAGAGTAGGGGTCCTAATAGTTGTGATAACTTTAAAAATAGTTCAAAGTCTACGGGTGATAAAGACATGAAGACATGTCACTATTACGATAAGTCAGAATAAGTTAAAAGATTATGTTATAAGTGGAAGAGGGATCAGAAAAAGGAAGCTCATCGGAATGATGATGATGATGATAGGAGTGCAGCTGCAACTTCTTCAAATACGAATGATGAGGTGTCCCTAGTTTATATAACTAGTGAATGCTTTCTTGTCAACAATTTTGGTTTTGAATGGTTGATTAATATGGGAACATATATTATTGTATTCCAAATGTGAAGTACTTCTCAAATTACAAGAGCAGAGATTTTGGTAGTGTAAAGATGAGAAATCAAAGTTTTGCTAAGATAGCCAGTATAGGTGATATCTAGGTTCAGAAAAAAAATTCATATGCTTACTGAACTTGAGAGATGCACAACACATCCTTGATTTAAGGCTAAATATGTTATAAAAAATTGTTTTAGATTGAAAAGGTTTTCATCACACTTTTAGGGATAGAAAGTGGAAACTATCTAAAGCGCCATGACGGTTGCTCGAGGAGAGTTATGTTGCTAGCTGTACAAGACACATTTAAAGGTGTATGGCAGTGGAGAAGTATACACAAATAAAGAGGAAACTTCACCAAATCTATGGCATCGATGATTGAGACATATGAGTGAGAAGGGATTAAAGTTATTAGCTGAAAAATCCCTTATACTAATTAAGAACTCACAACTATTTATTTCTTGCAATCATTACTTGGTTGAGAAGTAGTATAAAGTCTCTTTCAAGAGAAGATCTATAAGCAATTCGAAATTATTAGAGTTAGTGCATTCAGATGTTTGTGTTCTTATTAAGGAGGAGCCACTAGGAGGTAACAAATATTTTGTTACATTTATTAATTATATTTTGAGGAATACTTGGGTATACATGTTGAACTTTAAGAGTCAAGTATTTGAAACTATCAAGAAGATTCATGTTTTGGTATAAAGGGAAGCTCAGAGGAAGCTGAAGTGCCTATGAGCAAACAATGGAGGGGAGTATACATCTAAGGTGCTTAAAGAATATTGTACATCATATGACAACAGACATGAGAAAATTGAACCAGAGTCTCCACAAAATAATGGGGTTATTGAAAGGATGAACAAAACCATTGTGGAGAAGGTTTTTTGCATGCTCAAAATGTTTATGTTATTAAAGATATTTTGGGGAGAAGCAGTTGAACTGTGGTTTACCTGATAAATCGACCTCTCTTAGTTTCATTGGATTTTGAGATTCTTAAGAGAGTATGGACTAGCAAGGATCCATAAATCATCATTTGAGAGTTTTTTGCTGCAAGTTATTCTGACATGTACCAAAGGATAAAGAAAGAAGCTTGACTCAAAGTCAATACCTTGTATCTTTGTTAGATATGGTGGTGATCAATTTGGCTTCGGAATTATGACCTAGAGAAGAAAAGGTGGTCAGGAGCTAGGACGTGGCCTTTTAGGAGCACAAGGGAGGTGTTGATCTTCTGAGTGGAGATAAACCATCATATTGTAGCTCATTAGATGGCATAGTTGGCTCCTTGCCAATTCTTTTGACTATCGATCAATCTATAGGTGAAGAAGATGAAGTGTGTGACCAAGCACACATTGGTGGTGATCAGATATAATTAAATATTGATGAGCTACATGAATCACATCCAGACAGTACTGGAAAAAGAATCTATTGAGAATAATAAGCAGGGAGAGCAATTGGATCCAATAGTTGATGAAACATAACTCTGAAAGTCAACAAGGGAGAAAAGACCTTCCAAAAGGTATCCAAGTTTTGAGTACCTACTACTTACTGTTGAGAGGGAGTTTGAAAATGTGCAAAAGTTTGCATCTCGTGAAGACAAAGATCTTTAGCTCGTAGCTATGAAGGAAGAGATGGATTCTATGAATAAGAATAATAAATACAAGCTTGTAAAGCTTCTAAAAGGAAAAAAAGGCATTGAAGAACAAGTTAGTGTTCAAGATAATAACAAGATGGTCAAGTACAAAGCGAGGCCAATAGTGAAAGGATTCATTCAACAGAAGGGTATTAACTTTGATGAAACCTTTTACTGGCAGTCAAGAAGACCTCAATCTGAACAATTTTGGGTCTAATTACTTGTTTGGATCTTGAACTCGAACATTTGGATGTTAAAATAGCCTTTTTGTACAGGGTTTTGAAAGAGGAGATATACATGGAGTAGCTAGCAGGGTTCAAAGTTAAAGGCAAGGAAAACATGTTCTGTAAGTTGGAAAAAAGTCTATATGGCTTAAAACAAGCTCCAAGGCAGTAGTATTGAAAGTTTGATTCCTTCATGACTGGTCATAAATTCAAAAAAACTTATGTCGATGCTTGCATGTATTTTAAGAACTTCTTAGGTGAGAACTTAATCATTCTTCTTCTTTATATTGATTATGGGTCAAGTGAGAACTTCATTATTCTTCTTCTTTATGTTGATGATATGTTGATTATGGGTCAAGACAATTGTATAATAGAAAGTTAAAGGAAGACTTGTCCAAATCTTTTGATATGAAAGATTTCAGATGTACCAAGCAGATTTTGAGCATAGAACTAACTCGGGATAGAAATAATAGGAGATTGTGGTTGTCTAAGGAGAAATATATTGAACAAGTGACAAAAAGGTTCAATATGTATCATATCAAGCTAGTTAGCATACCACTGGCATCACATTTCAAGCTATGTAAACGTGCATGTCCCTCAAAAGAAAAGAAGAAATATGGTATGTCCTCTATTTCATATTGATTTGTAGTAGAGTATTTAATGTATGTAATAATGTGCACAAGGTCAAATATTGCTCAAGCTATTGGGATGGTGAGCAGATTTTTGTCAAATCTAGGAAAAGTTTACTAGAAAGCAGTGAAATGGATTATAAGATACTTGATAGGCACATCGAAGTGGAGTTTCTACTTTGGTAGTGGTGAGTCAACTATAGAAGGCTTTACGAATGGAGATATGGTTATAGATCTTGATAGAAGAAAACCCACTTTAGGTTTTCTATTCAAGTTTGCATGGAAGTCATCTTACAATAATCCAAGCTATAAAAGTGCGTGACTTTATTTACGACCGAATCAAAATATGTAACTATAGTAGAAGCTTGTAAGGAGATGCTATGACTGAAAAGGTTCCTTTAAAAATTAGATGTGTAACGAGAAGATTATGTAATATTTTATGATAGTCAAAGTGTTATTAACTTAAGCAAAAGTACTATGTATCATTCCTGTACAAATAACATAGATGCCAGATATTATTGGTTGATGTCCATGATATAAGAGCAATAATTAATATTAAGGAATGTTAAATAGTGTCAATATGCTAACTAAAGTGGTTCCAGGAAATAGGCATAAGCTTTGTTGTAAGCTTGTCATGATGTATTTCAAGTAGATGATGACGCGTCTTCCTCATATTTGCCATTGTGTATGTTTGCGAATGGCAGGTGCTAGAAAGAAACACGGTTACTTATACGGTCACGTAAGTGGCAAAAAATTTTATTTTGTGATATCAAAGAGAAGACAAAGAGTGTTATGTTCTCATATTTATTTAATTATTTTTTGGATTGTTTTGAGTGATTGTTGATTGTGATATCAATTTTAGTTTCATTCTTAAAATTGAGATCAATTTTTTTTTGTAAATCTTTATATAATTTTGTGAATTTATTTATTCGGTTACCTTGTAATTTTTCCTCTACAGTGAAAGTTTTTCTATGTTAAATTTTTGTAGTTGTTTCATCATTTAATTTTCATTCCCGTATTATTCATGCTGTTGTAACTTAAAGAGATCTTTATTATCATTAATATTCGGTCGGTCGTTTTGAGAGATATTGCGTTGTGTTCTCTGGATATGAAATTTTCAAACGCAAAACCACTGTCCTATACAGTTTGGTTACTGTTCCTGGAGCTAATTAACATTGACAAGGTGGTTGTTCGACATCAGGCAAGTGGGATGGGACTTCTACAGCAGACATTGCTTGTCCGTGTTAGATACGAATCCTTTCAGATGGGACTGCCTCAACTAAGAATTTCTGATCATAAAGTTTATTGAACGCGACAAAAATAATCAGCACTTCTGGAGTGTTGATAGTTGTAAATGAATTATAATCTGAGTTCTTGCAGTTTCCATTCTGTACATTTTATAAACTACCTTGTAACTTAACGACTAAACAACGCTGGCATCCTCTTGAACGTCGAACCCTTTGAGAGGAAGACCAAAAAGATTAAGACATTGGAGTGCCAAACCTTCCGAGAAAAGACAGCTATGGTTGGCTGTCTGCTAATCCGGTGTTTTTACATAGTGGTGTCTGATTTACCTTACTTTGGCTGTTTTGAATGGAATGACTGAATCCAGCATGATCCATGGACGACGAACAATCCATAGTTAATGATGTGCTTATTTCTTATTTGTTAACCTGACCTGACCTGACCATTGTCATTGTGTTTTGTATTTGAAATATTGAGATGGAAAGTGGTAAAGATAGTGGGACATGTTTTACCCACTTCGCTTGTTGTAGTGGCTGATCTTTAGGGTCAATTAGTTAATATGTAAGCCTGCAAATATGGCCCTCACTTTGTACGTTGTTCTTTCTTTCCCAATAAAAGTCATGTCCCCTCTGCGTCTTGCCGCCCTCAAATCTCCAACACTCGTTTATTTGACCAACGTATATTTCAGCGCTCCAAGTAAGGCTGTTACTGAGAGTGTTCTCTTGATAACATACTACTATGAGAAGCTTGAGTGTAAATTAGTTATTTCATTCTTAGTAAAACGTTAAAACTCAAGTGCTAGTGTTACTTTTCTTGAATGACATCAAAGTATGATAAAGGACATCTAAAGAAAAACGAGCGTGCGAGGCACTGAAAGGTTCGATTTTGTCCAGGCAGTAGCTAAACTAACTATTTTTCATATCTGTCCTTCAGCCACCCAATGGTCTGCTTACCTAACCGTGATTATTACGAATGAAGGATAAAAGTACATCCATACCCTTCGCTGATCGAACCACCTTTTACTCTTTTTGGTAACGAGAATTGATCCATATCATTACCTTAGTTAGCAGTAGTAGGCCGTCTATATATTATACCTTCTTTCTTCAATCAAGTCATCCTTCACAGGAATTTTAACCATGCAACGCTACAAGATTTGTTCGCATGGTAATTTCAAGTTGGGTTCCCACGTTCGTTATTAGAGTTTGGATCCCTCTAAGAAAGACTCTTTAACATCACCGCACAAGATGTAAATTCAAAAACAGAAAAGCGACAGTGTGTCTTATAATTTCAAGTTAGAACAAACTTATGTTCAATTAAGCAAAGATCCTTTGGCAATGAATTTCAACGTTAAAGGCAGTTTTGCTATACTTTACATTTTGATATTAGGGTTAATGACATACATACAGGAAAAATCTTTGCCCAATTAAGGTTCTTGATCACAGGAAAAATCTTTGCCCAGTTAAGGTTCTTGATCAACTACTCTGGACACTACATATGATATCTACCTTAGCCTTTGTACATCGCCCTTGTGATCTTTTCTTTCTGGCTTTTCCTCCCTTTCTTCCAATTATTATTATGTCTTATCATCAGTCAACCAAGGAACTGACGACAAATACAAAGCAGAACCTTTCCTAAACAGATGTAAAAGCGCACAAATATAACCCACAATGGGTCCTACATAAATCACAACAAATGGCTCTGAAACAATTTAGTTAGAGCAACCACAAGACCAAAAGCCATAATGCAATGTTAACAGATAACGACGTGCAGAAAATCGCAGCAGTTGGTAAAAGAAATTCCAATAAGATCACTTCTAGTGAGTCCAACTAGTTTGGTAATGCTCTAGTTGAGCACTTGAGCCGAGTATTCGTGGTCTGACAAAACATTTATATGAGAAGGGAAGAGAGAAAAGGAAAAAAGGCTGAAGTTTGAAGTCTGCTTGGAATCTTAGTATTGCGAACCCGTCTCTATCAAAATGATTTTTTAAAAAAAGCTGAATACCAAAATCAAAATCCCAGAAAAGAAATGGGAATTATCAGATAAATTGGCATTTTCATATTAGAAATTGTCAACTTTACTGCTACACATGCAAGGATATAAACTGAACCATGGATAAACAGGGTGATATAAGCGAGATACAGTTAGCATAGTTGGTACAGAAAAACAAAGAATAAATCAGAATCTTTCTTCCGCACGGGGAAGGGGAATACTCGAAATTTTTAAAAAAGCATGTGTTGTGGAAGTAAATATGCTTGCTTCAAACTGAAAAGCAAACAAAGGCTTTAGTATGTAAGGACCAAGTTATCCACTATCAAGCTATATGTGGCACAATTCCATGCAGAGCACAAACTAGCCAACCCACTCTGTTATGGATGAAACAATGTATCCATCCATTGACTTAGATAACTCAAAGCAAAGCCACATAGGCAGAAGTTTACACATTCCCACGCCTTGTTCGATACTATCAAATTGAACCGAATCAGTACACCATTCAAATAAATCTTAGTTGATCAAGGAATATAAAGAACCAAAAGCCTCAAAGGGAGGATAATCTTCAGAGAGAACAACTAGACTTCCTAGGAATACTCTTATCCTTTGAAATTAAAAAGTTCAATCATTGATTCATAAACCAGATCATAACCACTTTTGGTGGCATTTGTCATCTCCAAGCACTTATTCATACGAAGCACCGGAACCTACATGAAAAGCAGCTAGGCCCAGTGACTCATCCGCATGAGGAAACAAGCGGAATGGAGAAAAAGCATAACACATTAGAGACTGCGCTCTAAAGAAATGTAATTATTTAACAGCTTAAAGTGCGAGACGCTATGAAAGAACGGTAAATAAAACCTTACAAAGCCAAATATTATCAAAGGCTAGCACTTTGCGACGACGCCGGCAATTGGTAATCAACAACAATAACGCTCTCCAAGTAATCCTTAACCTTTTCCTTCTCAACACTCACTAACTCTTCCTTCGAATCCAGAGCGTCCAATTCACTCACTCCCCCAAAAACCGCAAGAGACGCAATTGAATAGCCCTTAGCTCTCGCCGGAGAGAAGTTCTCTCCACAGGTGATTTGCTCAACACCACCAATCCTCTCCTTAATCCCTTTAATAACCCCCAAAATCTCATCTTTCACCTGTTGCCCTAAGTTCTCCTTCAGCTTCAAGAACGTCACCCTCAGGGCGGACCCCGGCGGCGGCAAAACCGAACCGTGGAGGTCGTCAGCGACCCAGTCGACGGCCATGACGTCCTCACAGATGGGGAGGACGAATTCCTTGACGACGGACACGTGGCTAGGGTGGGCAGAGTAGGTGGAGAGATGGTCTTTGGAGGGGTAGCGGCTATGGAGCATGTGAGTAAACGGGAAGGGGGAGGATTTGGTGCGGTGGAGCGCACCGGCGCTGAGGTGGAGCACGGAGTCCAGAGAAGTCAGACCGTTGAGATTGGTGATCATGGAGTGGACTCTGGTGGGGTCTGTGTCGTCTTTGACCTTGAAGAGGACGATGTGTTCGACGGTGTGTTTTGGGGTTGCTGACATTTTGACGTAGGGCTTGAAGGGGAAGGAGAGGTTTGGGTGGCGTTTGGGAGGTGGGAGAGTGAGGGAAAATGGGGAGCGACAGTGAAGCACAGAGGTGGCTGATCTCAGATTCAGACAAAACATCGTCGACCAACGAGTGTCGGAGAGTGCTTTGATGGTGTTATGTTCGTTGCCCTAAAGTTGGGCTTGCTTTTGACATTGGATTGGGCTTTCATTACTTGGTTGATCTCCAAAAACGGAGGAGGAAAAAGAAAAGGCTAATGATTTTAGCAGGTTATAGTAATCACTGTGAAACCTTATCTCACTATTTGTATATTATTTTATAAAATAAATTATTAAATTATTTTATTTATGATATTAGTTCGAACTTAAAAAATGATGCTAAGTTTTAATTTTCAATATTTCATAAAAATAACTCATTGTTATATCTCTTGTTAATTGTGTGATATGACTAACTGTATTAGATAACTTCTTTGCCACGTTGTTTACATGTGTAGTATAATTATTACATGTGAAATTAGCATTTAAAAATACATAATAAATAATAAAATTCCTAAAACGATAAAAAAAGCTCCTCGTTTAAATAAAATTTTCCCCTTAACTCTTGTCATAGAATAGTATAGTTTATTGGTTGTCCTACGAGAGAGTCTTTATAATATTTATCGTAATCCTAACTTTTGATCTTCCATCTTTATACACTTGCAAGTTGCAATAGGGTATCCATTAAATCTCTCTCTTGTGATTTATGGCCATTGTCTCTGATTGCTCTCTCGTAGTGCTCCTTTATTAATTTCTCCATCAACTTAAGACACCTTATATTTACACTATAAATTGTTTTTCATATATCCAATAACCCAACTTGTGAAGAAGACCAAACATTTAAGCTATATTCAAATTTCTTACAAGCACAAAGTCCACATTCACTTGCTCCCTACATATTTTAACCTTGCTATCTTTAAAAGAACACCTAGTGCTCATTACTATCTTGCAGATATCACTATTGATTATTCTTAGTCAGTGCCGGCCCTGGGCAAGGGCCAGCAGGGCACCTGCCCATAGCTCATGATGAGGAAGGCCCCCTAATTCTATGGTAAAAACTTTTTTTTAAAATACAAATAAAAGAATAATAATCAGCCATAGAATCAAGCTCCAAACGAATTGCCCATATTGCAAGACAACAGCACAAACCCAATAATTGAGTAACATGCAGACCCATCAATGATGCATTTATCATGTCATTTTTCCTTTCGAAGCTATTAACACATTCAGTACTAGAATGAGACCCATTTTCATCCCGTTCTCATGCTGAGAGACTCATTCAATAACATATTGGTCAATCAAGTTGCAATATATGCTAGTCCATTTCCTATCAACTGCATAGATTTTGTAAAGATGCCACGTGACAAACCTATATGCATATATCCCAAGATCTCTTCTTTGTCTCACTCCCTAGAAAATTAAATGTTATGATCATTTAATATTTGGTTGAGTATATACACTTATAAATTGAGTCATTTATGTTTCATACAAACATGTAAACTTAAGTATACTGTCGATTTATTAGGGCATTTTTTATTTCGTCTGATTTATTAGGGCCTTTTTTTAATTTTGCCCCGGGCCTATAAAATGATAAGAACGACTCTGTTCTTAGTATCTCAGTGCTTATATCCACAAGAGCATTTTTATAACCTTTTTCCACTAGTAAGTGTAAATTTTCCTAAAGTTTCTCACGTAAAACACTCTTTACTCATAAGAAGTGGAGAGATGGGGAAATTGGAAATGTATTCTTTGTTTTTCACATTTCATTATGAAAGATTTGGTACCTTAATATATATACATTTGTAGATAGAAGATAAGAGAGAGTATACAACCAAAAAGATTGATACATGGCCAAGGACATAATGTTTTCCTTATTAGTAGCAGATCATATTTGTTATGATTATGCAAAGATCATATATTATTAACCCGCTTAAGCTCATGATGAGATGTTATTATGAGCTTGTCTCATAATAGACACAAGGTAGAAGAAGTCATCACATCAACAATTTGGTCAGCAAAAGAGATATGCTTGATAAAGAACTTTCTTGATGACCAAGTCATGAACAAAATTAATGTTGATCGCAATATGCTTTGTACGAGCATGAGAAACTAGATAGACAGTAAGATAGGTGGCACCAATGTTATCACACCAAAGAGTTAGTGTAATATGATATAAGCTATCTTACCAAGTAGAGAGGTGATATAACATAGTTAGCAGTGGTGAGAGCAATACTTCGTCATTCAACTTCAATACTAGATCTTGTAATAGTAAGTTGTTTGCTAGCATTTTAAGAGATGAGATTAGGCATAAGTAATATATAATAGCTAAACATGGAGCAACGACATTAGGACAACTAACATAGTAAGTATCACAATAAGCATGTAAGGTAAGGGAGGAGGATTTGTTAAAGGAAATGTCATAAGACGATGTAAAGTGAAGATATTGTAGAATCCATTTAACTGTAGTCTAGTGAATGTCAATGATTTGAATATTAGAACTAGTAAAGTAAAGGTATTAGAGGGCTTCAACAATGCTACGATATTCAACAAAATCAAGAAGCAGATGACCTTAGTTTTTGGATATAGGAAGGATAAAGGTAATAGGTGTAGTGGTAGGTTTAGATTTATGAAAGCCTGTATTAAGGAGGAGGACCTTAGTGTATTTAATTTAGGTAAGGAGAAGACCATTAGGTGTGGTAATGGCTCTGATGCCAAGGAAGTGATGACTGAGTCCCAAATCTTTAATAGACAAAGTTAAGTTGAGATCATAAATAAGAGAGGTAATGAAGGATTGTGAAGAACCTATAACCAAGATATCATCCACTTAAACTAAAAGAATGGTTATGTGAGAAGAGGTGACGTGAAGAGACAAAGAGGTGTCAAACTTATATGAAGCAAAGTTAAGCTCAAGAAACTTCTAATTCAATCAATGAAAGCAACCCCTGTTAGCTTGTTTAAGACCATAGAGAGCTTTGTGAAGACGACAAATATACATGGAATGGTGAGGATCCAAAAACTAGGAGGTTGAGACGTAAAATCTGGTTCGTGAAGATGATCATAAAGAAAGACATTATTCACATCAAGTTATCGAACTAACTTATTGTGATGGAGAGCCAAAGTGAGAATAATGTGAACGATAGTGAGTTTGACAACATGGTTAAATATGTTAGTGTGATCAATGTTTAGGGCTTAGTGAATTCCTTTAACAAAAATGCGTACTTTATATCATTGAATAAAATCATCACGATTTCTTTTAATCCAAAATAATCATTTATAACCATGTTGACATCAAATGATGGAGGAACAAGAGTACATGTGTGGTTATGATAAAGCATATTGAACTCATCAAGTATGGCTTAGCACTAGTGAAAAATTTTGTCGATTTGAATAAAAGGTGCAAGATCAGGAGAATAAGGGGTTGTGGTAAAGGTAAAATAAGTGACATAGTTAGAAAAGACTTAATTAAATATGTACATATGATCATAAGGTGTGATGATGGAGGCAAAAGAATTATAGGGGAAATATAAGGAGTACTGGAGAAAGATGGGTTAAATGGTAAAAGTAAGGATATGAGGGAGGAAGAAGAGGAAGATGAAGTAATAGGAGGAGTGGTGTCATAAGGAAACATATTTTAAGCAAATGAATATGAGAGAGGTGTAAAGTTTAGAAGTTATAGGATTAAAGCAGGGATATCCTTTGTATTGAGAGTAATAGCCGAGAAAAACACATGGACTAGATTTTGATGTTAGTTTGTCAACACAAATAACACTTATACAAGGGAAACAAACGTAACTAAAGACATGAAGATGAGAAATATTTGGTTTATAAAGAAAAAATGTTTCAAAAGGAGACTTATGATGAAGAACATGAGTAGGTAATATGTTAATAAGATACACAAGAATGGAAAAGGCTTTAAACTAGATGGTTTTAAGGGAGAGGCATAAAGAAGAAGAGTAGGTATTGTTTCAGTAAAATGACAGATTTTACGTTCACCAATACCATTTTGTTGAGGCGTATGGGGGAAAAATATATGATAGTTGATGTTATGAGTAGTGAGATATTGAGCAAAGGCGTCTTTGATGAGTTTAGAAAATCCATCACATCGAAAGGTTTTAATGGTGGTAGAGAAAAGATTTTCAATGACAATTTTAAAATTTTAAAAACTAGGCAAAGCGTAAGATTTGTAAGATGAGAAAAATATCCATATATATCGACTAAAGTCATCAACAAAAATGTTGAAGTAGTGATAGATGAAAAGATATAATAATGGTGATGGTCCTCAAATGTCACAATGAAAAAGATGTAAAGGTTATGTAAAAAGATGAGATGATAATAGAAAATAAAGGCAAATTTCTTGTCCTTGAAGACAAGAAGTACAAGGATTTATGATATAAGATTGATAAGCTAAATAATGTAGATTGACGTGTATGGCCAAGGCATTGATGCCACAAATTGAGTGATGTTGGAGTAGATATAAAGGCAACTAGATTTTTGAAGTTCAAAGAAAATTTTATTGTGAAGAGATTATTGTGGATGGAACTTGCGAGAAGCAATATCTTGATTTTGATATTCTTTACAATATACTCAAAATAATTAAATTCTATGAGACAATAGTTATCTTTAACAAATCTGGCTATATTTTGTGGTGAGTTGTGAAATAATTAGAATATTATTAACATGAATTTAATGTGTGTGAGTGAAAAATGTTAAATTACTAGTAGAGAAAATATGGATGATAACCGACAATCACTTGATTTAAACTTTCATATAAAGTGATGTAAGCAATGACTACTATATGAGGTAACCACTCTGTGATGTTATTGGACTTGAACTAAGAAGTACCTAGATGAGACTGAACATCCAAAGCAGAAAAGGCTACTGTAAAGGCACTTTTGTCATGCAAATGTCTATATTGATGATTTATAAATTTGAGCATCTAAAACAATAGTAAATTATAATATGCAATGTTACGAATATCATACTAGACTTATTATTAAGCTTGATTCTAGTATAGTACAATACCTATACTTCGATCATATCTTAAGAAATCATAATAATATAAAATTAATATAATAAATATTTTTATTATTTTATTAATATTATTTTCTCATATTTATTTAAAATAAATTTAATTTCAAATATTTTTTTTACTTATTTCAAAATTTATTATAATATTTTTATATGTATATATTAAAAAGTATATATTATCAATATAAAATATATAAATTTTAAGAAAATTAAATACGATTGTATTAAACTAATATATTTAGTTATGTAGTCTATAATCACTTTGCATAAGTCTAATGACATAAACAAATTTATTTAATACATTCTTATTTGTATTTTTATTATTTATCAAATAAATTATAGATAATTTTATCATATTCTTTTTATGTATAAGTAATTACTATTTTATATTGGAGAAATTTTAAGCCTTTCAATTTAGTCTTAAAATTTTTTAAATTTATAATTCTGATCAGTATTTGACCAACATTTTGATCGTCGACTGGTACCGATCAGTACTAACTAAAAGAACTAGTACCAGAGTCTGGTACAAAAACTTCTTGTTTGGTATCAGTTTTTTTATATAACCGATATTGATTGGTACAAAATGACATTATAAACAATGGTCATATGTCTCCACTTCCAACAGATTTAGCATTGGGTGTTGGGCTTAGACTTAAAAAAAATTATTGAAATTGTTTAGATGTTAGGCTTGGCTATTATAAGGATTTGTAGAGGAGTTGGTGGCCTGTTTAGAATATTGAGGAAGTCAATAGTTATAGGTTATGTTAAAGGAAGATACATTAGGGTTGAAGGGTGAAGCTGGGTTTGGTGGCCCATTATAGTTAAAACCCCAACTAGGAGAGGATTTGGATCTAGTTGAGTAAGGGTTATGCCACCTTTGTCTTTTATCGTCAGTCGCATAAGTCTTTCATCTAATTACAGGTTATCCATTCATGTTGTATAAAGAGGAGTTGTTGGTGAGTGATGTGATAAGTGCTATCTTAGTTAAAAATAGAGAGTGAAAGGACTCAAGTCACTGCTTATGGATCAATAATTTTGGTCAAAGCTTAATAAAGGATATGGTGGAATCTCATGTTTGTTAGCAGTAAGGAAACATTAGACTAGGCAACCAAAACTTTGCCACTTGAGGTATTGTAAAGAGGAAGGATTTGAGGTAGAGTTTTCTGTCATTAGTGGTAAGTTTAGATGCAATTAACATAGGTTAAACTTGGTTTCTCCAAAAGATGTAGTTAGTTGAATCAAATGTATTATTAAAATAAATTGTAATTTGATTTAATAGTAGAATTTGGGGATTAGATTCTATCATGGTCAATTTTGGGTGATGCTTGTGTTATTGTATTTTAGTGTTTGGATTATGTATGGTACATTCATAAGCTGATACTATGATTTGTAGTATTGTTTTTGTTGAAATATTGAGGTGATATGGAGAAGAATGTTTTGCATTGGAAAGATGTGTTTGGTTAAGAGTTGTAGAGATTTTTGATATGTGTAGTTATGATACTATAAAGAAGTAGGGAAATTAAACATGTATTATGTATTTTTCAAACTTCATTATGAAAGGTTTGAAAGCTTAATATATACACATTTGTAGATACAAGATAAGAGAGAATATACAACAAAAAAGATTGATACATAATAAAGAGAACAATATTATCGTTATCAATAATATATCATGGTTGTTTTGATTGTGTAAAGATGATATGTTTATTGAGCAGATACAAGTGGCTTATAGTCATGAACTTCCTGACCCGGGGCCGACACTCTTGCAGGAGCCAGCAACTATGGTTTTGGACACCATGCAAAAGGATTCTCATGAACTTAACCCCCTAATTGACAGTGTGGATGTGGATATGGTTTCGAGTAGCCTTGCTTGAGGAGGCAACGCTATTTCCTTTTGTCCTTATTTATGATTCATAGTCTTAATATTCTCTCTTCGAATTGCTGGGGAGCGGCTTATTTATATTTCATCCCTTGTGTGAAAAACCTTATTCGAAAAAATAAGGTGGATATCCTTATTATTATGGAAACTCATATATTTGGTAGGTGGGCAGATAGGATATTTCGTTCCCTTGACTTTGAGAAGGTATTTCGCATGGAAGCTACAGACTTCTCAGGCGGTATTTGGTATTTTTGGC
>JANTPM010000245.1:14771484-14783558 GCA_025434745.1 Erythroxylum divaricatum | reverse complement strand
CGTTGGGCCTCCTTAAAGTTTCCTCCTATTGGTTATATTAAAGTCAATGTCGATGGAAATTCCTATGGAAACCCAGGTAACGCAGGCTTTGGTGGTATAGCGCGAATGAGTTTGGTCACTGGCTCTTTGACTTTTCGAGTTTCCTTGGCTGTGCAACAAATATGTTGGCAGAACTTCAAGCTATCTACCATGGAGTGACTTTAACATGGAAGCGTAGTTTTAAAACGGTTTTGTTAGAATCGAATTCGATAGAGGCCATCAAGCTAGTTACCTAGGAATGCCCTCAATCTCACCCTTATTTGACTATTGTCGAGGATATTAAGCTATACCTAAGGAAGGACTGGGACTGTTCGCTTGTTCATATCCTGAGAGAAGTGGGAACCAATGTGCTGATTTTCTAACGAAATTTGACTCCTCATCTTCACAGCGTTGGCATTTGTGGGAGATGCCTATTCCGGGCATTAGATGCTTATTACAGAATGATGCTTTATCAGTGGAGGTCTTGAGGTATTAGGTTTTTCTTCTATCAAGCTTAACCAAATGAAGAGTCGTAATTCGTAATGTTTTAGAAATTTTGTTAATTATATTTTAGTTTCTATTTTAGCACATGTCACTAATCATGATTAGGCACGTCAGTATTGTTAATGGAAATTTAATGACATGTTATTTGTAGAAAAAATAAAAGTTAGAATATTTTAGTATTATTTTTAAAATAAAATTAAGTGAAGTTCTTAATTTATTAATAATTTATCCGATTTAAAAATTATGTATTTAAAATTAAGTAATAAGTTTAATTTATTGCATATTAAGGGATATCCTCAAAACGACCCAACTTCAGAAACAAGTCGTTTGAATGAATGGTGGCGTATTGAAAAGGGACGGCCTTTGTTTATATATGTAGCGTGGAAAGCAGCTAAGGCCCCTTTAAAATGCAGTTGATTCCCTTCTCTTCACTACGAGACAGCCCCAAGATCGGCTTCATCGCTAAAAGCTACAGCATGCATGGCCCATTAAGATAATGGTATAAGGTGTCTCAACTGTGAAACTGGTCTACGGTTATCTTGTTTGTACCCTTCAAGTTTTTGTTTGGACACACTTGGACGCCATCTCGTGTGGGCTCGTAACTAGCTAGAGATGTACGAACCGACAACAGAGGACTGTTAGATTGATGAATCCAATGTTGGGAGTCTAGGTTAGATTTCTTCCCAATCTTAGGTAAAGTTTACCATTAGTTTTGACGGACAATTTAATGTCGAATCAAAATTGACTGAGTGGGACTTCACTCGCTAAAACTTGACCTCAAAAAATCTTCACACTGTAGCAGTTGATTTTTGGTTTTGGATGTATATATACTATTACTGAGAGTAGTCGTCACTTCTTCGGTCTTGTCATATAGACCTTTCTACCAAGTAAATTAAACTCTTATTAGTGAACTTCCCCATATCTTACACATGAGAGGGACTTTATTTTTAAATTTTTAAAAATTACTCCCTAAAGAATGTTTAATAATTAATAATTGAAGTTTTTGATTTAAATTCAAAACTTCACAAAATTTTATGTTAAGGATATAAATTTATCTTATTTTATAATTAACTATCGACCTTTTAAATTAAATATATCTTTTAATTTTAAGTTGTCAATTAATTAAATTAATTATTAAAAATATATAATTGATGAATTATTTTCTTATTTCCAATTATATAAAAACCGAACCGAACCGACCAATTCGACTGGGTTAAGTACGAACTGGATTAATTTTCAATTTGATTTTCACTTTTAATTTCTATGATTGAAAACCAACCGATTAAATAATAAATCGATCGGTTTTCTCTTAACTGTAAAGAACCAGTTTCATGTTCTTCTCCTTTAAACGACAGCATCATCTTCTTTATTGCTCTCTCTTACTCTAGACCTTCCCTTTAAATATTGTTTAAATGTCGATGATCTTTCACATTCATGATTTTTAAACACTCTAAGAACCCTTTTTTCAACTCTTTCTTCTCCAATTCTTTGCTTCTCAGTCTCAAAATTAAAATTATCAACAACACAAAACTTTAATCATCCATCCCTGTTGTATAAATTCTAAAACTCAAAACCTAACATGCCATGTTTATAGAGTTTTTATGAACTCGTTCTAGGATTCGATGAAGGGATTAGCTTCGTCACAAGGCAAAAAGTGTGCTTTGAGATTGAAATCAATCTCTTAAAAACAAACTAAACCAAGAGCTAGTAACATCTCTCATTCTCTCCCTGTCTCTTTGTTCTACCTCTCTGAAACAGAAACATGGTGATGCTTGAAAATAGTCTCTCCAAACCCTTATTCGCAAGAATAATTGGTTTTAGTATATTGTTCTTACTCATGACTATGGAGGAGACCAGTCAATATAGAAAAAGATTGGTCCTTGCTTGTCCGAGCATTATAGGCTTTTCATTGAACTACTATTTGCTCCCTTAATTTTATTGTTATTGTTCTACTTCTATGACAATTTAGTGTTTTGATATAATAATGAAAATTGTATCAGCTTCTTGTTGTATTTCTATTTACCATCTTTACTTTTGTTAGTATTGTTTGTATTGTGAACTTAGTGCTTTCATATAACAGTAGAGAATGTGTTTAAAATAAATTGTAAAATTTTAAAATAACAAATGAAGTTATAAATTTTAATTTTTGTGATAGTAAAAATATTAATAGTTGTTGATCAAAATTTAAAATATTTTGTTTTTCACTTACTCTTTAATTTTTATTTATTATATATTATATATTGATTTTATAACTGTTTATCATCGGTTGAACCATTAAATTTTAAACATTTCCTTTGATAGGTTCAATATCCGATCCGATTTTTAAAACATTGTTTAATACTTGAAATTTTAGTTTTAAATTTCATAACTTCACAAAATTTTAAGTTAAGGATATAAATTTATCTTATGTTATAATAAACTATTGACCCTTTATATTAAATATATCTTTTAAATTTAAGTTGTTAATTAATTAAATTATTTATTTAAAATATATAATAGATGAATTATTGTCTCATTTCAAATATATATTTATATAAAATAAAAATAGGATATGATTATTATCAACTTAATTAAGCTGTATTTACTTAATTAGCTTGTCACGGCCACACATCTAGATCTCATTCCTTTTGGTATTCTGAAACCTAAGCCTTGTACGGGGCTTTCATGATGTAAGCAAGAGAGAGAATGAGACAGATAGGTCACAGTAGTAGCGTGACAGAAATATCGGCGTCGGGTATCGTTGTCCTCAGCATTTACTCTCTCTCTAACGCTATATATATATATATATAATCCATTAATTTTTATAATAATTATTAAAATATAATAACTGAAATAAAAAATCAAATCAAATTAGGGTGTACTGTGATTAACCCTCTTAAGTATTCTCCACAAAAATTAGAGTATGTAACTTATCATAGTTTGAAGAAAATAAATTAAATTATTAATAAATAATCTTTATTTCTAAATAAGATGAAACAATATAAAAATTTAAATTACACCAAATTAATTAATATGAATTCCATTCAGTTCTAATTATTTTTATAAAATTTATTTTTCAAAATAAATGTTATAAATAGCATTTTTTAGAATAAATAAGGCGTATAAACATTTAACTAACCATTAAATATTATACAAATATAAAATAAGTTTATTAAAATTTTAAAAATATTTTTCAAGAAAAATCGAATATTTTGTATTTCAAATAAATAATATAAACATAAAATATGTCATTAAATATATAGGAAAAATTTTACTTTATAAAAGCTTTGATTAAAGAAGTACTAAGTAATTAATTGAGATATTTTTTGTTATGAACATAAATTAAAACTTCGTCAACAAATTATAAGGTTTAATTAATTTATTACTTTCAAAAGAATAATTCTATTTTCTTAATTTTAGGTAAAATCTGTAAAAAGTATTTGGTAAAAATATTATTTTTATATATTTTATAAGGTTAGAAAATTTTTTAAAGTTATATGGTTAGAACATTTAAAAATTCAAAGTCAAATTTCCTCGTTTCAAATCTGGTGCATTTTGGTTTAGTTATGTTATCTTGTTAATGGTTAAAACATATGAACAGCTTGATTTGATTTGAGTGGTTTGATCAATATCCTACTACGGGCCCCACATTCTACACCCTATGATCATCTCCAAGATCACCATCATTTGTAGCAGATGCACGAATAAATACTGTGATGCTGATGCTAGTTCCTGGGACCCACTATGTCTTTTTGGATGAACGTTAACATGTAGTAGTTCTTATCATCCAGACTAGGGAATCTAGACAGGTTCGGTAGCTGAAACTGTAGAGTTCCCGAGCCTAATTGTACACGCGTCCGCTGTTAATTGGAGCAGAACAGTTGTTCAATAGTGTTAAGGATTCGGTTTTTAATTAATGAATCCCCAAGTATATAAAGTCGGAAGTTCGGGTTCCCCCGTCTCGGCCAAGACGAGAGTACCCGACCAAACTCGTAGTCGTTTGCCTCGAGTGAAAATACTATTATGCCCATGGCAACTCTATCAAAGTAATAAAATTTGCATTTAATAATAAAATCTTAAGAACTGGACTACGATTCTTGAGATTAGGGCCCAAATTAATTTGACCAAGTTTAATACACAAGTTAGAGCGAGAGCTTTTTAAAAGGATCTTGCTTATTACATAAGAGATCATTTTTAAAATTGAAATTTTAGCTATATTTTTACTACTAACAATAACGATAACATTTATTATAAATTTTACTAATATACAAAATTTTAAAAATCCTAATAATACACAACCTTACCTTTAGTTAGTAAAAAATTTATTTTCAAATGACCAAAATCACATTTTCACTACTTGACACTAATATAACCTTACTAATAGAGATAGATTTAGGGGAGGCTAGTAAGAGTTATAGTTCCTACAAAATTAAAAATTTTTCAAAATTTATGTATATATATAGTAAATTAAATAGGACTATAACTCCTATAAAATTAAATTCTTTACCTCCTAAAATTAAAATCCTAAATTCGTTGCTGCTTACCGATTTATTAAACATGGATGCTAATATAAAAGACTTCCTGTGAAGGTACCCCGAGAAAGATACCATAATTAGCACTAAAAAGTACAACCCTTAGCTATTTTGAGTTTCCAATAGAAAATGCCACGTGTCCAGGAAAGAAATCATGCATCGGATCTGAGCAAAAAGAAAGAAAAAATAAATTACGAAATTAACAGTTGGATTGGACATATGTTTGTTTGGACTTTGTAGAGCTAAAATAAAGTGATGTATATTTAGACACAGAGATGGTCCGAGCGTGACTGTCAAATCTACATATTCTCTCTCTCTCCCCCTCACTTAAAGATCAGCATAAGAGACCCTTTGCTCTCTAGATTCAGTTTAAACATATCGCCCATCTTTTCCTCGGAACTAACCCCCCTCGTCTTCTCCAAATCACTGTCTCCTTTTCCAGAATATAATGTTTCAGATTTTCAAGGTGAGGTCGTGTATATATGCTTTACCATTAAATGTTTAGTACTATTTCTATATCCAAACACAATAAAACAAAAGTTACATATAATAATAATAATACTTATACCCTTTCTTTTTTTTTTTCCTCCTAGTTTCTCTGTTCTGTTTTGGAATTTACTGGTTTCTTCAGTTCATGGGTTCATTAAATTTATCATCTTTTTTTCCACTTCTGGTATCCTACCTTTTACACTTAAAACCCTGTTGATGTTATCTGCTGGATATGGTTGTTTCGGTGGTCTTTGATGTCTTCTTTTCAATCTGGGTATTTCAAGATAGTGTATGATATGTGAGTATTTGATATAAGTTATTTTTCCTATGAAGAGCTTCTTGCGCTTGCTGGGCTAGCTGTTTTAATTCTTTACGGGAAACTATTTTTAGTCCACTTGAGGAATTCTGTGCGGGCTTCAATGACTGCAGGTTTTTCTTGTACGGTTGAATTCCCAGTCCTCTTGATCTTAAAAAAATACCAACATTTATGTTTCTGTTTTGTGTTACTTAATTATATTGGGTTGTTTTCAAATATTTTAGTTTTATGAGGTTAATGATGTTACCTCTGCACTCTGCAGCAGTAGTACACATCTCACTGGCATCGGCTTCTCTGCATCGTTGACTGCCCTCTTTTGGTCTTTAGAAATTCTTCTCTTAAACTGTGTTTTTAGGTGGGCATTTTCTCATTACACATGGAAAAGGATCCCTTTTACGGAAATGGGATCTGCTTTTTTACATCTCACCATATTCAATAACAATAATTGCCGTTATTATTATGGTTATTATAGGTTCTTGTTATTTGATTTTGATCCATGGGTTAAAAGTGGAGGTCATCATTTTTCCTACATACTCTTGTCTCATATGCTTAGAAACGACTTAAAAAACAATTCCAAGTTTCTCATGTGTTGCCTAGGGCTTTGGATAGTGCAGCCATGTCTAGATAGGTAGATATGATTATGGGTTTTTTATTAATATGTATATATATATATATATATATAGATGGACAGTGTATGTATCAAACCCAATCGCATCTTCCTTTTGTTCCTCCTCACAACGTCTTCATCTTTTTGGTTGTTCTAGATGCAGGATTGGTTTATGATTTTATAGGGAATTCTGACTCCAGAAAAGGGAAAAACTAAAATGGAGGGCGACACATTCTCAGGACTTGGCAATGGCACCCAGATGGATGGCAAGATCATACAGACATTTCAGAAGAACTTCGTTCAGGTACAGAACATTCTGGATCAGAATAGGCTACTCATCAATGAGATAAACCAGAACCACGAATCAAAGATCCCTGACAACCTGGGTAGAAATGTGGGCCTAATTAGGGAGCTCAACAACAACATCAGGAGGGTTGTTGACCTCTATGCTGATCTTTCAAGTTCCTTCACCAAATCCATGGAAGGTTCTTCGGACGGTGATTCTAGCGGTGCTTTAAAATCCGACGGCAAAGCGGGTCTCAAAAGATATAGACCTGCATAGAGGCTGTATGTTTACCTTAAATTATTAAGAAAGCTCACAATTTCGCTGAGGTAGTAGAACATGATTGCTAGATTCTGTAACTCTTTTTTTTTTTTTTCGTTTTGTTCGTTTTCAGTTCTCAGCCTACATTTTCTTCTTCGACAAATAACCGGCCAAAATTTTCTGCCCAATGTAACTGTATAACTGTTGATCTAATGGAAGCCCAAGCATGCTTATGCCGTCCAAGTCTTTGATCTTGTTCGTGTTCGTTATATCGGTTAAGCCAAACTGTTTGCTTCTCTGTTTCTTCTTCCTTCACTCGATTCTGTGTGCTCTGCCTTTTGGATAACAATTTAAGACTTTCTTGATACCCCAAAAAAAGAGGTTTAGGTACTTTGCTTCTGCTTACTTTTTATGGTTATCAAAAGTTCCATACCCATTATTACTCTTTACAAATTTTTTCCTGTCAATCTTTTGCTTCTTCATAATGCCTGATGTGTACTTTTTAATGTTTTGGTCCAAAATTTTCCTTTCCATTCCCTTTTTAACCTCACCTTCAATACTCCAACCAAGTTCTGAAAACCTGAGGTGTTTGCAGATACTGTTTTCAGCCTCTTTTTTTTTTTTTCCCCTTCCTTCCCAATTTCTCTTCCTCCTTATCGGGGGATTACTGTTTGTTTGATGGTTTAACATGCTTTGAAACAGCCTCGGAAGATGGTCGGCAATAGTGCAAGAAGAAAGCAGCTTTTTAGACAATCTTTTTGGTTCCCAATCACACACCACCATAGGGACAGAATCTGAGATAAGAGATGATGAGCTTTTTGACTAAATTATTCTGTGTTGCAACAAATGACAAGGAGATGGAGGGTTAGGGAGATGTGGTATTGTTCTACAGGCGGCTTAAAAGCAAGAGAGAGTTTCATAAATCATAAGGTTAGATATAGGCAGGCAGGTATGTATAAAGTATAAACAAACAGTGACACCCAACAACATGACAAAGGGCCCCCAAAGGAGAGTCTTTCTTATTTCATGAGCTCAACTTGAACTTCTCCATGCTTATCGCTTGCTTCCTGCAACAGCTTTCCTTCCCTTTGAATTATTCTCTTTTGGCAATAAATGGCCTTTGTGACTTCCTCCAAGTTGTTGACAAGATTTCTTTGTTTCACAATGGACCCCACTAGCCGAACCCTAATTTTCTGATCTTAGGACAAGTTTTGGCCCCACGTTCGTCATTACTTGAAATGGCTTGTTTCTTGTTAAAACTTTGGTATTATTTTCTAAAGTTAGTGGTGAGGGTATTTCTTCAATCTACAACTTGGTCTATTCGCAATTCATGCCACTTTTAGTTCCTTTCTTTTCTCACCATCATTTTCCCTATGACCTTAAAGAAGAGTTCCTTTTTGTTCTCTTTAAAAGTCGAGTTGCTAATGTCCAACTTATTTGCCTGTAAATTTCACCCTATCTAAGCATAGAACTCTAGTTAGAGATTCCAAACATTATGCATTCATGCAATTGGCTACTTTTTTTTTATAACATGAAATGAGACTTTTGTGGATGAAAAACACCAAAAACTTCAACCTTTTATAGTACACAATACATAGTTGATGGTAGTAAGATCAAAGATTAAGACATACATATATATATATGCTATCACCAGTTTTATATATATGTTAGTGGTTTTAAAACGTTAGGATATGCAGTTTGTTTTTAGGTTGATCGTCATCAATGGCAAATGAGATTGAGAAATTTAATGGAATGGTCCAAAAAGACGACCTAAACACGTTCATATATAAACAACACATGTGGAAGTGGGAATCTACTTTTTGCTTTCTTCCCTTTTGTTCCTTGCACTTCCAGCAATTAGGTTGGAAAGGAACCCAAGTCTAGTTTTAAGCTTCAGGTTCTAATCCTAATACAATAATAATAATAATCTAAGAATCTACATCATTAGTTGGCCCCCAATTACACTAATCACATTATAATAATTAAAGCCCATGCTCCAAGTCACAAACCATGGTCTAGTAGGCTAATAAGAAACATCCTAGTCTCTGATGATAATGTTAATTAAATTAAGCAAACTCAACCAACCTCTAAAAGATACGCCAAAGCTCCTGTACGTAGCTTAGTTTAACCAAATCCTGTACTTAGGACTGCAATATGTCGTGGTTCTATTGAAATGTCGCCTACTATTCTCACTTACTCCTATCTTTATATTTAGTATGCAAAACTACCATATTGTGTATAAACCTAAGTGAAGCGGTACTGAAATGCCTACGAACATAGTTGTATGTAAAATAAATAAGTATATGAATTATTCAAATACCCTCCCCTTTTTGTGAAATTACACGTAATTTGAACTTGGGCTGTGAAAGAGAAAGGTCCTGGACTGGATTTCGTATTTGAGGGCAATTCATGAATTGATCTGCAAATTAGCTTCAGCTGATCATTCATCCGTAATAAGTTGGGCTCAGCTTTGCAAATTGATCCTTCAATGCAAGCCCCTAAAAGCCTGGATATTCTTACGTGCCTTGATTTATTCATCAGTTTATATTTTATTAAAAATTTTGGTTAAACCGACATATATGATGTGTTATGTATATTTTTTTTAAATGAAGGATATAAACAGTTTGAATAAAATAAGTGAAAATTTAAAATTTCAATTTAATTCAAATTTAATTCTTTTTAATTTCTTCCTTCTCTTTTTTCTTATTCTAGATGTAGCAAGTGATTTATCGATTGTGTTATCATATTTCATTTAATAGTTTGGAGACTTAAATCCCCAAAAAGGTAAGAATTTTAAAGAACTAAGAATTGTCAAAAGATGGGCTTAGACTATAGAGTTATCACTTTGTTGATTGGATTTGGCATTGGGCCATAGAACTCAGTGCTTTAATGATTTTTTAAAACATTTTTAATTTAATCCGAATTTCATTTTTTTATTTTTAATAGATAGATATTCATTTTATATTAAAATTAACTTAGCATCAATATATGTAATATGTGTTAGGAAACCAACCATGATCAAATCATGGGTGTAACGGAAAAATAAAATTTATAATTTTCGATCAAATTTTAATAATTGAATAATTTGAAAAAACTCAAATCATAGATATGAAATTGTACCCAATTGGATATTCTTGTTGGAATCCTTTCAAAACATTTTCTGTGTATTAACCATGAGCTAGTCACGTGTCCAATATCTAATAGTATTCACAAAGCTATTAGTGGGAGTGTTAGCTCCCTTATGCTTATTCTTATATATAGAAAAAGCATTAGGGTATTAATTTTTATTAAAATTAAATACATCAATTATAATTAAATTTACACGTTAATCATAATTAATTTAATTTTAATAAAATCAAATAATTCATATTTGATCTCTAAAGTTTTTCAAACTTTATAATTAAGTTCAACTTAATTGAAATTGAATTTTCTCTTTTAAGTTGTTCTTTATGGGTGTCCTATTAGGCTCGCAATATTGACAATAATTATAAATTAAATTAATAGTCCTTTTAATTTATCTTTAACTCTCTAATTAAATAATTTATAATTATAGATCAAGATTGATATTTAACAACATGTCATAATCACCCAAATATCAAGAATGTCAAAGTGATTTGACTTAACATGTCTATGTATGACTATGGTGTATAATTTAATCCTTTCAGCATTCAATGCTCCAATTGGATATAATATGGATTTAGTATATACTCTTTTGAATCCAATCATATTCGTCCTTGTTAATTAGTAATTGATTTAAAATTGATATTTAAAAATATATTTTTAAATGTTAATTCACTCTAACTATAGATTTTTTTAAACCATTACTAATCAAGAACATTAAAACATTCTTTTTAATTATTTTAGATTAACGAATCTTTTATTGACTTATTCAACTATCTCCATATAATTCATATTGTATCCACGTATTACCGACTGAATTACCCTAAATAGGATAGGTCATAAGTAGCGTCAAAACATAGTAATTCCCACATGATATACTTTAGTAATCTTAAATCTAGGGATCAATTATTTTTTTCATAAAAAGTCTAGGGATCAATTATATAACCATCATAATGAGGAAATTAATATACACATAAGTAAGGATCCTCATAATCGAGTCAACTCAATGAACTTATTTTCTAGTAAGTACCCGTACAATAGTTTAAGTATTTTTTTACTTTAATATATGATATCAATTATTTTCTTCATAAAAAAGAAATATAATGTGTGCTAGTTTTATCGTTTCATTAATATCTCATCTTAAGGAAACTATAGTTAGGAACAATTTGGGAATAATACATAATGCAAATTGAATCTCATAATTATGATCTAATCATAGCTTCAATTATACAGTAATTATTCTAGGGATTTTACGTTTAATATTAAACATCAAATGTAATTAATATAATACATAAAGATAAAGAATGCCTTAATTAATTAAATAATAATGTTATACATAAAATTGCAACAAACTGATTGGCTACAAAGGCATAGACTAACAATCTCTTACTTGCACTAAAGCCAATCACCTATGTATCTAATACCATATGTAGCGCCCCCTTACCTCAGGGTATGTACCAGGACTCCCGAAGGTCATTCCGACACATAACCTAGGATAAGGGCACGCTACGTTCCTTCACTACACTCGCTTCACATGGAATCATATCCTTAATCACTTATGAGCATCAATAGAAAATCACAATATTTTAAAAACTAACTTTTTCCTCATTTCATTGCATGAAACCCAAATGTCTACGATGTGTCTTTCAATATTTTCTATATGTACACCATCAAAACCTAATACAAAAGTATTATGCGAAAGAGGAAAAGATACAAAATCTATCTAGTCTGTCCAAAAATTCCAACTGACTGACCTTTGAGCCATGAATTCTCTTGCTAATTCACAATCTACACGGCTGGTAGAGCCTCTCAGTAGCTAGAGTTGTCTCTCGGTCCTGAAAAGACAATATTACAATTTTGGTGAGTTTTACGAACTCAATGAGATAATCATCATCGATGGTTCACTCAATTCATACAACACTTCATTTCACATAACATACAATCACATTGTTGCATATTTGATCA
>JANTPM010000245.1:14721748-14731835 GCA_025434745.1 Erythroxylum divaricatum | reverse complement strand
ATACTCTTCAACTTTACAAGTATTCTTTCTACACTTGCAGAGCCTCTTCAGGTCTCTCTCACAAAGTATTCTTTATCTGCTTTCTTAACCTCTCTAGGCTCTAACCTTTCTTGCTCTTGGAAAGATATTGTTTGAGCTTCATGTTACAAATGTATTCGCTCTCTTTCTTTCACACTTGAGTACAGAGTTTCTCTAGGTATTGTACAATCAGATTTTCTTTCTTGTATTGTATCTTGTTTAGTTATTTTTTCAACTATAACTAGTATTTATAACCTAAATGTTCAACTGTCTTCTTGAGAAAACTGCTTCTTGAATCTTCTAGAAACCGTTATTAGTTGAGTCCTGTAACTAACTTCAACTAACTAACTGACTGACATTCTAGAATAGTTTCCATTTGCATCATCTAGTATTATGCTTTTTCTGATGTTGCTTTGTCTAGTGTCACAATTTTTTCTTGTGTCGCGTTTATATCTTCTTATTTTAACCTTCTATATCTTTTTATGTTGACCTTGTATCTTCTTATGTGGACCATCTTAAGTCGTCTGCCTTGAGTTCTAAATATCTTCTGGGTTTGACCATGTATCATCTTAAGTTAATGATTTGTGTCACTTAAATTTTTCTACGCACTTAACAAACTCGTCAAAACAATTCACACACTTTTAAAATTATTATTATTTGATTGTCATCAAAATTAATAGAAGTAAAGTCTTCTTGACTTAATAGAACTGGAATAAAGAAGGTAAACCTAACTCTGGTATTTTTGTGCATCTCCTCTGTAATAAGAAATAGAAATGCTAGATAATCAGGGAAAAGTGATCACAGAATAGTATGATCTGATCAACTTTACTAGAAACTACTTCCAACAACTGAAGGGAACAATAGATATCTGTCAGCATGGCTTCTATGTGAAAGATGTGCTGGAGGATCCATAAAACTAGGCTCTTAAAGACATATTAATTGCCTTGTTTACACCTCAAGAAGTCAAGGAGGTTCTCTTCAGCCTACATCCATCAAAAGCACCAGGAAAAGATAGTTTTCTAGCATTGTTTTTTCAAAAAATTTAGGAGATTATAGGAAATTTATTTACTGAAGATGTCTTAGAGTTCTTCTCCTCTAGTAAAATACTCAAGGAAATCAATCATTCTTACATATGCCTCATACCCAAAAAACAAACCCCCTCCTTCATAATAAAGTTCAGACCCATCTCTTGTTGTACAACAATATACAAAGTTATTGCTAAACTACTTGCTTTGAGGCTTAAATCAGCTCTAAAAGAAGTTATAAATCCTGCTCAAGGTTCCTTCTTATCTAAGAGAAATATTGAATATACTCATTTTACAGAAGCTGTTAGGGGAGTACAAAACTGATAAGAATCTCAATAACTACTTAATGAAAATCAATTTTTTCAAAGCTTATGACATAATCAGCTGGAGATATTTATAAGATTGCTTACAAGCAATAGGATTATGACTTAAGTTTAGGAATTAGATATTAGAATGTATTCAAACTATCTCTTTTAGTGTCTTGGTTAATGTGATTCCCTCTGCACCCTTCAGAATTGCTAGAGGGATAAGGCAAAAGGGTCACCTTTCCCTTTACCTCTTCACTCTAGCCATGGAAGGGATTTCCATATTGATCTTCAAGCTCATTGAGTGCAATGGTAAATTTCTCTATCAGTATAAGTGTTGATACATTAAGCTCTCTCACTTGATTTATGCTAGTTACCTAGTTGCTTCTTAGTAGTGCAGGTAACCATTCTATTAGCATCTTGCTAAACATCTTCAACATATTTTTAGAGTGGTCTGGATTTAAGGTGAATGTTGACAAGAGCAGGTTGTACATATCCTCATATATCAAAAATCAAGAGGAAATTAGCAATAATGTAGGATTTACATTGCATTTCCCTCTATTCAAATATTTGGGGGTTACAATTACTACTACCAAACCCAAGTTTTCATATTTCCTTCCTCTGTTGAGAAGATGAAAAATAGGATCAATGCTTGGCAGCATAGATTCGTCTCCGCTGCAGTTCGACTGACACTCGTTACTTCAGTTTTAAATAGCTTGTATGTCCACCGGTCTACATATGTTATCCTGCCTAAGAGGGTTCATAAAGAAATTAGTAGGATTTTAAAAGCCTTTTTATGGTCTGGGAAAATAGAAATTTACAAGAAGGCCAAAGTTAACTGCAGTGATATCACTATGTCAAATAAGCAAGGAAGGTTAGGTATTATTCCAATCTCACAAATGCAAAAGGTACTCTTACGCAAGAGAATATGGAGACTTTTCACAAATAGAAAAGCATTATGGATCAAGTGGGCAAATGAATATCATCTCAAAGTTCATAATTTTGGCAAGTAGAAATTTTTCGTGATTTTTCTTAGGTTTTCAAGTATCTACTTAACTTGAGAGGTATGGTATATCCCCATATTAAGCATCAGCTTGGAGATGGAGCAAATATTTGGTTTTGGTTTGATAATTGGACCACATATAGCCTAATTTTTCAAAGAGCAGACATAACTCAACTCAGAAACATAATTTCAATCAATGTTAAAGTATCTACACTCATCCATTATAGAGATTGGTTTGGCAGTTTTAGAGATTTGTCCTTAATTACAGCTTATGTACCACAAATCCTTGAGACCCATGGAGAGGATAACATCATTTGGGTTCCTAACCTATCAGGAACTGCTGCAGAAGTCCCTTGGTATGAAATTTTATGGAAACAATCTTTGAATCCAAAAGCCTCAGTTTTCTCTTGATTGGTAATCAAGAATAGAGTTAGCACCAAAGATAGATGGATTAGGGTATATGATCCAAGTTATGTCCTATGTAAACAAGTTGAAGAGAGTAGGAATCATTTGTATTTTTGTTGTAGTTACACAAAAGCTATTTGGAGCATAATTATGCACCCATTACCAAATCCTTGCTACACCTTTTATTGGAGAGACACTTTGAACATGATCGTTGATAGCACGAAGCAGGGAAAGCTGAATGGGCTGGTCATTAAAACAACTTTTATTACCACCATCTACTTGATATGGAGGCAAAGAAACAGGAGATTGTATAAGGGAATTGAAGAAGGAAAATATTAGATCATATACATGATTATTAATTAGGTCCAAGCAGCTTTGATAGCAAACTCTAAACAAAATGCACTCACTCATAACATGAAGAATGCCTAGATGCTATAATTCTTATACTTTTTGTAATACACTCTTGTTTATTGGTTTCTACTGAATTGTGGTCAGATTAAACGACTCATTGTAACCTTGTTTTTGTAACTTTTGCTATTATTAATACAATTCCTTTTAATTTAAAAAAACATGAAACATTAAATAGTTTTTCTAAGAACCAAGGTATTGAACTTACTTAAAAGTCACTTATAGGGAGACATGTCTTAAAGGAATTTACGAGTAATGGGATTTTTGTAGAAAAGTTGTGTCTTATGATACTAGATTGTATAAAGTGGATTACGAAGGTGGTGACTATGAATATTAGGAAGGTGATGAATTGTGTCAGTTATTGATAGGTCATGATGATTTTAGAAAGAAATTATGAGTTGTTAAAAAGGAGTAGGAGAAAAAATAGAGGATTTGAAAAATAAGTGGATGATGTTGAAGTCGGTATAATAATTGTAAATGAATGGTGCAAGACAAGAGTAGTGTAAACTCCTTTAGTTATGAGTTGTTAAGAAAGGAGTAGGAGAAAAAAATTAGAGGATTTGAAAAATAAGTGGATGATGTTGAAGTTGGAATAATAATTGTAAATGAATGGTACAAGACATGAGTAGTGTAAACTCCTTTCATGGTTTATTTTGAGGACATATCTAGATTTAACAAAAGATGTGAAAATTACATGCTTACCTTTATAATTACCTCCATCATCAATCAATATATGTGTTTTTGAGGAGTATGTTTCCCTTCTTCCTTAATATATGCAATTTCTAGGTCATTTAATGTTCGTCTCTTTTTAGCCTACTACATTGAATGAACTACTTGAAGAAGAACAATTACGTAAATTGTTTGAAGTGTTTATATTCACATGTTTTGCAAGTTGTATCACTAAAATATTAACATAAATAACATTTTACAATGAACGATGCAATCTTTGAATTGAAAAGGTTAAAAAATTGGACACTAAATTAAATTTTTTTAAAAGAATTTTAAGACTTACAAATATGTTATCCCTTTTAGATACTATGCAATCTCACTTCAAATATAGCTTAAGTTTATTTCCCTTAGTATGTAAAATTCTAATCAAATAAAATGAAGTTGATCGAATTTAAAGGAGTGAGCTATTTATCTTTATAATAATTTCAATAATGACCTTGATGCTATTTTTGTTTAATAAATACTTTCAAAATTGACGTTTTTTTTAATTTTTTAAATTGAAACGATATTTGCTTATTCTAATAACTATATCCATTAAAAAGGTGGCATGTCGTACACTTAAGATTATTATCAATTGACCACCTACATATAAAAATATATGGGTTAAATACATGTGTTTTTCTTATAGTTTTTCACTTTTTCTTTGATCTCCCACTTTGCCATCAATAATTTTCAAGTTATTGTTTAATTTTCATGTCAGTGTACGTAACTCAAAGAGATGTATTCAACATAAAGAATTGCTGTTATCCCAACCAAAAAAGGACACCAAGTAGACTATACTGTAATTTGATTTCACAGGAGCTGCTACATATTTTCAAGATCAAGACTTACTAGGTAAGTGGGAGAGTAACCTAATTAAACACAACCAGCGAGGTTTATTATCAGGGTTATTAAGATGTTTTTAGGCTTGTTATTATCCCTAAAATTTTAACTAAACTGGTAGGTTGCATTAATAAAAGATCAACAGATTAAGCCAATTTTAATGAAATTATAAAGGAGGTGTATAAATGAATAAAATTAAAATTAGTTGAGGAAACTAATAGAAAAGTTTGTGAAGTATATGCCTTTTAAAGTATATGTACAAACACACGAGCAGAGCATACAAGAATCTCGTGGTTGGATTTGGATGTTCCAAATTAACATTCTGATGCCAATCATATTGTTGTGACTTGTGAGTTAACACCTTACACAAATATTCTTGAACATAAAAGGACGTGCCGGAAGATCCCATATTGAAACGTTGATCATCAGAATTTTTGACCAATCCCAAAAACCAGAAAGAACCCTCTTGTTTACAGCGAGGAGCCGCCCATGTATGCAATGCTATTATCTTTTCAGCCCAGCAAGACCCAGCTACCTGATTACGAGTTGTTAATCATTTATTATTCATCGTGTTTTCTTCAAACTTATATTCCAAACGTAGAGATCGAAGAGTAGGTCTCACTATACGGTACATATATAGTCTTCTAATCTCTTGTTAATCTTTTGCTAACTTCAAGAACCTAACTTTTATCGAACATGGGGGATGTTCCAAATTCTTTCAGCCCGTCGTCACCGCCACCTCCATCACATTCTTCACATAATTCCGACATAACCATGTTGTATTATGGCCTTTCAATTGTTGGTTCAGCTGCTATTTTGCTTGCAGCCTACAACCTTGTCTTTACCAGGTGGTGTTTGCACAGACCAGGTCAAGGTCGAAACCTGTTTGCGAGAGAAACAGAAAGTCAAAGTTTCGAGTGCCCAAGTCGCAACTTATTGTGTAGTTTCAAGTACAAAAAGGGAAACATGACTGAACTAGAACAAGGTGGGGACAACGAATGTGCTATTTGCTTGTCTGCGTTTGAAGATGGAGAAGAAGTGAGGCAGTTGCCAAGGTGTAAGCACTCGTTTCATGCAGCTTGTATAGATATGTGGCTCTACTCTCACTCTGATTGCCCAATTTGTCGTGCATATGTTGGTCCTTCTTCGCAATGTCATCAGCAACCGGTGGCTGATTCTTTGCCGCCTGTAAATTCTCAGGAAATTTTGGTGGAATCCGGCATCCCTGTTTAAGGCTTTGCTTTGGCTTTTTCTTCTCTGATTGATTTGTTCATTACAACGTACAGAAGTTAGATATCTTTGCCACTCCACGTCAACATGTTCCAGGGCGGGATCGGAGTTGGAAGGCAATTATAACAAAGATTGTTTATAAGAATTGATTGATTGGTTGAAGCCTCCGTCGTATGTCTTACAATCTTTTATTTTTGTTTCATAAGTAACCACAACAATGTCTTCAGCAAGTCGAAGCCTGACTCAATGCAGACCCCTTTCTGTGTATATTTTTCGGGTCAGCTAGTGCTCAGCTGGCAACTGGTAGGAAATTTTTAAATTCTGTTTTACTGCTCTTTACCTATTTAAGTTTTGAACGGGGAAGGGGCTATCATATTTTTCACAGAGTTGAAATTCTATATTTTCTGCATAAATTTGTTTTTAATTCCATAACAAGTCAGTATTAAACCTCATGTTTAATTTCGATTGCAGTCAATATTAGCTTCCAGTGCGAACGCTGACCTAAGGGGTGGTCGAATATTCCATCCTTGTGTCTAAGAAACACACATTTCTCAAAGCTTCAGCATTTGGTCAATCTACAATCGCTAAAACTGTACCATGACCAAACTGTTCATCACATCTCTAAACCTGCCATTATCATTGCAACATCATGAACATGCCTTTAGCATTCAAAAAGGCCTCAATATTCAACCTTCCACGTTTTCTTTTTCTTCATTGAAGAATTAAAAGAGCAGAAATCCCAACATTAAATGCCTTCAAAACTCAGCTCTATGACCAATTTGTAAGCATGCAATCGATCTTTCTATTAAAGCAGTTAGTGAACAAAGCATTATATCTATTCAATATCCACACAAGATTTTCATGTGAATATCAGATGAAATTGATTTACATTGGAATCAACACTTCCTCCTCAAATCATTCCTGGTACAATTCTCATGTATGTTACACAGCTCAAGTAAATACTAAGTGCTCCGAAATAACCCAGAGTTCAATATTATACAGGAAGAACAAGATAAAAATTACATCTTTCTCAAATTATCTAACCTTGCCTGTAAGTCACTATCTATTCCTGTGTCTTCAGTTCCTGCTGTCTCTACTTGAGCAACTTTACCTTTTACAGCTGGGGCGGAAATGGCAGATGATGGTGCATTTACAAGCTGCAGAAGAGCAAAAATTTAGTGACATCAATCAATGATTTGGAAGAGAAACATCAGATGAGAGTTATACCTCTTGATTTATGTCAATGCCTATTTCATCAAGCACTTGGCTGACCAATTCTTCTGTTTCTTCTTCTTCCTCATCCCCTTCCAAAGCATCATCAATGGCGTCTCCCATCACCTCAGTCACCATTTCCATCTTCTCATTTTGCTTCTCAAATTCTTGCATAATTTTCTGCAGAGAAGGCAAGTTCATCTGCCTATTCATCTGGCCCATGGCCTTTGTCACACCTTTCATTGCCTCTCCCATTGCTTGTGTTGATTTCAACGTCTGAAGTACATTTAACTTCCAATTTAGTTAATTATATACCAGTGACAAAACTAACGGATGCATAATCAACTAAACTGTAAAGTTCAGACAAAAAGAAATGACAATAGAGCACTCAAGGATGCACTCAATTAAGCACAAACCCGTATCTCATCCTTGACTCTGTAATCTTACTGAGAAAACATCAGTATGCAGAGTTTAACTGAATCAGTTTTACAATATTTGGTCCACAACCAATCTAGATTACAAAGCATATGACCTCCCATGGTGGGCATGATCCTGTATCCCATCTACTTTGTTGCCGTATGATCTTTAGATGGACGACATTGTATCTGAGCAAAACATACCATAACCATATGCCTAGGGGTGGCCCCACCTGAATTTTTTAAATACCAAAGTCTGGAAGCTTCTTTTCGGTCTTCAAGCTTTTCTTGGGCTGGGTTCTCCCCTGCCACCTGAAACCCGGTCAAATTTGGCTTTATGCATTAACTTCAGGCTAGATCAGGCTTGGGCCATGTTGCCGTCTTTACATATGCCAGCTAAGACAATCCAAGTCTTGATTGCAGGACAACTAGGCGAAGGGATTGCATCAACCAGTTTTCTGGGTTTGAAATATCATTCAAACTGACGCTAAAAATTTCTAAAATGGCAAAAAAGAAAAGCTAAACTGCACAGAAGAAAACTTAGAAAGTAATTTTCATGCATCAAGCAGCGTTACCAAGTAACCTGTACCTGAATTCTAAGAGATACGCCTTGAAGCTGTGACTTCAGCTTATAGAATTTTTCAATCTGATGTCTTGTTCTAATGAGGTCTTTTGCCATTATTTTCACAGCTCCCTGGCAAACAAAGGCAGTTGATTAAACATTCAGAAGGAACTTTTTATATGCATGAATATCAAAAAGGAGTTTTCTATTGTTTTTTAATAAATATTTTCAATATTCAAACAGATCAAGTGAGAATGCATATAACTTGAACCAAACATTCACTACTTCCCTAAAACAAGTACAGTAAATATGTGGCAAGTTGTATGAAATTTTGTGTGTTAAAAATGTATCTGCTAGTATTAGCATCACCTAATCATAGAATTTTCATAAATAAGTCCCCTACTAACCTGACACAATTAATCAATAATAATGATTCAAACTGGCCCCCAACAAACAACCTGTGAAACATAGCTAATAAACTCTTATTATACTTGAATGATTTTGTAAAATCATTCGAGTATAATAAGAGTTTATTAGCTAACAGTTTAGAAGTATCATATTTCTAGCTAGACTGTACAAACACAATATGCTGATTCAGGCACCCACAGAAATATGAGATCTCTTGAAGCTACTTGTTAAAGGATATTTGTGAGAACAGTAAATAAAGTCAGAAAATCAGTTAGGAAAGAAACAGTAGCTGACCATCTGTCCTTGCTTGGCACTCTTCTTCATCTCAGCAATTAGTTTTTTTTCCTGCGTCTGTAGACCTTGTCTCTCCCTCTCTATCTCTCTAATAGATTTATCCAGCATCCTCTTATTCTCCCGCAAAAGCTCTGAAAGCACAAGTCAAATGAGTTCGGGTTATGCCTGCAATAATTTTGAATGAGAATATTCCTAAAGATGTTGCAATTACAAATAAACATTACGCAATCTCAGCATATAACACAATGCTTAAGCAAGTCACTTTTTAAGAATGCATCCCCAATCATGTCTCCAAAAAATTGTATGTAAAAAAGGCACTACTTTAAAGCCATCACGGTATGGCTAGAATTTTGGAAGAGAAGTGACTTATCATTCACCGGTCAACAGCAAAGAATCAATTTGAATATTTTCAATAATTCAACAAACCCTAAAAGTAAAACCCTATTGTACCAAATCCCATGTTTAAGAACAAAATTAATAGATTGATCGCTACGTGAAGCAAATCTACTGAATCAAAAGTTTGGTCCATCTTTCTACGTAGCAGCTATACCCAGCGATGATCGATCAACCAAAAAACAAAAAACCCACCTCAAAGGAGTCAATGAAAAATTAAAAGAAAATGGATTAATAAAAATAAAAGCAATGAGCAGAGAAGAAAAAGAATGGAACCTGCGGGAGTTTTTCTCTTGCCGAAGAGGAAACTCATGTTAGATGTTCTGTTAATGAATATAATACTAAAAGTGTAATTGGTGTATGTGAAATCGAAATCGGAAGCGAAACCAAACTTGATCGGATCTGCTAACGTTGGTGGTGGATTTTGTGACTATCCTGTTAAGAGGCTCGTTGCTTGTTGTTGGTTGCTGCCAGCGGAAGGAATAAAAATTGCTCTTTTGTCCTAGTCAGCTTGTTTTGTTTTACGCGGTTCTCATTTTACAATTGGCACTCGGGCGGTGGGCCGATTAGGAATGGCGGTAAATTTTTAACATGATTAATATCTGCATTACCTAATTTGAAAAAATAAATATGGGGTTACAAAATATATTTTAAATAAATTTTAAATAAATGTTGAGAAATAGACGTGGATATCGATTTAAATATGAGTTTAATGATAACTCAAACTATAGATACTTATATCCTACCCGTTTTTTATTAATTTTATTTTTTGTTTTTTCTTGAACATTTATGGTTAAATATAATAAAATATTAATATTTTATAAGAAAAACAACTTTAAAATCTTCACTTTACTCTT
>JANTPM010000245.1:14639285-14656420 GCA_025434745.1 Erythroxylum divaricatum | reverse complement strand
CTTATTTTCACTGTTTAGGATGGAATGGAACGTAACATGAAACCCTCCGCTTCCATCCCATTCCATTCCATTCCATTCCATTCCATTATGAAACCTTCAAACAAACGATGGAAGTGTATTACGTTCCATTCCATTCCATCCATAACCCTCCAAATAAACAGAGCCTAAGGAACAAACATAGACCAATAATTATTTATTAGAACCATTATAAAAATTAGTTGCCTCTTTTCTTTATTGTTTTTAATATTACAGGTATTATGAGAGAACAATCCGAAAAGCTAACTTGAACGGTGAGAGAGCTCATAAGCCTATAAATTTCACATTAGTCTCTTTTATTACAGATGTGAGACAATTAGATTGTAACATTTTATTATTACTGTGTTTATTTTATGATTGTCTTATATGAATTTACTACATCCATTTATTATTTATTAAATAGGTCATAACATACATAACATAATTCACCTCTTTCTTTTGTCCCATTTATAACTAACTTATATTAAAAATTGAAGTAATTACTTATGAGATCTCTTGCCCACTTTTTAATAATAAATTCTCTCTCTCTCTCTCCATCATTATAACTCTTTATTTTTCTCTCTCTTTCTCCTTTTTTTAACCTTTATTTTATACATAACTTTAAAAAATCGCCTCTTATTTTTTATCGGATCAGATCTTTTGCTCTTACAACTCTATTCCTTGGCTATCCCGTCTGCTTATTGTTTGTAGGTCATATTTATTGAATGAATACATTTTCATGAAATGGAACAGGCACAGAGTAACAGGAACAGATAATTTGATCCATTTCTTTCACCTTCTTTCTTTTACACTATTATCTCTTTCTCTTTACCGTTAACAAAATGTTCTTTCACTCTTTTTCATATGTAACTTTTAGAATTCATTTCTTTCTCTTTTCCCCCTCTTCCTTTCATGAACTCTCTCATCCACCCTCCTTCCTTCATTTCCTATCTTTGTCTCTTTATCACTTTATTTTTCTCGGTCCTCTCTATCTCGTTTATATACTATTGGATGTCAAGTGTAATGCAACTGATCTAAATAGGTTAAAACAGCTATATCTTCAAAGTGAGACAATTACTCGTGTAGACAATATCTATTAATAATGTAATTGAATACTTAAGTAAGACAATCAAATCTTCAAAGTGAAGTAATTTCCATTACAATAAAACAAGTATAAGGAAAAAAAGAAATAAAAAGACTCTAAGAAGAAGTGACGCCTACAAAGTTAGCGTAGATAATCGGCATTGTAAAGAAAAATAAAACAAAGAAAAAGAAAATATTTAATTATACTTATTTCCTCCTACTCGTATTTCAGCAAAGCTCAGTTCTATATTTTGTCCGTTAGTTCATGGAACAGGAATCTTAAGAGGAATCAACTATCGCCAGGAAGAGTGGAAGACACACTTTGCATTTGTAGTAACTTTCAGTATTACACCCAGATAAGGTTTCGGTTTTTGGTTGTTCGATTTCAGTTTAGAGGATCGAGTTGGATTGGCTAGAAACTAAATTTCCAACGTACGATCAGATATCATTTACTGAATTCACTCTGTGCGCCATTGTACTTGTAAAGGCTCCAACTTTTTCATAGAAAACCTCAAACTTTGATGTCGCCAGAGAATCCTTCATGGTTCGGAGCCAGCTTTGTTTGCTCCGAAGCACACTAACCACAATACAGCTGTACGCGCGAAACATTTGGCGTGAATCCAGAGTGGAGAAACGGGTCAAGTAAAGGTCTGTAGATCCTAACGCGCGTGGTTGCAATGTTACCAATGGTGAAGACGACTGTGAATAAAGCCAAAAGGTGTGGTGGGCGTTTGGGGGAGATTAAACATGGTGGGGACTGGGAGTCTGTCTGGGACAGATAAGAGGATAAAAGAAAAAGGGAAAAGAAAATGAAATGCGACGCTGGTGGTGGCGCCCTGGCGGAGTGTACTTGCCACTTTCTTATTGGAATATAATATGCTCGTGTGAATTCTTTCCTCGTGGTTTGCTGACAACTCACACAACAAAAACAAGAACGGATAGACCCTTATTAAGAGAGAGAAAGCGAAGTCCTTGTGCATGTGTACGTGTGTGGGTGAGAGAGCGTGTTTATCTTTGATAGGTCGTCTGGTGGAGGGTTTCAAGGGAGGAGACATAGTCAACTTCATTTCAACACCCCAAACTCTACTTCTTCTTGACTTATCAGATCCCAAAGGTCTCTCTCCTTTTATTTCTGGCTTTCACTTATCTGTTTACCTCTTTCCTCTCCTTCTGCTTTTGCCTTTTGCTTACTCTCTTCTTGCTTTTGTTCCTTGTGATTTGTTCATCCCTTGTTATGATAAGTTATGGGTAATAGAGTTCAAGTGATTTTGTTTTGTTTGATGCCCTATGTGTGCATGTGGAGTTTAAGATCATTTGGTGATGTCGTTCATGATGAACGATGTGAAAGTGGATTAGGATAAAATGGTTTGCTATCGGAGTATGACCTCACTATTTCTGGGTTTTTTTAAATCTTTTTCTATATCTTTGTGTAATTTATCATTTCCCTACAATTTGCTTTATGTGTTCCCTAGTGTTTTACGATTGTTCTTTGATAAAATTAACCTATATCAGGCACTTTTTCGTTTCTTTTCCTGTATTTAAGATGGACACCTCTTGATTTTTAATACTGATCTTAAGATGTAAGATGTGAAATGTATTGAATAGTTGGCAGTGTCAATTTCTCATGTCCATCTTGTTGGAAGCTTTGATGGGCTCCGAATAAAAAAGCTTTCACAAAATATATATTTGTATTGATAACAAAGTTTATAAGTGCAAAGAATACACAACAGATACAAATATTTCTCTCTAAGCATTACAACACTTTTCCTATCAATATTTCTTTTCTTACGAAGAGTTACGGATCTCAACACACTTATCTTTTCAAATACTCTCTATTTTTTCTCTTTTATATAAATGATTACAAGAACACATATATATAGATATGCTAAACGACTTCAAATATAATTTGACTATTTCTTTGACTCATCCTTATTCACAAGACTTCAAATATTATTTGGCTACTTCTTTGGCTCTTCCTTAACTCATCTATAAATTTCCACATCATCATTAGATTTTTTTCCAACTCAAACCTTATCTTTTGTCATAATTACATAATTATTCATAATAAAAGAGGGTTTGAATATTCTAACACTCCCCCTCAAACCTGACTTCGCATACTAAGCTTTTCTCTCAATTTACAGAATACTTCAGTGTTTAATGGTTTTGTAAAAATATTTGCCAATTAATCTTCTGTTTTGCAGAACATCAATTTCACAATTTTATTTTTCACCTGCTCCCGAATAAAGTGATATTTGATATGTTTGCTTCAACTGTGTAATACTTGATTCTTTTCACGTAATATAGTAGACTTGTTGTCAACATACATTGTTGTTGGATCTTTTTGTTCACGGTCTAGATCATTTAAAATATACCTCAACCACATTGCTTGACATAAGCATGCTATTATTGCCAAATATTCAGCTTCATATGTTGAAAGAGCAACAATTTGTTGCTTCTTTGATGATCAAGAAAATACAGCTAGCCTGATACGAAAGCATACCCAAAAGTACTTTTTCTATTATCCAAGTTTCTACCAAAATCACTATTAAGATAATCAATTAACTTTGAATTTTGAGCATGCATATAAAATAAGCCTTGATTGATCGTACCTTTAATATGTCTCAGAATTCTTTTTGCTGCATCAAAGTGATCTTGTTTTGGCTTCTCCATATATTTGCTTACTAGTCCAACTGCGTACATGATGTCTGGTCTTGTATAAGTTAAATACCTTAAACTTCCAACCAGACTTTTGAACGTCGGATCTTCAGATTTTTTGTCTGAATCAATTCTCAATTTTATGCTTGCATCATCTGTCATGGCTATTGACTTGCAATATTTCATTTTGAATCTTTTTAAGATTTTTTTTTGCACAATTTCTTTGAGAAATAAAAATTCCTTCTTTAGTGTGCTTCACTTCAACTCTAAAAAGCATGACATTTCACCAATATCTGTCATCTCAAATTCTCTAGTCATAGCTTTCTCAAACTCATTAAAGATTCCTGGATTGTTTCCTGTGAAGATTATGTCATCCACGTATAAGCACATCATCATGACATCTCCATGTTGATTTCTCTTCGTGTAGAGTGCATGTTCATGCGGACTTTTTGCAAAACCGTTGTCTTGAAAGTATTCATCAATTCTTGTATTCCAAGCCCTCAGAGCTTGCTTCAATCTGTACAAAGCTTTCTTTAATCGATAGACTTTGTCTTCTTGACCCTTCTTGACAAATTCAAGTGGTTATTCAATATAAATTTCTTCTTCTAAGTAACCATTCAGAAAAGTAGACTTCACATCTATCTGAAAAATCTTCCAATTGTTTTGTGTTGCAAGTGCTATGAGAAGTCTAATTGTATCAATTCTTGCAACTGGAGCAAATATTTCATCATAATCAATTCTATATTTTTGTTTGTAACCTTTTGCAAACTAATCTTACCTTGTATTTCTCCACTTTTCCTTCTTGGTTGGTCTTTGTCTTGTACACCCACTTGACTCCAATTGCTTTATGTCCTTTGGAAGGCTAGTTAATTCCTATGTATCATTTTTTTGAATTGTAGCAATCTCTTCATTCATGACTTTTTTCCCACTTTTTATTTCCAGCAGCTTTTTCATATGTTACAGGATCACAAATGGCCATCAAATAAAACAACGAAGAGTTAAATGTATCTATTCGTTCTATAGCATCATAAAGATCACTTAGATTTCTTCTCATAATAGGTGCTCCCCCTGAATTGCTGCTACTATTGCTCGGCATTGATGGTGTTGAAGCAGGTGTTGTTGGTGTAAGACTTTGTGGAAGAGATTGATCATCATTTTGTTCTTATATATCCATGTCAACATCATCCTCATCATCAAAGAACATACCTTGAGTATTCCTTTCTTCTCTACTCCACTTTCAATAATCAACTTCATCGAACTCAACATCTTTTGATATGATCACCTTTTTGGTTATGGGGTTGTACAACTTGTAAGCTTTACTTTAGTTGTCATATCCAATAAAGATGCACTTCTCCACTTTATCATCCAATTTCTTTCTCTTTTGGTCAGGAATATGGGCATATGCAATACATCCAAATATCTTGAGATGTCTAACTGCTGGTTTACTTCCACTTCAAGCTTCATTGGTGTCATAAACTTTACGCTTTTTGTTGGACAACGATTCAACAAATAGACTGCACATATAATAGCTTTAGCCCATAAATTCTTTAGTAGGTGCTTTTCCTTCAACATGCTCCTCGCCATATCAAGAATTGTCCGGTTTTTCCTTTTTGCCACACCATTTTATTGAGGTGTATATCTTATTGTTAATTGATGAATAATTCCATTTTCTCTATAGAAATTTTCGAACAACTTTGAGGCGTACTCACCTCCTCTATCAGATCTTAGTATCTTTAAATACTGTCCACTTTGCTTCTTGGACATTGCTTTGAACTCTGTAAACTTATCAAGGGCTTCTGTCTTTTCTTTTAAAATATGCACCCAACATTTTCTATTAAAATCATCAATAAAAGTTAAATAGTTCCTATTTCCATCAGCTCATTGCACATCAAATGGGCCAGCTATATCTATGTACACAATTTCTAACAGCCTTCTAGCTCCCTATGATTTTTCATTTTCAAACAATTGTCTATGTTGCTGTCCTTTGATGCAAGCTTCACACAATTGTCTTGGTTGATCGATTTCTGACAATCCATTCACCATGTTTGATTTTGACAATAACTTTAGTCCAATAAATCCAAGATGATCGAACCTTAAATGCCACAACTAGGATTCGTCTTCAATAGCTAACTTCATGCACTTTATCAACTAGTTCCGTACGTCAAGTGTGAAAAGACGATTTTTTGTCATCTTCACCTTTAATATTAATTCTTCCTTTTTGTTTCTAATGGTAAGATGGTGATTCTTTAATACTATAATATATTTTTTTCTAAGAGTTGACTGAGGCCGATGATGTTACTTTTCAAAGTAGGCATATAATAAACATCAGAAATATATGTCTTGTTTCTATTTTTCAATAAAATCATAATTTTACCTTTGTCTTTTACTGGAATCTTTGTTGAATCACCGAACATAACTACTCCACAAACTGTCTCATCCAAGTCTGTGAACAAATCTTTATATCCACATATATGATTGCTGGAACCCATGTCAAGATACCAAGTATCATCGTTGCTATGCTCATTTACTCGTAAAGAGAGAAGCATAACAATGTTATCTTTCTTGTCTTTTGCTGTTGCAAAATTACTTTTTTTCTTTACCTTAGGATTTGATCTACACTCGTAACTAAAATGACCATATTTATTACAATTTTAACATTGCACTTGAGATTTATTTTTTTATTGATATTTGCCTCGACCTCTGTCTTCATAACCTCTTCCACGACCATATGTCAAATTTCCTCCATTTGTATTTTCTCTTTCAAAAAATTGTCGATCACGTCCATGTCCACCTCGGTTGTTCCATCAACCATGTCCTGTTGGTAGCCATCTTGACTTCTTCTATCCTGTCTTTGGCTACTACTTGCTTGATTTTCACCAACTGATAGTTTGCTTTGTAAGACTTTCTCCAAGTTTCTAGCATTATCATTCCGGGTCATTCTTTGCTCATGTGTTTGGAGAGAATCGACGAGTTCATCGATTAAAAGTTCTAACAAATCTTTCGATTCTTCGATTACGACGACAACATAATCAAATTTGCTTGTCAATGAATGCAAAAGTTTTTCCATTACTCGAACATTGTCTAGAGTTTTGTCGTTTCTTTTTATTTCATTAGCTATTGTTGTTCAAATGAGTGACGTAGTCACAATATTTTCTGGATTTTTAGCATTTCAAATTCAACTCTAAGTGATTGAAGATGTACCTTTTTAGCCTTTTCAACTCCTTGGAAAGATTTATGTAGAATTTCCCATGCTTCCTTTGAAGTTTTTGCATATGAGATTCATTCGAATGAGGGTTCGTCAACACCTTGAAAGATGAAGAGTAACACCTTCTTGTCTTTTTTCGATTATCTTTCAATGTATTTTTCTTGGCATCCGATAAGGCCACTTCGGCAGCTGCATCTATAGGCTCAGTATGTCTATCATCATGAGAATCAAGCATTATTCTGATCTGGATGCTCCAATTCCCATAATTTGTCTTTGTTAATTTCGAAACTTGAGGTTTGATCAAGTTGGCCATTGCTTCACCAATTCACGAATAAATGAACCTTGCTCTGAAACTACTTGTTGGAAGCTTTAATGGGCTCCAAATAAAAGAATTTTCACAAAATATGTATTTGTATTGATAACAAAGTTTATGAGTACAAAGGACATACATAAGATACAAATATTTCTCTATAAGTACTACAACACTTTTCCTCTCAATATTTCTTTTCTCACAAAGAGCTACGACTCTCAAAACACTTCTCTTTTCAAATGTTCTCTATTTTTCTCATCTATATAAATGATTACAAGAACACATATATATTGATATGCTAAACGACTTCAAATTTATTTTGACTATTTCTTTGATTCATCCTTATCCACAAGAATTCAAATACAATTTGGCTACTTCTTTAACTCTTTTTTAACTCATCCATAAATTTTCACATCATCACTAGATATTTTTCCCCAACTTAAACCTTATCTTTTGTCATAATTATATAATTATCCATAATGAAGGAGGGTTTGTATATTCTAACACATCTTCTTGTTAGGTTTTTCTGATTTCTAACAGAGTCTTCCTTGCTTATCATATGCAAGCTAGTTGTTTTCTTTATCTCTTTTTTATTAGCAGGCTAGTTGGTCTGTAATTATTCATACAAGATGAGCATACTTGCATAGGCACGTAAAGCCCTTTTATCCATGTGCTGATTAAATTCTATTCGTGGTCGTCGGTGATTTTTCTTGGTCACATTTTTCTATTATCACATTAAATGGACGAGCTTTCTTTTCTTCTTTTGCTTTGTGTTACCGTACCTATATATATTCTGCGTTAAAGACTTGTAAAATTATTGTGAATGTTCTCTGGAGATTCAAGTTGTAGATTCAATATTATGGTACTTGAGGGTTGCAATCTAATTGATCAAAATGTACCTTGTCGCATGAATAATTGCCAACGGCATGCAAAAACTAACAACTAAACTTGGAATCATTATTCATATGGATGAAAAGACACGTGGCTTGAACAACGGTCTCTGCCTCTCAAGTTATTCGCACAGGAGATGTTTGGCTCAATATGATGGCACAACTTTGTTTTCCTGAACTTGTTAAAAGGCATGTACATAGTTGCAACACGCTTGGTGTGCAATTTCGTAACTCATTGGCAATATAAAAGATGGCCTAATTCTCAAACGAAATAGTCGGACAACATTTTCTTGTTGAGTTGTTTAAGGGGATATAGGCTATTATTCTGTAGTATTTGTGCTATTGAACATTTTCATCCATACCCGCTGTTCACAGTTGCTACATCATTGTGAACTACGATCTCTTTGTTCTGCTGCTGTAGTTACGAAGACAACAGTTATGCACGCAATGATACACACTATGTACTTATCTATAGCTATATGAAGGAAGACAAGGTTGGATGTGCTAATATAGTGATTCTTCTATCAATCCTCCCGAAACAAGTGCATATGAGCTCTGGGTAGAACTTGAACCATGAAACCTTTTTGTGGCAGTTGAAGCTAAGAGTTCATAAGATCACGTTGCTATTATGACTTAGCTAAAAATACTATTAAAGTCTCATGTCAATGTCTATTATGATCTATTCTTCTTCAAATATGAAACCAAGATTCATTCCATGTGGTTCTCTATTGTCAGAAATATCAATTTTAAGTTAATTTCATCTCTATCTACAATGTATAGCCTTTCCAAATATCCATAGGCATTCTAAACTTATTATATCTTGTGTTTTTGTTAATAGCTAATCAATAATCTCAACCTCAAGTCAAAAAGAGATCTGTTCTAATTGAGTACCCATAGACAAACTATATGGCGATGCAAATTCAGAACTTCCCCGAAAGAAAACTTGGCCAACCTCACTTTAGTTGCTCAATATGGTGGACCTCGAATGAGCAGCAAAATCGACGGCCTTGGACCAATAATGTAAGTTCTCAAGTAGAGTCCGTGGTCCAAGTAAATGATACAAAGCTTTTAGATTTACAACTCACAGACATGAAGTCATCCTCAAGTCTTGCAATTGGTCAATCTCATAGCGAAGTGGGTGATGAGGGAGGGACTAATTCTCAAGACCAATGTGTTTCATCAGGATCTGGTATGTTCTTTTGGCTGCAAAACAATGTCAACGTTTTTTTGTGTTTTTCTGTGTGATACTTTTTGGGAACATGTTTTTATACCGACAAAGTACTGCTAATGAAGTTGTTAGGGCTTAATGTTGAGGGATGGCAATATATATTATTGATGGCTATCTTTTGCTTTAATTCCCATTAAATTCAAAGGTTTTCATGTTGTTGCAATATTAGTACTCGATTCATGAAATTATCTAAAAGCTGTCTTTGACCTCTCATGTCTTCAGGATTCACTACACTATCATTGCATAACTTCATCCTTTAATTTTCTTATCTCGCACTCCCTGAGACCATTTATGCTGTAAATGTGCATGCACCGCTATGGTTTAATGTTCAATATGGAATTTTATGACCTAATTAACTAGTCGTTAATGAACGAGGTATGTGTATTTATTTATCTATCTTTCTATACACGTAGAGCTTGTTAAACACAATTGTTGTGGTTCTGCTCTTAAATGTGTTACATTTGTCTGAGTATGCCTACTTTGCACTACATTTTCATTCTTCACGAGATATCATGTCCTTGTTGATGATGTTTATTATGGGAATTAGATGCACCCACATTTAACTACACTTATGCTAGTTTGTGTAAAATAGAGATTGAACGTGGATACTTAACATCCTTTTTCAAGAAAATGGCCCCAATTCCTATGTTAAATTGATGCATTCCTTCCATCTTTCATTCTTTCAATATTTTTTCTGCAATGTTTAAATTTGAATGGCATTCATGCATTGCTCAAGAAACTATTATGCGTTATGATGTTGCTGGGGATTTCCTTAGTGGATAATAGAAACTTTATTCTATAATTGATGAGTTTGTGCGTGCATCTTCTGCGTATTAAACGCTTCAACATAGAAAAGTCGAAGCAAGTCAGAAACTTTGTATTTTTCTTATGTGATCTGTGTATTTAGGTCCAAAGGAAAGCTGCAGGAAGAGTGTGGAAGGCAAAATGAAGCCACTTTTCTTGTTGAGCAGTTCAGATATCACATTTTTTCCTTCACAAGCTGATTATGGTCTTTCTATGGTTGGTTGAGCTATTTCATTTTTCAGTTTGTCTTCTCACCAGCTAGGTCATGAATTGATACATGTCCTACCAATCCAGGTTAGTGTTCCATATCCTTGTGTTGATCCTTACTTTGGTGGCCTATTCAACCCCCATGGGCCACAAGCTACTGTAAGTTTTCCATGCTTGTGTTTCATACCAATAGTTAAGAGTTTTTGATTTGTTCTGAAAGTGTTATTCTAACAGAGTCATGATTGCTATTTCTAAATTGTTGGTTTGATTTATGAGTGAACATTAATCCGCTGAAGTGATAATCTGACCTTGATGTTCTAAATTCATACCCTCGTTGTAACATGATTGTGGCTTTGAGAATGGACCAGATTCAACCCCCGATGGCACCTCAGACAATGGGGGTGACTTCCACACGAGTCCCTCTGCCTCCTGATATTACAGATGATGGCCCCATTTATGTTAATGCAAAATAGTACCATGGGATTCTCAGGAGGAGACAATCTGGGATTCTCAGGAGGAGACAATCTCGTGCAAAACTTGAGGCTCAAAACAAACTTGTGAAAACTCGGAAGGTTTGCATTTTGATCACCAACTTTACTACTATTAGTTTGTACGAATATCTAAACGAGGATTTATGATGAGCTGTTTTTGTGATAAAGACTAAAAATGTCAACTGTACATCCTTAATCCCAATGGATTGCAGCCATATCTTCACGAGTCTCGACATCGACATGCAGTAAACAGGATTAAGGGATCTGGTGGGCGCTTTTTGAGCAAAAAAGAGCTTGAAGAGTCTAATAAGGTTCCCTCTAGTAATAAGTATTGTGGCCGAGATACCATTCCCTTGTATTAGAAGAATGTTACATTGGAATTTGAATGTTCTCGTTTAGGAACTGACAACGACAAGTCTGGTGTTTCACGTGCAAGCAGTTCTGACATCAATAGTGTCTCAAACAATGACATCATAATGTTCAGGTGGCCCGATAACAGGTTCTCTAATATCTCGACTCAAGTGGGCAATGCATATGAACCCAACAATATTGTTTTCTGGTAGTCTGGTGAGCATGGGTTACGATGGAGACCTGATCATGAGGCGGGCAACTCATCCTTGGCTTTATTTCCTATTTGCTGTGAAGCATGCAACAGATGCCCCTCTTAGCGCAACTTTTTTTTTTCGTCTGCTTCTTCGTCTATCAATCATCTTGGTCTAAAAGACGGTTTTCTTCGTATTCGTTAAAAATGCTAACTATTATTACACTTTTATTTACATGGTATGATCAACCTTCTGTAATTTCTTCAAAAGTTGACCCAAAAAACACATTGTTAGGACAACTTGTACCAAAGATATAGTTCGAAGATGCCATAAATACATGCAAACAACGGAGAATGATTATCAAAGGCGAAGAATGTTTGAAAATCAATTAGATTAGAGCAGATTCACAATTAAATAAGACTGAGAGAAAAGTAATAAATATATAGATTTTACGTGAAAATTTCTCAAATTAGGGTAAAAATCACAGACAAGGATAGAAGAATTTTACCGTTGAAAAAAACTGAAGAATTACAAGAAAAAACTAAACCTAAAAAAATACACAAAATACTTTTATCTTTCTCTCTCTTTCTTTCTTTTCTCTCTCACCTTACTCTCTCTTTTTCTCTTCTACTTGTTGCTTGCTCTCTTCATCTCTTTATCTCATGCCTATTTATAAGCAGGAGTAGATTTTCATGAAGAAGAAATTTACATGCTCCAATCAGAAGGTTTTGAAGAAAAAGGGAAAGAGAACTTAGTTTGTAGGCTGAATAAATCTTTATATGGTTTAAAGCAAACATCGAGGTGTTAGTATAAGAGATTTGATTCCTTCATCATAAGCCTTAGATATAGCAGATTGAATGCAGACCCTTGTGCATATTTCAAGAAGTTTGGCTTTTTCAGAAGAATTATTTGAAGAAGATCTTGCAGTGATTCAACATACAATATTGTAAGTCAATTTATACCTATCTTTCTGTTAATTTCAAATTATCCTTAAATATGAGTCCTAGCAATGAAGAAGAGAGGATGGAGATGTCTCAAGTACCGCATGCATCAGCAGTGAGGAGCCCAATGTTTGCTATGATTTATACAAGATTAGACATTGCACATGCAATCGAAGTAGTTAGTAGATACATGACGAATCCTGGTCAAGAACATTAGAATACTGTTAAAAAGATTCTCAGATACATCAAAGGAACCTCAGATGTTGCATTATGTTATGGAAGATTATATTTTACTGTCAAATGATATGTTGATGCTAATTATGCAGATGATTTTGATAAAAGTAAATTCATTATAGAATATTTTATACTAACTAAAGGAGCTGAGAGTTGGGTTTTAAACTGCAGTCAGTTATGGCTATGTCAATAACAGAAGCAGAATCTATAGCAGCTACACAAGCTAGTAAAAAAGCAATGCGGTTAAAGATGTTGTTGGAAGAACTTGAGAATAAACAAGAGAATATTACTCTGTGTTATAACAGTCAGAATGCTTTGTATCTTGCAAAAAATCCAACATTTCATTCAAAGATAAAGCACATTTGAGTCCAGTATTACTTCGTTCGTAAGAAAGTGAGAGAAGGAACGATGAACATTTAAAAAATTCATACAATGGATAACCTGACAGATTTTATGACAAACACAATCAATGATGACAAATTTATGTGATATCAATCCTCGTGTGATCTGACAGAGACGTAAGCAACATGAAATAACAAGGTAGAAAGAATAGTATGAAGATCTAATTGACTATCAATTAAATTTTTAAGTAAGAGAATTATCAAAAATAGTAAGTATGGTGGATACCGAAAATAGTACCTACTAAAGTTGACAAGAAAAATAAAAAGATCTTTGTAAAAAACGATAGGCTACCAAAGTTAAAGCCTACCAAAATTGACAAGAAAAGTAAAACAACAAAGACATTATTTTGACCAAAGGTTAGGTGACCATAATTATCACTTGTTCTATTTGACCAAGTGCCCCTCTTGTTTTTTACAACATTCAATTTAAAACTATTTCATTACTCTTTTGGAGACTATATATATATAACCTCATCCTTAAATGTAATAGAGATTTTGTCTTAAAAATATAAACTTTTATCTAATTATTTGAATTTGTTATTTAATTTTTATTATGATTTATAAATTAAATAACGTTCTAAAATTTAATTATGTTCCGAAGAAACCAACTTTGACTGAAATAAATGTTGATATTATACCAAATTATTTTAAGAAAATTTAAGAATGAAAAAGGGAACTCACAAGCAGGAGTGACCATTTCTAACTCCTCACTTAAAACTCTTCTTTACAGGAGAGTTCGACTTATATAAAAAAAAAAAAGAGAGCAAAAATTTTCAGTTTAATAATCTTCTAATCTTCTTGATATACTCCTTGGTCAGATCAATTACGCACTATTAGTTTTCAGTAGCATATGAAAGCTGAAGTTACATAGAACTTGAGAGAATTTTATTTTTAATTGTCCACAAGATATTTTTGGAAGGTCTCAATTATGAGAAGTTATCTTTAAGTCATCAATTCTCAAACTAATTTTTGCTCGAATCAAGTAGATCCCTTATAAGAAAAAAAAGCTCTAATCTTAAATTTTAAACAATTACATATATAAAAGCGATTCAAACCCGTAACTTCACTTAAATAAAAAAAAAGGCCCTTATCATCTTACAAACATTAAATTTCGATATTGACCTTCTCTAAGGGTATATTTGGATGTGGATAGAGGGATGAAAAGGAATGAAATGGAATGACCCAAATGACTCAGGCCATTATTTGGAAGTTTATTTTGAAACATGATGGAATGATAATTAATGGCTTTGGAAGCCATCCTTTGTCATCCAAAATTCAATATTTTGTGACCCTCTAAATTGGGGGGTCAATGATGGAATGACATAGTTTACCTTCCAAACCTCTCTTATTTTATTTAAACTTCCAAACAATAGAGTAACTCATTTCATTTCACTCCATTCCACTCCATTCCATTCCGTTCCATTAATTTCTATTCCATTCCATTCCATCGTAAACTCCCAGACATTACGGTGGCTCTTATAGAGGTCAGGATTACTTCCAAAAGCTGGGATCCTAATGTATATGAATAAAGGGAAATGAGTACTGAGTGGAGAAGAAGCGAAAATGACGTCGTTCATCAGCCGGTTGCTGTACGGGGTCGGAGTCATAGTAATGGCCGGAATGGCACTGCTCGTCGCCTTCCAGGAGAAGCTGGTCTACGTACCGGTCTTTCCCGGTTCGACCAAATCCTATGCGATTACTCCTGCTGGCCTCGGTCTTATTTACGAGGACGTCTGGCTTCGATCCTCAGATGGCGTTCGCCTCCACGCCTGGTTCATCAAGCGTTTCCCTAAATGCCGAGGTCTCTGGATTTGTCCGATTCGCTTTTTTTCTTTTTTGTTCTTAATAAACTTTCTCGAATTGTTCTCTGCTTCACTGTTTGATTGGCTCAGGATCTGTCTATGACTAGGTCTTAAGTTTAGAAGACTTAAAAGGCCGTTTTTGGTGGAGTGAAAACGGAAACTGGAAACTGGAAACTTTGAAATTGTGAGGGTTATTTTTTTTATTTGGTGTCGAATCTCAGTATCGTCAACTCAGTTGTGAAATTTCCAGAGGATGATTAGCGAAATAGGGACTCAATTGGAAATCATTATTCGGTTTCTCATGCAATGCTGTTGATTGTAATTATTTTAGCAAAGGAGCTTTAGCTTGATTTTAGTTAGTTGAATATGATATTTTTGACAAATTATTTCTTTTTTCTTATTCAGTTGATTAATCTCACTGTTATTGTTTGATTCTGATTTCTTGATTCAGCTGTTTAATCTCACTGTTGGTTTTTCCGGTGGTTATTTGATTCTTATTCCATGTGAAGAATGAGCTGTTGCTTAAATTTCTCTTTTCGGTACATACAAGAAGAAATAAACAAGAAGCTAGAAATCGCTTTATAATATGCCTAATAGATTATTGTTACGGAATTTCTCCATGACGAATACTGCATGTGGATTTTTAATATTGTGCTATTAAAATATTAACATGCCTGTTCCATGTTGTTTTGTAACATGCCGTGTATTTTACTTTGTTTTGAAGAAAAAATTATTGCATATTATTCTTGTCCGTTCTCATGATTTCGATGGTATTTCAGGTCCAACTATCTTGTTTTTCCAAGAGAATGCAGGAAGTATCCTTTCTGTTAACAGGATGACATGAAGTTAAACACTATGTCATAGTTTTTGAAATATGTCATAATTGTCTCCTGAATTGTGTTAAATGGATAATGTCTTTCAATACATTACTCTTTCTCTTTCAGTTTGGTGTAATCTTAACTATTAAATCTTAGACATTGCTCACCGTTTGGAAATGGTTCGTATAATGATACAGAGATTACGGTGCAATGTCTTTATGCTTTCATATCGAGGGTATGCCTGCTTTAAACCTTTTCTGTGACTTTTCATGTGTTGAACTGTTTACAATTTGCATGAATTGATGCATTTGCAGTTTTTTCTAATCTGTTGGAAGTAATACTAAAATTCTCTTTTTATCTAATCAGTTATGGTGCAAGTGATGGATACCCTTCTCAACATGGTATTACTAAGGATGCTCAGGTTTATATTTCTCTTAGCCCAATTTCTTCAATTTCTTATATTCTGTGTTAAATTGGTTCTAAATTTTCACTTGTATTGGTCTATTTATTTTCATAGGCTGCATTGGATCATCTTTCTGAGAGGACTGATATCGATACATCTAGAATAGTTATTTTTGGGAGATCACTTGGGGGTGCAGTTGGGGCCCATGTTACTAAAAATAATCCACAGAAGGTAATGCTCAAACTAATTTGTTCATGGAGAGTGTTTGGCGTCGATGTACTGAGTTGTAAATGTTAGCTTTTCCCACTGTTTCAGGTTTGGGTTGGTTCCATGGATATATAATAATGTTTCTTCTATAGTTACTTTAACTTCATTTCTGATTTGTCATGCTGTTTTGGAATGTTGTCTCTTTAAAGCCGTCTTGTGGATATCCTGTCTAGTTTGAGAAGGAAAAGAAAAGGTAGTATGTTAATAGGTCTGATGACCCTCTGAATTTGCAAAATTAACTACAGAAGCCTTCTATATAGACTTTTACCCATTCTATCGATCAAATAAATGTGTGTGATTCAGTTGGATTTGGTTTGACAAGGACAATTATTGTCAACTTTTCCTTGTAATCTCATGAATTTAGAATGAAACCAGAACAGCAACAGTACAGCAATCATGAATAATGGTCACAATATATTGTGCCGTAACGGAAGATCTATCCGAAAACTGAGAAAAATGTTGACAGGGTGATTTTTGATTGTTATGTTTGCTTAATTTATTAACTCTATAAACTTTTGCAACTATGATCACCACCATTGTTTATTGTAGATGAGCCATTTTGGATCTGATAACTTTATTTTCATCTTCTGTTTATTTTTGCTGTTTACTTTTGTACTTTGATGTCATACACTAGTGGAAAAGTTGGAGGTGGCATCCTTGATCATGTTCTATGAGATAAAATTATATAATTTGGTTTAGCCTTGTGTAGCAAAGATCAGGAATATTGTTTAGGTTGATTATTCAAGCGAGCATATGGATTGACCAATTGCAAATACATATCTGGTTTGACAATTACTATGAGGAAATTGTGAATAGAAATTATAAAGTCATATAATACC
>JANTPM010000245.1:14577720-14587751 GCA_025434745.1 Erythroxylum divaricatum | reverse complement strand
TATGTCTTAATTTCATAATGCCACAAGAATCATCCAATTCGGAGCACTACATCAAAAGTTATGCTCAAAACATTTCCAACATGTTCATATTCTAACACATTTTCCATGTACTATTATTTCCATCCAGAAATTAACATTCTTAAACACAAAATTGAAACTTTATTTCTTCATAAAAATTGTAGCCTTATGTCTCTAGTTTAATGAAAAACAAGAATCAGCTCATTCCGATTCCCAGATCAAAAGTTATGCTCAAAATACTCTCAGATATTCCTAATCCAAAAACTGCACTCTAATCCAAACTTTCATTCATAATTTGAGGGTCTTAGGGGCAAAATTGAGGTTTACTTTCTTCATATGATTTGTAGCCCCATGTCTTATTTTTATTTTTCCTTAATAATCACTACAATCGGATCATCACAGGTCCCAAATTTTGCAAAATACTGAACCATATTCAAAAAATGAGTCAACTTACTTTGATTAAATTAATCACCCTTAATTAAATCTCAAAAAATCTTAATTTTCCATGAGGATGTAGATAATTGTCTTAGGAATCCAACGTCGCAAGAATCAAGTCAATCGAATGTCGGACAAAAAAGATATAAGCAAAATAGTGAACAAAGGTCCGATTGGAGGAGAAAGCAACGAGGAAATCAAAACGGCGTTGCATGAAGGGGGTCTGAAAACGACGTCGTATGAAGCAAAACACGCGCGCACTGAGGAGGCGAAACAAGAAACGGCGTCGCAGCAAGGACGGAGGAACGACGTCGCACTGGGCACTCGCCCTCGCGAGCGCTCGCCAAGGCTAGCGGCTCGCATCCAACGAGCCCGGACTCGCCCTCGCGAGCCCGCCTGGGTGCGACGGGCGAGTGCGAGCTTAAACTTTTTTTTTCCACATAAGTAAATCTCAAATTTTCAAAATTCATAACTTCTCACTCAGAACTTCAAAAATTGCAAATTTGATCTCTATAGATATAGAAAGCTTAAAGGAAGCTCTACAACTTCCATAAGAAATCAAAAATCAATTCTGTTTCTAAACTGATCACTTTTCTAGTCAAAGATTTTATCTAAATTAATATATCCTTAAACAAAGACTCAACTTTGAAAATTTGTATCTTTCAACTCCAAACTCCAATCATGTTATATTTTATATCGATGCGAAGATCAGAAAGTCACCTTCAACTTCCATGGAGGACATAAAAATCAATTATTCTAAGTTTACCATAACATAAACTGGTTAAAACCATAACTTATTATTCCTTGATCGAAAAATTGCATACTTTATGTCAAAATAAAGATCAAATCAAATCCTTCAATTTTCATAAAGAACTTCAAAGCTAAAATATCCTCTAACTAGGTAAATTTTTCAGTCAAAGCTTCAGCCATAAAATAAGTCGACCTATAACACACCTAAACTTTGACTGATCATAACTTTCACTCCCGAGATCGAAAAATTACAAACTTTATGGCTAAAGAAAGCTCTTGACATAATCTACAAGTTTCATGTAGATCATTTTATCAAATTTTCCCTAAATCAAAAGTTAACCATCAAAGGCCAAAAAGTCAAACTTTTAAAAAAAATTCATCTTCTCACACTTTCTCTCTTTATTTCTTGATTTTCTAACTTCATTTCATTCAACTTATCCACTTTAATTTCATAAACCATAGCAAGCTATTCAAAACCCGAAGGTATCAAAATCAAAATCATTCTTTTGTCTTATCAAGATCCTTTAAGTATTAAATCATCTATTACACAATACATACACAAAATACTCGTTAAATTTCATTTTCCTTATTCCAATTTTCACTCAAAGATCGGGGTCCAACAAAAATTACTTACACAAAATACCGTCTAAGATTAGTTACAAAAATCTCCCTCATTGCCTATTGTCTCGACGTCCCGACAATATCTGGAATCGATCGCTCGATGTGTTCCTCTATAGCATTTAATACAAGCACATATTATTATTGTGCACAATTATAAATTCAATTATGCACATTCATGTATACTGAATATGTATAATATATGTTCATGACAAATATCTGGGTTTCTTATCCCTAATGTTATCACATTATCATTCATATGAAACCAAACTCAATTCCTCATTTTAGATTTATTTTACACTCAACTTTTGAGTCCATCTTGCTCAATTATTCTTATCAAGTAGTTGATGTAATTAGGTAATACTTCCTTCTATAAAGTTGTCCCTCTTTGTCCTAGTTTTCCAATGATACCAAGTTCGTCTAATTTGGTATAGTATACTAAAAGTTATACTCAAAAGATTTCAGGATGTTCTTGAGCTTCATCAAAATTCCTATCTCAACTTCCAATCAAATTATGAAATTCTTAGAGGCAGAATTAGATTTTAATATCTTCATACAATATGTATCCTTATGTCTCTAGTTTACTTCAAATCAAAAATCACTCTATTCGGATAACTACAGAGAAAGTTTTGTTTAAAATACCAAAATATACTTAACTAGTCAGGAAACTTCGTCACGGTGAGCCAAAGTTCAACGCGGCGAACTTTCTAGATAGTAGAATTCTTCGACCTTTTCAAAAAAGTTTGCCGCAGCAAACTCTTGAGTTCGTTGCGACAAACTTTTACAGAAACCAATTCCTTTGAGCTCGCCGTGGCGAACTAAAAAGAGTTGGTCACGGCAAACTTTACGATGTTCAAAACATCTTCTTCCCCTCATTCTTTTCCCAGATTTCACACTTCCCTCATATTCAATGAATACATAACACAATAAAATCAATTCTTCTCCTTCCATTTCAGATCATCACAAATCAAACAAATAAAATCTATATTCAAACACTAAAAACCAATGCATGCACTTGAAATCATTTTCAGCTTTCTCTCTCTATTGTATCTTCATCCTTATTACATTTGATCAATACAATCACTTCATTAACTCATCTCAGTATCAGAATCTCACTAAATTCATTTTCCCTATCCTTACATTCATTTAAGATCACCTTAAAACCATGCATGCATGTATATATTTCCAACATAAAACATCATCCAACTCATGCATGAATTTATTTCCAAAACTAGCATATCATCCAAAACATTCACAGAAATTAGAAACTTAAAACTTCACTTACCTTGTTTCTCTAACAAAATCTCAGTTTTGATAGTGAAGAATAGCGTTTCGGTGAGGACAAGGCAAAACCGAAAGAGCTACAATGTTTTTTTGGCCTTACGCACTTGTGATACGTGCTTTAGTAACCCATTGACAAGTGGCCCCATTGCATGTGGGCCATTTGTCATTCATATAAAAGTGTTACATGGCAAACTATCATTGGTCTATATTTCTTAATCTCCCAAAATACCCTAAAAATTTTCAAAAAAAATTTTAAAATTTCCAAAAATTGCAATGTAATACCAATAATCTCCAAATAAATTTTCATCACTAATAAACCACAATTGTGATCTTGATCAGAAATTTCAAAACTACTTGTACCCAGAAATGTCAATCAATGCATGCATAATTTCTTTATACATGTCGAAATATAGTGCACTGAAATTCCTCAATTTTTTCTAACCCCTAACATGGGGTGTTACAGGTTGTGTCTTCCTCGGCATCAACTTCGTCTTCTGGAGCTCTAAGAAGTAGTCTGTGGTGGCGCGACCCAGCACTAAGGCCGAATACAGGGCTCTCTCTCAGCTCTCTACTGAAGTCCTCTTGTTAATCTATCTTCTCTCCGAATTTGAGTTCAAACCTCCCCGATCTCCTATTCTCTGGTGTGATAACAATGACGCACGTTCTCTCACGCTCGTTCTCTCTCCCAAATCCCGTCGTTCACGCTCGCACCAAACACATAGAGATTGATGTCCACTTTATGCGGGACAAAATTGCCGACGGTCTCCTATAGGTGAGGTATGTGCCCACTACTAACCAACTTTCCGATTTAATTACTAAGCCTCTCACTGCTGCACAGTTTCAAGAGTTGGCTTTCAAACTCAACCTAATTGCCAATCCTAGGTTTCGTTTCAGTGGGGGTCTTAAGGACTCTGCCCAACTATACAAGCCATTGGGCTAGGCAACTTGCAATGGGCCTAGAACCATTCACATGGGTTCTTCTGTAGACAACAAGCAGTTACTACTCAAGACTACCACAACTCATTCTACACTTGCTACTACCGAAAGCAATCCTTCCCAACAAAACTACCAGCTATAAATAACCAATTCTATTATGCCAGTATAATAAAATGTATTCCATGAATAGTCTAGAACCTTACATACATTCTGTATATATTGCTCTCGTAGCAAATGAAATAAACAAGGAAAAAGGTTTTTATACATTATATTCTTCTTGCCTCACTCATCTTCATCTTCTTCCAACTAACGAACAAAAGGTTTGCCTCTTATTTATTTACTTTTCCTTTTCTTGGTTATGTTCTTCAGTTACTTTGCCGTGAAGTATCTTCCAATAAGTTTGAGATTGGTTGGAAGGAGTTGCTGGTTCCCATATATTGTAAAATGGTTTACCTTGTTGCTTTGTTATTGTAATAAAAAAAATCATGTACTCAAACTTGATCTGGTTGGAGTACTCAAAACTCAAACTCACACTTGCTGGCTTCTATTCCCCAAGCCTAATGATGGCAAAATTGAGAAAAGAATTTAGGTTGTTTGAATCATGCTTTGGATTGTTATTTTGAAAATAACATAATTTTATTCATTAATATTTCAAAATAGCGTTATTTTAATTTGATGTCTTAAAATGACATCATCTTAAACAATCTTAGTGGGCTTAGGCCATCTATTAAGGATGTGAGTCGGGGTGCATGAAACCAAAACCCTAAGGTTTTTTTGCTAATGTGTGAGTAATCTAATTCAAACTTAATTTGGTTTAATTCACAAACTCAAATTCAAATTTGAGTTTGACTCCAATCATAATTGTTTTGACCGGTTCATTTCAAATTAGTTCAAATCAAATATGATTAGTTTTTATAATTTTTTAGAATACAAAATTATCAAATATAAACTTAAATTTAATTTAATTCAATTTGATTTGTTAACTTTTGACTATGCTTACTTGGTTCAAACTAAATTGCTACCATTATGCACAACAGTACACTTAATGAAACATAGATGCTTATCTCCTTGTAACCAGCTCTTGGTTCTTTTTGCTTCTTAACCTCTCTAAACTTTGGTAAGTATGAAGCTTGTTATGCTCTTTACTACCAATTTCTCCATTTTTTAATATTTTTAAACTAAAAATAACATCCACTATCCTTTTCAAAGAAGTTGTCCACTTTCTTATCTTCTAAATGACTTCAAAATCTCTTCAATTGAAAATTTATGAAGAAAGTTGTAGTCAATTTTTGTATTTTATCCTTAAGATCATCACCTATATGATAATGAGCTAAACATAGGAAAACATTATATAATCCATGTAAACATCTACATACCAAATATCAAGTAAATTAACCCCAAATATTATATTAAATATAGACCTAATAAATTCTCACATATTTAAGTCATTTCTTGTCCTCAAGCAGTCAATAACAAATACACCATAACTACTAAGGTAGAGTTACCTAACTAAACATGAAAATTCTAGTTTAGTATGTGTATGGTGACATCGAAGAGCATCTGTCATAAACTTTTAAACCCCTAGGTGTCTTTAATAGAGGACTTATAGTTCCTAAGAGATTCCTTTAGTGCTACCTATAACATTGACCTAAACTCTTTAATTAACTTCATAACTAATACCATAAAACATACAATTTTTCAAGTCTCAATAGAACTGCAAAATTTTAAACATATAATATTTCTAAAATAATCACAATATAAACAAGACCAAGTAAATACTATTCTACCTCCTTCACTAAGTTCAAATACTCTAACTAACGTATCCTCATAAGATAACACTTATTCACATAAGTTTTTGAAACATGAGAAAGGAACTCTCATCATCTTTTTATGAAAGTGAAATTGCCATAAGTTTGAAAATAATATAATCTCCACTACCTAAATAGATATGTACAAGCAAAAATCAATAGTACTTCAGAATAGGATTATAATGGAGCCTAAGGTTTAAGTTGGCTAACTAAGAAAAGATATAAAAGAAATAAAAATATTCATAATTCGTAGAGTAATAACAAATAAATTAGAAAAACATTAGTCCACTCTCCATTAAGTCTTCACCTTCTTTCAACCACCTCTCTTCCTTCATTCTTTTTAAACAAAAAGTCCACGCCAATCAATTTTCAATAGTTTATTTTCTTTTTTTCACATTTTTACTTTTTACCCTTTTTTGAATTACAACCAAGCTCCCTTTTTTACATTGCTTCTTTTATACACTTTCCATTTTCCCTATACTTATTTCATTGCATCTCATTTGTAAAACATCAAAATACAAGTAAAAACTCTACTAATTATGAATTAAAGAGTAAATACTTATTTTTCTTTTTAGGCTTAAGGTTATTTAAGAAAGATTACAAAGAAATAGCTTGACTTTGAATTTAGGCTAAAAAGGATGCACTAATATATTAATGTATAAAAGGCCTACAATTTGGTTTAAATTCAAATCCTAGGTGACTTTATCATTTTTAATGTTTATATGCATCTTAAATGTAATCTTAAAAATATGAAATTCAAGATCTATAAATTTATAATCAAAGAATGTATCCACATAAGAAAAGAAAATTTTCATGAACACTTAAATCCTTATAGGATAACTCATGTCCTTTATTTAACAAATTAAGTTTCGTATTATTCACAAAGTCAAGATTTGCATAACATCTGCTTAATTATATTATAAATTTAATTTTTAACACTCAATCTCAATCTTAAATTATGTATAAACTTATTTCATCAACCTAAAGATACCAATGAGAACCTAAACTCATATCAAAATAAAATCTAAAAATATATTAAAATGAAAAAAAATCAATGGAATTAGATTTAGCTCTAGTCCACCCCTACACCTAGAACAATATTATCATCAAGATTGTGCATCAAGGGTAATAAAAGGATATAAAAGGATACTTGACCATCTAGATAGTTAAATTGAAAATTCTTTGATATAAAATATTCTTTTATACTTCAAATCTACAAGATACTCAACATTGGTGGAGAGTTAAAAATAATAAAATTTGAACTTTAATTAGATTTTCAATAACTTCAATTTAATATAAATAACAAATCACAAGTTAGTAAAACAATACACATTATAAATGATGTTAGAGACCTTTTACAGAACTTTCATCGAACACTTGGTATGATATTGAAATTCATCCCTAGTTTGTTTCAAACTACAATCTTTTTCCATTATTCACCAACATAACCAAACAGCAACAAACGATGACCCATTAACAACCCAAATAAACCGTCATAACTCAATCCACATACAAAAACTGAATACAAAAAAATTAACCTAAGAGTAGTAAGTTGATAATCAACCTCGAGACAAAAAACCAAAGACAATGGAAGCAGTTGCTAAAAGAACAAAAGAAGATGAGCAACGACAATCGTAGATGGAAGAAGACAGTGCACAGAGGAGTAATGAAGAAGGAAAAAATGAAGAATGATAGGGGGCTTTGGATGTTTAATTTAGTTAACAATAAAACAATGTCATTTGAATTTACCGATGGAATGATAGTTTCGTAGGTAAATTTTATTTTCGTAGGTAAATTACCAATTGAATGGAGTTTTTGTAGGTAATTTCCCTACGAAAATTTATTCCATCGGTTCGTCCATTATTTTTACCGCAAACCATTTTCGCCTATTTTTACAACGACTTTCACTATTTTGTCGCTTAATTCATACGAAAAAAGTTTCAAGGATAAATTCCCTCCACCTTTGCCGACTAATTTATTTTAGTCACAAAATACCTTTTTTCCGACAAGTTTACAAATGGAAAAAAAATCATTGCTAATTTACTATGGAAATTTTTTCATCGGGAATTTTTCTTTCGTAATGTGTAGGTTTCTTGTAGTGGAAAAAAGTAGACTAAAATTCTAAATAAATTTATATAAAAGCACCTCATTAACTTGTTAAACATTTTAAATTATTATATTATGGAACATTTTATTTTTATTATTTTCTTAAATAGAAAATTTCTACTTATATAAAATTTCAATAAAATAAAGGACCAAATTCGAGGTTTGAAAGTGGGAATAGCATTTACGCAGCATTTGGTTCCTGTCTCCATTAGTGGGGACATATCACAAAACAAACAAATCATGTCATCTGTATCTGTTTGGTTGTTGTCCCCGACTTTTTGTCTTCAATCCCCGGATGACAGAGACAATAATTTTTGTATCTCCGAAAACTGTAGGATAAGGGACATTATGTCTCTGTCTACGAAACGTTAGGTCACGTGTTGTCCAAAATAGCCTCATCCTCGCTCTCGATTGTCGTCTATTGTCCGGCTCGCCTCGTCTCCCTCAACTATCGCACCACTCCTCTTCCGTTGTCGACCCACAACCTCATCACTGGTCTTTTTGTCCCAACTGCCAATGAACCCTCCTCTATGCCGACTCCAGTCGCACGACCAACAAATGAACAAGTCAATGAAGTTGCAACTTTGCACACAAACATGGCATGGGCTCAAGCATTTTTACTCATAGCCATTGGTGTCATTTTGGGATTTGTTGTTAAGGACATAATTAACAAATTCTAAGGCTTTAATGTTTATTGAACCAATTATGTAACTAGTTTTATGAATGCTTAGATTTTTTTATGTTGAACCTTTATTGTAATTAATTTATGAATGTTTTGATGTTTTATTTCAATGTATGTTGAACCTAATATCTAATTAATTCCATGAATGGTTAGAAGTTCAATTCCAATGTATGCTTACCTTATTGTTACTAATTATGTATTCATTGTCATTCATATTAAAATAAGCATTATTGTTATTTCTATTATTATTATTATTATCAATATTATTATAATTAATTTCTTATTACCATTATCATTCTTATTCTTATTATTATTAGTATTATACATTTTGTTGTTATTATGATTATTATTAATATTGTTATTATATTAAAATTTGTATTCATGAGAGACCCAAAGTTATGAATACCGTACCCAAATTATTATTATTATTATTAATAAAAATTCATTTATAATTAACTAAACCTAGAAATTTTTTAAAACAAATCAAATCCCTCGCGAGGAGGCCAGCCTCGCGAGGGCTGACCGTCGCCCTCGCGAGGCTGATCATTTTTGGCCAGCCTCGCGAGGGCGAGAGACTAGCTTTTTTTCTATTTTTATTTTTTTTATTATTGTTATCTATTAATTTCTCTTCCATCATTTTTCATTAAGAATTTCATGAAACCACAATTTTTACAAATAATTAGAAGAGATTATGAATATTAGAAATTAAAGATTTTAATTTTATAAGCATATTTTAGTAGTTTGACTTACAAAATATGCAAATGTTTTGTGAAGCCAAACATAAAGGTAAACTATATCTTATAAATTTAGAGTTTCATATTAAAAAAGCACCATTTAAATCTTTTGATTTCAATCAAAATGATATGTAAAAAAAAGGTTAAAATATAGAAATCTTACTTATAATTTGACTTATTTTTAAAAATATCTTATTATTATAAATAGCCTAACAATATCTGGTTGTAATGAAAATTATGAAGCTCATAAATTTAAAGAAAATCACCATTTTCTATAAACAGTCAAGAGCATGGAAATTTTAAACAACAACCTAATCATAATAATCACATAAATTAAATAATTACCATTTATAAAATTAAAAATATTACGAAGAAAATTTACTTTATTAATATAAATAAATAAACTATAAATTATAAAAGCTAGCCTCGCCCGTTTCATTTTTAACAACCCAAAATATTATATACACCATTTCAAACGTTATTCTTAAATATAGTTTTAAACTACGACACTGTTCATGATTGCTATTATTCATTTTATTATTATTGTTATGTTCAAGTTTGCATGTTTTATTATTATGATAAATTCATTATTATTATTATTATTATTATTATTATTATTATTATTATTATTATTATTATTATTATTATTATTATTATTAT
>JANTPM010000245.1:14550744-14563501 GCA_025434745.1 Erythroxylum divaricatum | reverse complement strand
TCATCGTTAGTCGCGTCTAACCTCTCCAATGTTACATCAACAATAAAAAATGTTTCACTAGCTTTAAGGCATAGGTAAGACATTTTGTTGGGTTAAGGGTTTATAATATGGTTAACACAAAAAGAAAAGGCTAATAAAGCTCAATGGGACTTAGAAAAAAGAAAAAACTTATCAATAGGTAGGCTATTTAGCTAATGTAGCTTGTAAAAAAATTACGATATCATTTCCATGTTAATGCATGTTATAATAATGTGATCTTAAATAGAAAATCAAGGCAAGGTTAGGACGTACATGTCATGAAGGCAACATAAGAATAGAATACAATGAGACTGATATAAATGTGTCAATATAAAAGGCTCTAAATCTTATTGGCTTATGTCTATCCACTAGTTACAACCTTTTAAAGAAAACGTACATTAACTAATCACAAGAGTAAAAGACATGCCTAAGTTGCCCAGATTTTTTTTTTTGTTAATTCTACTCTCTAATTGTGACTATATACTCCTAGAAGTAATAGAAAAAGAAAAAATGTTTTTTGTTTTCTTTTTTTGACATGAAAAAATAACTTCAAAATCATAAAAACGTACTTAAAAACACATAATAAACAAGATCCCTACCCTCCCATATCTCTCATCGCCGCATCTCACGTCTCACCATCTATTTAAACGATTGGGTATGGTGCTTCCAAGTTTTGAGAACAAAAATTTGAAACAACTTCAGCAACATATGAATTGATTTTTCTATGTTAATTAGTTAAAGTTTCATTTGAGAATTAGGTAAGTGATATGGATATAAACTTTGTTTAGTTTAGAAATAGGATTCTTTTACTCTCTTACAACTATATTTAATAGAAATGATGTAGAGGAGAAGGGGCATTGAGCAAATAAAGCCTAATTATAGGTTCTGAAGACATTGGAAGAGGTAAAAAGAATGGAATTGATAATATAAAATGCATACATAGCTAAATGACAAGAGAAAAATACAATTTATCCATTAATTAACTTGCACAGTGCTTAGAGTATGACATTTATATTAATAATCTAGCTAACAATAGTTAAGACTGAGTAACTATCATTTCGAGTTTGTGAGAAGATCTAGTTTATTATTTTAAAAGCATAATCATTTCTAAAATGTTCAACTTTTTTAGATGTTTTTAATTTAGTGCTCAAATTTTTAAAATTTTCAATTGAACAATTAAACTTTTAAAACCTTATATTTTGGTTCAAAATTTTAATTTTTGCCAATGTGGCTAATAAATGGACATTTATGTGATATTTAGTAGACATGCCATATCGTCAAAAATAATCTTTTGAACTTAATTGTTAAGGTTTAAAAAGGTTAATCACTCAATTGAATTAAAAATTTTAGCACTTAATTGAAAAATCTTAAAAGATTATACACTTTTAAATATGTTATCCTTATTTTAAAAGATTCAACTATTGATTTTCAATACATAGACCTTGTTTGACGCATCCTTTTACACTTGTTTTCACTTTACACCTTTTAAAAAAATAGAAAAGCTATGCATTTGGTTCAAGTTTATAACAAATAATTTTATTTACAAAATATGATTATAATAAGGATTATTTTGTAATTTTCTAAAATTAATAGACTAATTTATAATTTTAAAAATTTTCCAAAATAATAGTCGATATTATTTGACGTTGAGGTCATATTGTTTCAGATAAAAAATGATACCAAATTTGATATGATATTCAGAATAATGGTTACATGAGTGAGATGGATTATGGTTGAAGTTAAAGTCACTCGAGCTATCCAAGTCCACTAAAAAATGTGATATCTTAACTACATTTAATAAATAATTAATGGAGGCAACATTTTAATTTAGATTATATGGATTTTTAAAAATTAGTTACAAATTTTAAAAAAATTAAAGGTTGATTATTAAATTGAAAATTTCAAAAAAAAAATAACCGCTTTATGTATTGTCAGTTTGTCACCTATCTCTCTTCATGATTTTGCATAAGTTGATATTTTCTAAAATAACGGTTTGTTCTGGTGACTAACTTCATTCTTATGGTATGGTCAGCCTAATAATAAGTTGTGATTTAGAAGATTTATTACTTCAAATAATTTTCTCGATCAATTTTATTTTTAATTCTTTATATTTTTTGGGTTGGATCATATAATATGGACCTAGGACCGAGTCCTTTCTCAACTTTCCCCACGCATAAAATTGAGTCCTAGAATCCGCATCAAAACGCAGCGTTTATTGGGCCACACCTTGTCTGAAGTTTCTGGAAATTTCGACTAAAACCCTAGTAGGCATAATTCCCAACCCAACAAAGCGTCAAAACGCCTGCCTCTTTTTCCTCGAACTTGCACTTTACAGGGTTGTTCTAGCGTAATTCGCCAACCAACGTCCCATCAGCTGTGTCGAATAAAAGATTAACATAATCTTATTTTGGTACAAATGGTGTGGTTTCAGTGTGAGGATTGTGGAGAGAATTTGAAGAAACCCAAGTTACCCAATCACTTCCGATGTTGCTCTGCCTCTAAGGTCTCTAATATGAAGTTTCTTCCTTTATACCCAATTTTCTCTCGCTTTTCTGGGTTGTAGCTTCAGAAATTGTAAAAAGTGAAGCAATTTGATGGGTGTCTGGCTTTAAATTTTGTAGTTTTCATGTATCGATTGCGGAGAGGTTTTTAGGCCTGACAGCGTTCAGGGTCACACTCAGTGCATCACTGAAGCGGTTCGTCCGTTCTCCATTTCTTATTCTGTATTGTGCGTGATTGTGGAATTACCCTTTTGTGTTGATTGTTCCTTTGAAGTTCAAATCCATCTTGCTTGAATGTTTGTTATCTTGAATGTAATTTAGTACAGTTGAATTATCTAATACGTTATGGGTCTCAACCATCGAATCTGCTTACAGGAAAAGTATGGTCCAAAGGGTCAAGGGAAGGCTTCTAATGGAGCAACTCCCAAGACCAACAAGGGTTCGAAGCAACAGCCTGATGTTGATATTAATGTGGGATTGTCTGAACGCCCACCATGGTTTTGTAGGTGCGTTGCTTTTGTTTACGTGTTTTCCCCATTATCTCCGATTCCTCGTTTCTTATTATGGCAATTGATATTGACCTATTCTTGATTTTATGATTCCCAACTTGCCTTCTCTGCTTTCCCAGGCGACGGAGATATTTCGCAATTAGCTTCTAAGCTGTTTTTTAACTTATTGATTAAAAGTTGCCTTTTTGACTATTTTTTCAAAAAAATTATTGTTGTGTTTAGTAAATGACTTATTGGTTAGCTTATATAGCCCAATAAGTTGATTTCTAAAAGCACCATAAGCTTTTGGATTTAACTGGTTGCTTAATAATAATTTTGCCATCAACTTTCCTCTCGATTTTTTCTCTGTATATTTTCATATTTGCCTTTTTTTTCTATCGTACAATTATGTCGTTAAGTTTGGAAAAATATAATAAATAGATTAATTAAACTTTTTAACTTTATTTAATTTTATAATATTAGTTTACATTTAAAAACACCATAATATTAAGTTTTGAACATAAGAGTCACATCAAATTAATATTTTAGTATATAATTAATGTATATTATATCTATGTCATATTATAATTACAGATATTTTTAATTTCTTAAATAATAAAATTCATACCTATTATATGAAAAATACTGATATGATGTGCTGATCATTTATATTAATAGAGAATTTCCGTTAGATTATTATTATTATTGTTATTATTAAAGTTATAAATTTAATTTTTGTAAAATTAAACATTTAAAATCTAAATTTTTATAAGAATATTCAACGAAATATAATATTCACACCTTTATAATTTTTTTTAAAAAAAATCATGCTCTGATAAGTCACTTTATACATCAACTGTCAATATTAAATAGCTAATTTTATCAAACATCTTTAATAAACGGCTGATATTATCTGCTAATTAAATCAACTGATATAATCACCTAATAGTTAATGCAATTCGCTATTTGCTAAATAGTGCTGATATATGTTAATAATGTTTTTTGGAATTACTTTGGTGGTAAAAGAAGATGTGAATTGACAATACTTTGATGCATGAAAATTTTAGGTAAATTATTTCAAATGCCTTGAATTTAACAAAACATTGAAGTATGTCTCAATCTTCATTTTTTAATATTACATAAGATGGCATTTGGAAATGCATGCCTATGTATCCCATTGTTAACACTGTTAGGAACAGAACTTAACTATTAACACTGATGGTGACAAAACCTAACCGTATTGAGTTGTTATAGAAATACAGTATGTTAAGGATTAAACAATCCTTCATCAAACCACTACTGGCCATATCAACACTCTTTCGGGCCTCCTCGTTTAGAGATTCAATCCTTACCTTATAAAATTGCTTCTTACCTTTATTAAAGGAGTATAACAATTCAACGCAGTTAAATTCTGTTATTAACAATATTGACAATACGATAAATAAGTATACTTTTCCATAAGTCGTGATGAAGGTTGAGATATAATTGATATTTTATGTATAGTTTAAGATATTTGAAATAATTTAGTCAATATTTATTTTTACATCTTTTTGTGACAATGTTGAATTCTTTGACATGTTACTTCAGTTTGCAGCTAAGGTGAAAAGGTTTTGTATGAAACATAGGGGGGATATTCCCAATAGAGAGGAATGAATATGAATTGCCTTTGCCAAATTGCTGCTTACAATATGAAGTCTGAACTTTAAAACTACGTCGGCAGCAGTTAGTCCTGGTCTGATGTCATGTGTGTAATGAAATTGTATATGTTAAGCTTCTGTTGTGGGTCTCACCATTCAAGGTCCAATTCAGAAGACTTGTATTGGACATATATTTCTAGTTTTAGAGCAAGTTGATTTGACCATAGTTTGTAAAACTTTACTAGGCCTACATTAATGCTTCTAGTTGACATTAGGTTTGTTAAAGTAGGCCTAAGTGAAAATTAGATCTGTCTAATAATTGGTCTTGGAGAAAATGAGAACCTATAGCCATGATGCATTTGGAAGCTATTATGCCTCATGATTCTCAACTCATACTTTCTTCTAACCCATTCTACCATCCAAATCCATGTCCTTAAAGTCTCTGTAATACCAAGGCTACGAGCAAGCAGACTTTACTTCTCCATGCTGATGGGAAGAAGCACCGTGCAAAGGCCCGAGCTTTTCATGCTGCTAGTGGAGCACCTAAACAGACAGGAGGATTGGCTACAGATACAAGTGCTCCTGTTGAGAAAACTACAAATGGTAAACTAGGCGACCCTACAGACTTGGATGGTGAACAAGGAATGCTAAAGATATCTAAAGTTGAGAATGGCCACAGCAACTCCGAGGTAGAAAATGGTATGTTGCCATCGAAGAAGAGGAGAAAACTTGATGAATATCAGGGTGATGGCAATGAGAAGCGGGCTGAAAGTGATGCTATGGATGGAGCACAAAATGCAGTTGCGGTTATAGAAGGAAAGAGTAAGGAAACAGAGAGTCGACCAAAGAAAGCTAAATACAATATGCTGGAAGATGACAAGGTGGTCGAGTCTAACTTTGCAAATGAAGATACTAAAAAGAAGATTAAGTGGAAGAAATTGATCAAAGCAGCACTGACATCTGTAAGTAATGATAGCATCAGCTCCATGCCTTGGTTTAATCTTTTAGTTATAATAGTCAAGCAGTGGAGATAAAAGTGGTTGCATGATCATGGTGTGCTTTATCAGACTTGGAAGCATTTATATTGAACTTAATTGGGTTTATGGTGTCATTTTTGTTTATCCTTATTTTAACTTAAATTTTTGTATTTGCTATGTGATACAGAATCCTGACAGAGTTCTGAAGATGAGGAAACTTAAAAAATTTGTTCTGAAGTCCCTACAGGAAGCTGGCTTAACCAAAGACGAGGCTGAACTGAGCAATATCCTTGAACAAAAGGTTAGCTCACTGCAAAGGAAATTGGTCATTTGGTATTTATGTGTTAGAAGGAAGGGCCCTTTAACCTGGGGGATAGTGCAGTAATCTTAGGTTAGTTCTCTGCAAGAGAAATTGGTCATTTGGTGTTCCTATGTTAGAAGGAGGGACTAACTAGAGGGATAGTGCGGTAAACTTTAGGTTTACTTCTTTTAGCAAGATTGTCTGATTTTGGAATGAACTCATGTTTCTGTTGACGTGGCAGGTTAATTCAAGTTCAAGATTCAGACTTAATGGTAAATGCGTGCATCTGGTGGCCACAGATTGAACTGAGATCTTTTTGCATGTAGACAGAAATCCATAACAGGGGTAATTTCATTTATTGGAGTAAGCTTTCTCATCACCACCCTGCAACATTCATGGTCGTCCATCAAGCTAACTGGTTAAGAATCAAGTAGGTTGGCCTCAAGACTTTTTGTCTACGTCTTGTGGATTTCTATTGATTCAGATTCAGATTCAGATTTATCTCGAAGTTACTATCGTTAGGACTGCCTCTTGGGGAATTTTTGTTGTTTCTCACCTTTCCCCTTGTTTTGGAATTATAGAGGCATTGTGTGAAAAGCTTTAGTCGTAAGTATTTGACCTTTAATTTTTCTTGCCTCCTTTTTTGAGAGGCGACAATGTTTACGCCAATTTCTTCTCTCGTATGGGTTGGGAATAAACGGCTTTTTCAACTTCAATTATTGGAAGCTTTTTATGTTCAGTAGAATGGTCAGTGGCACAAGTGATTTGAATAGGACTCTGGTAAGTCCTTGTGAAGCTTCAATTCACGGGTTTAGTTTGGTTCAGGACATCCTGAACCTTCCTATCCCAAACCTGTTAAGCAGATTTTAGAAGATTTCTTCCTATCATAAACCCAGAAATCAAAATTATTGGGTGAAGAAAACAACTAAAGTGGTGTCTTCTGGAGTAAACATGTTATTATTGTGTAATACCCGAAATTTGAACCAACTCGCAATAAATGAGACAATCAATTTGTAAATTTCGAAATAACCTTCTAATTTCATGCTAGATTCTGTGGTGTTGGTTTAACAGGATTCCCCAACATGTGCGAAAACGCGACTAAGGTCAATGCGTGCGCTTTACCCTGCGCGTAACGTTCCATCTTCATGCAACATCGTTTCTCTTTTGTGCTCTCTCTAACTCAGTTTCTTCCAACTGATTTTGGGAATTACATGTGAAGCGCTCTGCTCTAAATTAAAGATAGTAAGCTACTAAAACCAACAGCAGAACAGAGCATGCTATTGCCTGTAACAGAAAATAACATGTTGAGATTTCAGTGACGTTGATGAATAGTTAATGAATATGGTAAAGAAAAAGTTCAGGCGGCATATTTTAGCATCCAACACTGGTTTGAAAGAGGAGGAAGAAGAAAAGGCCGTATGGGGTTTGAGCTTACAGCAATTGCAGAGGCGGCTAGGCCTGATCGCTCCCGTGGATCCTTACGGTAGTAGTTTCCGAAGTAAAGAATGGTTGCAAAGTACCATATCAAGGGGAATATGAATCCTGTCAGAAAACTGCAACGAAAGATATGAAACACGAGTGATAGCAATTACCTGCAGGAGAAAAGGAACTCAAGGAATACTCACGAAAACCATCCTATTCCGCAGCCAAAGCATGGAAGGGGTTTGTCATAGATCCCTTGTTGCAAATCTTCAGGATCCCTGATGAGGGTATATTTTGCCTTATCACGTTCGGCAGCACCTGCTGCGTGCCCTGTTAAAACAATCAACTCTCAGATGTTTAGATAAGCAGCTAATATGCATAAAAAATTGTGCATCATCTCTTCAAATGATAAATTTCTAAGTGTATTTGCTGTTTGCAAACTGTAAAATGCAAAACTGGATTCACAGATTAACGAAGGCACGAAAATGTCAGGAACCGTTAAAAGTATTTCAAAAGAATTCGAGTTCCCAGCTTTCCACATTCCACCTGCAGATAAAAGGAAAACAATGGACATGGAACTTATTCAATGCTCCTTGTTTTTCTGTGCACAAGCTACGTTGTACTCACCTTTAATTGCTGAATAATATCCGGTAGCTGGCCTCAGAAGGTCCACATGTTTATCAGTAATAGATTTCGCCAACTCTAGGCCAGACTTTAAAATTCCTTTATCTCCTACTGCATCTGCATCAACAAGGAAGTGAATTAGTTAATTTTGCCAAATAATAGAGAAAAAGTCTCTTATTCCCGAACAGGCAAATTCAACAGCCACTACGAGCAAACAATTGCCAAGTTCAAAAGAAATGTAAATATGGAAGATGAGAACTGATATTGATCAAATAGCTACTGCTATCTATGAATTGCACTGGCATATCAAATCAACCAGATGGTCCAGGACACCCATGGACAATAGCATTTGCGAAAAATTGAATCATAGCTAGTTCCAGACTTTTTCATTCCAGGTAAAACAGTGTCAAATAGTATCTAATACTAACAGTCAGAAGTGGTAAAGAGAATGGCAATACTTGGATCCATGCTGAAATTGCAGACTGTATAACCAACTGAAGTCTTCAATATGTAGATATCTGTTCAAAAGTTCAGTCATCCCAAGATTACTCCATGAATTCACAACAAAATTCGCAATTTCGATACTCCTGATTGCAGTGGTTTAAGGCTTAACCACAAAACCTTACAACCACAGCAGGGAAACGGGAAACCTAAAGACAGAGCCTGGAAATAAAAAGAAAAAACTTCGCAGAAGTCTTAGAAAGGCGGACTAGAAGCAGAGAGCTCGCGACTTGAAATTCTCAAACAACAGGCGTAAAGTTCAAAACTTTGTAACTAAAACTTGCAGATGAAACTATGACATCCTTTTTCAGCTAATACTTTAACCAACCAATCTAACGATCCAAGTAACAAGATAAGAACATCGTACAAGCGAATGAACTTCCAACAGAAATAGATAACTTGCCTGGAACAAATGGGAAACCAATTGCAAACAAGAACCAATATTTGAATTGATTCAAGATTTGGATCGAGGAAGGGTGTTGTCTTGTAAACCCGAATTCAAAGACATGAATGTTATTTACATGTTCCTTGTCCAGTATTAACCGGCTGAAGTTGATATAATTGACTCCTCCTCTGTCTCTTTTTTTCCAATAATGAAACACAATTTCTTTATATATATATAAAGAATTTAGTCTATTCTTATATGTCTCACGCCAAATGATGAATTTTGATTGGTTTTAAAAACTTGATATTTATTTCATGAGTTAAGTCGCCGACTTTTGGCCGGCGCTAGCTACAGGAAACTTTAGGTCCAAGGCAATTTGCAACCGAAGTCAATTCCTAATCATAAAAACATGTTTAGTTCTAATAAAAATAATTATTGACGTGGTGATGGCGTATGGGATTAGACGTGTTCAAAGATCGATTTTGGAAGTTTTAGAAGAGGCACATGTATGTAAGTGAGAAACTATCCAAGGAAAGAAAAATGAAGAAAGCATTAACTTATTAACAAAATTTGAAGATCATTATCATGCTTCGAAACCGCCGTGGAAATTGGAAAAGAAAGCAAGAAAGAAGTAAACTTTAACCAAAGCCTACCAAATACCAATACCAATACCAAACATGGCTGTTGGATGATGTACCCAAATTATAGTTTAGTGGCCCATCAATAGTGGATTCTGGGAAATGCCTGCAATTAGTCCAAGCCCAGCATTTCTTCCGACAAAATTCTACGTCTTCGGTCTCAAGTATTGACATTTTTATTTTCTGCTGGTGCTGGGTGTCCACTCCACCGTCCAGTTCTCTCCGGAACGCCACGTTTGGGACTTTAGCGCACACTGCAACATTCTATCACTGGACACGTCTTCTTAGTTCTTTTCATTTCTCAACTTTTCCTTGACTCTTCTCTTCACTTTGAATCCACTAAGACTACTACTTATACAGTTCTGAGATGATCCTCTTGGGTATCTAATTGTTTTGGAGAAACTGGATATGGATGATCAGACGAGTGTGTCTGCGTTTGGGAATAACAGAAACCATGGGGTTAATGGAAGTTTAGTGGTGGACATATATCCACTAAATAGCTATTCCTTTGGTTCCAAAGAGCCTCTTCCTTTCAGGGATGAGACTTTGTATGATCGCATTCAGAGGATGAAGATCAAGTATGTATCTTTTTATATCTTTTCGCTATTTGATTTTATGGGGTTTTGCTCTTCTTCTCTTCCAGATATGGTTTTGTGGGTTTGAGATGTGTTTATAATCTTTCCGTGTTTAGCTATGATAATCGTGGGTTGAGGACCTGCGTGGAAGCTGTTATTCTGGTTAGTTTCTATTTTTCGTCATATCTGACTCCTTTTCATTAGTTTTGATTGGCTGATCGAGTAATCTGTCGTAATTGAACTTCAGATGAGTTTAGTCATGATTGTTATACTATGCTTTTGGATTAGACATCGTCAACTTTTCTTGGCAGATGTTACATAAACATTGTTGGAGTTGAGAACATAAGACTTGATTGAATGGTATGAATGTTGCTGGATCAGGTTGAGTTGTTCAAACACCCCCATCTACTACTATTGCAAATAAGAAATTCCATCTTTAAGCTGCCTGGTGGTCGCATTAGACCAGGTGAATCAGGCAAGTGCTTCCTTATGTCTAGTTCGCCAGACCTGACATTGGGAAGGTTAATCATTCTTGAACCGAGGGCAATTCTTGTTCATTGACATTGATTGGACTTTCCAGATGTTGATGGATTGAAGCGTAAGCTATCGAGGAAGCTTTCTGTAAATGAGGATGAAACTGATTGGAAGGTAATCCATTGCCCTAATGGTTTTAGGTTTCATCATTGTTGTTTACATGTCTCCCGTGTGTAGGTGGAAGAATGTCTTGGAATGTGGTGGAGGCATGACTTCGAAACTCTGTTGTATCCATACTTACCCCCTAGTGCAAAAATGCCTAAGGTGATTTGACGAAGATAGCTCCTCTTATAGTTTAACCTTCTTCCTCAATAGCCAATAGGTTAATCGGTAGCTCCTTTTGTGGTTTGGATTGCATGCATTCTCAAATTCTCATATCTGTTTCACTGTACAGGAATGCACAAAACTTTACCTTGTCAAGTTACCAGCAAGTCGAAAGTTCAATGTACCAAAAAATATGAAATTGCTTGCAGTTCCATTATGCCAGGTTCATGAAAATCAAAAGGTACATTTCTTCAGTTTAGATAGCTTGGTCCTTGTTTGCCACATGTGTTGTGCTGGTAATTGTAGTTGATATTGATGCTGTGTTATATGCAATAAGTAATTAAATTAGATTAAGGAAGTTTGATCTGATCTCTGATGCATTTGGATATCTGCAGACTTATGGACCGGTAATATCAGGAGTCCCACTGCTGCTGTCAAAGTTCTCCTTCAACATTATCACAAATTAATTTGTGGCTGAATGAACTATATTGTAACAATAGAGAGATCAGTATTTGGTGAACATCTCATCTGCCTTGTGTAAATAAATTCTTGACCGAGTGCATGGATGTATTTGAAGCTATTGTCAATGCCTTATCAGTAGATATTTTACTTTAGCCTTTGTAGTAACTTTCGTCGTGTATTGTTTTTCATCTCGTATTTGTGTACTTTTTTTTAATGTACTGTAGAACATCTTTAAATTGATACTCGGTAAATTAATAAACTCTCTAAGATACAGTAAAATCTCTATAAATGAATATTTTTGGGATCTAAAAAATTATTATCTTATACGGAGTTATTAATTTATCGATAAATTAATATTTATTAATTTATAGAATGATTTTTATTTTGTACATTATATTTGTTAAATTAAACAATTAATTTTTTTCGTAACTAAAAAAAGAAAATAAATGAACAATTAATTAATGATGATGCATTGTATTTAAGTTTATTAATCTTGTCAAAAATAAGTTTATTAATCTTAGGTTAGCGTGATCCAAAATAGAGTGCATATAGGTACATTAGAATATGAAATGTTGTGAATTGTTTCAAGTGCATAGTATTATATAGAGTTTATAAATAGATACATGTACTTTAATTTCATATACCAAAATATAAAAATTCATATATTATATCTTCTCTTCCCTGGCTATTCATTTGAAAGATATAAAAAAATCTATGTTAACTGATGAGACGAGAAAAGTATTATGTGAGTACAAAAATCAGTATCCCTCTTCAAGTCAAAAAGATTTGTAACAGTAGATTCAACAAAAGTTTGATCTCTCTATTAGTCGATCAACAATATCAAATACTCTTAAAAGGTCAACAGAGTATTTGTCAAAAGAGATAACAAATAGGAATGTTAAAAGGCACAAATCAGCAAAATATCTTGAATTAGAAAAGGTATTGTATAAGTGGTTTCTCCAATATCAAGAGAAAGTGAACATGACTAGAGAAATGATTCAAACTAAGCAAGAGAGTTTCTACAGAAGATGTATGGTGATGCAAATCCAAAATTTAACTTCTCAAGTGGTTGGTTAGAACAGTTCAAGGCGAGACATGAGGTTAAGTCTTATAAAAGGTTTGGTGAAAGCGGTTCAATTGTCATGGAGAATATTGAAGAAGCTGTACCTAAAATTTGAGCTAAATTGGACAAATTTCATTAGAGGGATACCTATAATATGGATGAAACAGGCTTATTTTATCGTTTGTAAGCAGATCATTCACTAGCTAAAAAGCAATTAGAAGGATGGAAAAAGGACAAGGAAAGACTTACTGTTGTTGTTTATTGCAATGGGGATGGTTCAAATAAAGTACCTCTTTGGATTATTGATAAGTATGCTAATTCTAGATGCTTTAAAATGTGAATATTGACAATCTTAATTATCATTATC
>JANTPM010000245.1:14502978-14528450 GCA_025434745.1 Erythroxylum divaricatum | reverse complement strand
AAAATTTATTTTACCAATGTACCCGGAAATACCATGAATGCCTGCCAAAATGTCAAAGAGACATAACCTAAATCGGACTAAATTTGCTTAATCTGCTAACCCCTAATTTGGGGCGTTACAAAGATGAGGCATCATGGGTCACTTGTTTTGACTTTCGAGGTCAGTTTCCAGATTCTAACCTTGTGGACAAGGTTTGTTCTCAGGAGATGGGAATTGTTAGTGACCATGCAGGGAAAGGCCCAGAGAATGTCGAGAGTGTTAGTAACTTTGTCAGTTTGCAGGAGGGATCACCTAATCGTCCCTTATTGGTCTATAGTCGTAGGAAGAGGGGTAGTACAACTGTGGACAATAACTAATTGTGACACCTAGGTGGCAGAAGGTTGTTACGTGTGGGGGAATATTACATATATAGAGCTAGAAATCTAGGAGGGGGTTTTTATCATCTTTCTTAAAGAAACATCTTGTATTCGGCTGCGGCTTGGGAAGGGTTGCAGTGGTACCCTTATTTCTCAATTAACATTAATACAAATCAGTATCCCTTTTCTTCTCGTTCTGTGCAGTATCCCTTAGATCCTAACTCTACCATATGTCTTTCTTTCATTATGTTGTTATGCTGTAAATAAAATGAGATCTTGGTTTAGTGATGTTGATGAATGCATCGGTGAATATAGCATTATATAAGCGGATAGCCTATTTTCCATTCATAATTGGAATGTAATGTGACTTTTGGTTTCAACAGGGATTGTTATGTTATATTTTCAGATGATATCCTCTGATGAATTTCCTTTTTTCAGCCACCTCCTATTCAGCCAACTGACGAGCAGTTGACTTTAGCAGACATAGACACGATTAAGGTTATTGGGAAAGGAACTGGTGGGATTGTTCAATTGGTGCAGCATAAATGGACTGGCCAGTTTTTTGCACTAAAGGTATTGTGTAATTCAGCATGAATATTTTGTTACTCGCATATTTTCATTTCATCTGTCAGTTATTTAATTCACAAATTATGAGGTTATTTCCCATGGTTGCTTTCAACCTTTGAGCATCCATATCTCCCAGCCTTTGAGCTTCCATATCTCCCTATTTCTCTTTATTAGCTGGTGCTTCAAAATATGGTATCTAATTCGGTATCATTGATTTGAAGTATATGTGCTCCCACGTTGAAATGCATTCACGATATTTGAAGGTCAAATTTGTTCTTTCAACTGTCAACTTGTACTTCCAGACCTTCATATATATCATATGGCTATGGTGCCACTCGTTGCGGCTGGATTGAAAGTCCATGTTTTATTTAAAGTCTTAAGTTGATTTTCATCGTCAATATGTGAGAATGAAGATCAATATGTCCTGCAAATAAGTTGAGATTAGTATTTGGTTAAATCAAGCAGTGTTTTGTTTGCATATTTTGATATATAGATTACTGGTAGAATCAAACATTGAAGCAAGAGATGTCAAACAGCTTCTGAGCTTTGATTATAAATTTAATAGTTGTTTTGAGCTGGGAATGTCTTTCAGAACTCTCTTCTCCATCTACATCTCTCAGCCCTATCTCTTCTCGTTAGGAATACTTCTTATTGACCTTCTTCAAAAGATATATCATGTTGAATATATGGTACCTTTACAAAATTTATGGGCTATGCTTTCTACTTTCTCATTCGTATCTGGTCTGGAGTGTCATCAAAATTCGCATCCTTGCTCCTGTTCAGGTTATACAGTTGAATGTTGAAGAGTCTGCTAGGCGGGCAATTGCACGGGAATTGAAAATCAATCAATCATCACAATCCCCATATATTGTAACGTGTTACCAGTCTTTCTACAACAATGGTACCATTTCAATTATCTTAGAATATATGGACGGTGGATCTATGGCAAATTTCCTTAGAAAAGTTGGAACAGTTCCAGAGCCATACCTTGCTGCCATATATAAACAGGTGGAAAACATGGACAATCAACTTACTCGTTTCGTTGCAGATTCAAGTTTAATTTCTTTACTCCCTCGTTGCTACACAGGTGCTCAAGGGGCTGTTGTATCTTCATCATGAGAAACACATTATCCACAGAGACTTAAAACCTTCAAATTTGTTGATAAATCACAGAGGAGAAGTCAAGATCACAGACTTTGGCGTAAGTGCAATGCTACCAAACACTACGGGGCAGGCTAACACTTTTGTTGGCACACGTAATTACATGTCTGTAAGTACCAAGTGACTCAAACAAGTGGTGTTAATAACAACTTTGTACACAAAAGCCTTTAAACGGAAGAACAGCAAAAGCTGTTAGAAGTTACCCATGTTTTATCTGTAAGGTGTCAACTGGTGTTAATGTAAGTTTTTCTCATATACAGAAACACTTTACACAGTTCTTCAACAACAAAAGTTGCTAAAATCTAATCGTATTTGAACTATAAGGTGCTCATTTCGATTGGTTATATTTTTGTAGCCTGAGAGAATTACTGGGGGAAGTCATAGTTATAAAAGTGATATTTGGAGCTTGGGGTTGGTATTGCTAGAGTCTGCAACTGGCTTGTTTCCGTATTCGCCTCCACAACAAGATGAGGGCTGGCATTGTGTCTATGACATCATAGAAGCCATTGTTGAGAAACCACCACCTTCTGCACCTTCTGGTCAATTTTCCCCCAACTTTTGTTCATTCATATCTGCATGGTAAGTGTTGAATTTCCATACAGGATCACTCAAGATTTAAGTTTTTCTTTGTTTTGTAATATGACGACTCTTATTTCCACCAAGTCTTGTTCATTCATATCCCTGTGGTAAGTGTTGAACTTTCGCACAGAGTCACTCAAAATGTATATTTGTTCTTCATTTAGTACAAGGGGAGTCTTATGTTTGTTTTGTAATGTGGATAAGTTCAGTCAAGATGTGACCTCCATGGACCGTTACTGTTCTACTGTTTTTAGCTTCTCTTGTTCATCCTTCATAGAAGTTCCAATTTTACTAAGAAGTTTGTAAAAATTGCTAATCTATTTATTCTGCCTGCATACATGCATTTACGTGGGCATTTCCATTCTTCTATTAACTTCCAAAACTCTCGGCATGTATCAGTTAATAAGCAATTTCTGTTTGGTCTGAAAAGAAGTCATTCTTTCAATGAATATGGTTGTTTGGTATCACTAATTCCATTCTGCATTTCACTTTCATTTTCAGCCTGCAGAAAGAGCCCAAGGATAGATTGTCAGCAATTGAGCTAATGGTATATGAAATTTCTACGCTGATTTTTCTCTTCATTGTCTTGCTCAAATATGTGCATAAGTACGCAGTTCTGAATTCTTTCTTCTTTCCTATCTTTACACCAGGCACACCCTTTCATGAGCATGTATGAGGACCGTCGTGTGGATCTCTCTGCCTACTTCACAAATGCTGGGTCTCCACTGACAAATTTTTGAAACTATCATGCGAGTCCTTTTGCCTTTACTTAAAGTTTCTTGCCATTCATTGTTCCCTAGGATTGTTGGAAAAGGGGACCCAATTACGCAAACAATAAGCAGAAACAAACTTAACCTTTCCCAAATTGTGTAGTTAGATGGGAAATTGATACCAACCAAAATTAAAGCAGTATAATGCAAATATAATCAGCCCAAACAATACAAAGAACATAAGGATTAGGTGAAAAAAATCCCAATGTGGGGAAAAATCACGGGATCATTAGTAAAGGGTTTCAAAACTTCCATTAATCAACAATAATCAAATGGGTACAATAAATTGTTCTTTCCTAGCTTAACTAGAACACAACCACCAAGGAAGCTCCTCAGGCTTGTAGGGAGTTTTCTAAATACTTAAATGCCTAACAACATTGGTTTAAGTCCTGGCTTACAAGGCCATATTTCTGCTAAAACCCTTCTTCCTCCTCCCACTGCCTTGGAAAAAATAAAAAACAAAAAGATATAAAATCTTTGACAATCTCCATTGGAACTCTTGTTAGGTGCAGTTAGCACAAAAAATGTGGACTTCATATTTTGTTTGCTTGTGTTCCTTTTCTAAATTTCAGAATAGCATAGTCTGATTCTGTCCCAGGGGCCTTATGTCTTCACTGCTAGAATAAGGTTCATGATCTCTATCTTTTGCTTTTCCAGATGCTTTGTTTATCATTAATAAATCTTTCAAAAACATTTTATACTAAAAGCTCTACTGCACATTATTGCTTTAGAAAGCCATAAAGATCCGTTCTGCAATAACAACAATTCTTTTCGAGGCATGTTTATAACTAGAAACTTCAGTGTTAATAAGACCACCATGTGATCCTTGAAAATATTCTGCATGATCTGTTGCCCAAGGGACTTGTGAATTTGACCTGAAAAGTGCTGATTTTCCTTTTCCGTATGCATATGAATTCGCTGCCTTCTAACAAATAGAAATAATCAGAAAAGAGTTCTAGGAGGTTTCTCGTGCGATTTTGGAGACCTGGAGATAAGTAATTTGCTGCCACTGTAACAGAATGGAATGTAGATTACAATGAGTAGCCCACGGCGTACAAATCATCAGTATACTAACAAAACATTCAACTGTCTGTCTGGAGTGGAATACTGTATCTATCATCATCGTTCTGCAAATATTTTTCCATGCAGATGAACTTTTAGTGAAGGTGGTCCCAGTTCCAACACAAAATTTGGGCAGGCCGGGGATCCTTTCTCTACTCGGCTCATATGAGCTTCCTTGCTTGGAGTTGTGATGATTTGAGATCATAATGGCTTCGCAATTGATTACTTGTCACTTCTTAATTGATGCCACTTTTAATAAACTGAAACGGGTTCAATTTGCTGACAAGAAAAATAACTAGGAAGAACAAACTCATACTACAGAACAAGAAAGGATAAATACTAATCAACGTTATCAAATATTCAGGATTCGGTACGTTAAGAAGTTTACCCTGTTTTGCTATGAAATGAGAATTTCAAAAATCTGAGGGGAGTTGAACCAGCATGCATTAGGTGCTGATACACCTAGAACTTGGAATTTCAAAACTTCCATTAGACAGGTTTTGAACGCAGATCAGATGCAGGTGAAGAGTTTTCAAATTTGAGAAGAAAAATAAGGCAGGACATTGCAGATATTTTTCAGTATACAAAACTATTGGGTATCACTATTAAAAGAACAGATTGAAACTAATGATACAGGTCGTACACAGGTTTTGGTTACACAGCTAGAGGAATGTGGCAGAGCAGTTTGGCATTTAGTCTCCTTTAATAAACTTAGAAATTTCCAACCTATGGGGTGAACATGATATTACAGTTAGGTGTTTCTCTTGAATTTCCTATGAGCTTTCAAATCCACAATCAAAACAGTAGTGTTGTCTTTACTTCCCCTTTGGAGGGCAAGCCTTGACAGGAATTCAGCTGCTGCTTGAGCGGCAGGATCAACTCCTTCATCCCTTTCAATTGGCATGGCCTCGCCATTCTTTTTATGCCAGAGAAGGATTCTTCTTCGAGCAATTTCACAGGCCTCCTCGTTTGTTATGACATCCCACAGACCATCACTTGCTAGGATTAGGCACTCATCTTCTTTTGCTCTAGAAACAATAGTCACTTCTGGATCAGGGATAATCCATGGTTTCAAGTATCTATCCCCTGAGTTCCATAAACAGAAAATTTGAAAAAGATTCAGTAACCAAGTCTTGGACTAGACCTGAAATCTTCTCGTGAATTTCACCGAATTATGCAGATGCCACTGTTGATGCAAAAAAAAAGAAATCCATATTTGATGCCGCGTTAACAATTGAAAGTCAAAAAGCGAGTAGGCATATACCAATTGACCTGGACATTGCAAGAACACCAAAAACACGAGAGCCATTCCACTGTATGATCCTGCCTCCCGCAGCCTCTATCCTTGCATATTCGTCTTCTCTATCTGGCTGTAAGAAAAATAGAGGTGTTTAGGAGGCAAATGTCCTTCAATATGTCAAGAGGAACCTGGTATAGATTAAAACTGAAAGGACCAGAAGTTACTTTGTGATCTACTGACAATGGCATAGCCATTTTCCCTCTATACAATACGGCTCTTGAATCACCACAATTTGCAACTATTATATGAGTTGAACAGACTATCGCAACAACTGCTGTAGAACCAACAGTTTCAGGTGCAATAGGTTCAGAATGAGACTCAGGATCACTGCTATTGCTTTCCGTAGTGCCTCTGGCAGATCCACCGACATCAGAATCAACTTTAAGAAAACAATTTGAGAAGGCTTTCTTCCACTGCTCCTGCCAACAGTCCTTGATGGCTTCATTGCACAAACATGATCTGACATGTTCTATCTGGTCAGCCAAAGCCAAATGGAGACGCCGACTGCAGTAATTAGAAACCTAACGGAAAGAAATCAATATTGATGAGATTTTATTTTCTCCTCAAATTAAGAAAAAAGAACAAATTCGAATCAACGTGCCTGAGAGCCACCGTGTCCATCATAAACACCAAAGAAGTGAGCAGTCAAGTTAGTTGCATTCCGATTCGTTCCATTCATATCGTTGTCAAACATTAGCATTCGGGTCGGTATTTGCAGAAACCGAGGAACAACAGCAACGGCATCTTCCATCTCCGGTCTCCTTCCACGTATGGATATGAATCCCCAAAGCGGTATGCCGTCCAATTCAAGGGCCAGACTACCTGTTCTATTGATCTTGTCTTGCAGCACATCAGGAGTTAAGGAACAGGCTTTTGGATCAGAGCCATATCCATTTTCAACTTCAAAATCCACTGTTACGGAGCTTAGACCTTCCATAGGCTCCAAATTACCATTTGGTTCTGTCAAATACGATCTTACAATCTTTCCACAGTCAATCTTTCCACAGTCACTGCCACTCTCACCACCTGCAGACTGCGAAGGTCCATCCTCAGGTAAGTGTTTATGCTCTGAAGATGCTAGTTGATCATCCTTGCTAGGCATATTATAGGTTTTCCGAGAAGTCAAACTATTGTTACTTTCTATTGCAATGTTTGTCAAAGGTGCTATTCTTTCTTTCCCGTCATCTGCAACAGTCGATGCCCTTCCAATCCCAGTTCTTGAACTGTTGCCTTCATAGCATCCATTTCTGCCAGGAGACAGCATATCTGGCTTTCTTTGGGGTTTAGACAAGAAGGTTGTGCCATCGTTTATACACTTTAGCCCAGAAATTTCCATGTTAGCTGTTCCTGCAGACATGCTGCAAACAGTTTTGCCTATAGTAAACGGAACATGAACCCTTGCAGACACCTCCTCCGTTGAATTCATTTGGCTTCGCAACATCAATCTTAGTTTTGAAACACCCTAATCGCTCAAACTAAAGCAAAGTGGAGAGGAAAACAAGTTGGTTGAAAGGAGTCCAGAACTCTATTGATTTAAGATCACATTACATGAATAGACAAACAATCAAAGACCATATATACTGCAACTAAATGCTAGAAATAGATGCCTCCAGAAACAATCGAATCTCTATAACTGGACTCTTCCCTGTATCTTAAACCATAAGCGAGAGAAAAAGAGAACAAAGAGCCAAAATCTTCTTTTCTACCTACCAATCAACCTTTTGATCCGTTGCATATGTTGTAGGCAAAAGAAGTAAATGAATCAAAGGAAAAAAGAAAAAAAAAACAAGGATGAATATTATATGAGAATCAGCAAAGGCACAAGAAAAAGTAATTAAATGGTGTCATGTAGAAACAAGAAGTTAACTTTCAACCAAAAATAGAAAAACCCAGAAAAAGGAACACAACAAATCTTATGGGGTGCCCTGAATCAGAGGCAACATATCTCAACCCATTGAAAAGTTTTGTTCTTTCTCTCGCTGCTATTGCTTTCCCAGCTTCAACCACCTTCAACTAACAAGTTCCATAAATTAAAACGACAAAACCATCTCATGTCATCCCCTGTGTGTTCGCTTTCAATTATCGACACATACACACTTAAGTATATGCCTCCACAACTTCTCAGAGGAGACTGTCCAAGTAAAGTAAGAACTGTCGGAAACTCCATATCCCCACATATTATTATGTTCTAGTGGCTGTGGGAGTTTCCACTTTTAGTCTGTTGACCTTCAAAGAAACTCCTTGCGTTATTGCGATTTTTGTTATGCAAAGGAAAAAGCTGAATTACGTAGCCAAGAAGAAAAAAAAGACAAAATGCTCAGCTCATGCAAAGCAAAGTCTCCAAGAGGAAGAAACAACACCACGTGTCCGTTTTAGAGAAGAAGCACATACTGTTACGTTTATATATATACGTGTGTGCGCGCACACACGTTCTGCAATTTTATTTGGTTATTTATAAGACTACATCAATTAAACGCTTCGATTATGAAATTATTTCTGGAGGAAAATTTTAATTGTTTCCTTACAACTCAAGAGAATTAATATTATAAAATTAAATTATGTTTTTGTTAGTTTATGTCCTATAATCAATCAGTTGGCTGTAGTTTAATGACAAAATAATTTAAAGTTATTATTTATCTTGTACATATTTAAATATATATGACAAAATCCAATAAATAATTATAAATTGCTAATGAAATTATAGAGAGATTATAATTATAGGATTCATATGGTATATATATATTATCGCTAAATTGTTCTTAATCATTATTTTATTAAGGCTAGACATTAATAGATTATGTTAAAAAAATTAGCACATTTTATACTTTTCCTTATGATAAATATGTCGATTTGACTAAAGTATGATGATACTTAAAACAATATACAGGTGTTTGCTAGAAAATAACTTTACTGAGTTGGCCCATATGAGAAATCTATTTAGAATATTACTTGTATGTCTATAAAAATTCTTATTGTGATGATTGTATAATTGATTCTTTGATTTAAGGTCTCAGAATTATTTTGTATATGGATTGATCATTGAATGTAACATAAATTATATGAAAGTAATTGAGTGATCAAGATCTGATTCGTTACCTTAAAGTAATTAGATAAAATGTTAAGATGTTTCAGGAAATCATTGATCAAGGTAGAATGACATTTTGTAAATATTTTACAAATGTGATTAATTAAATCAATAACTAATAGTGGAGAACTAAGATGATGATACTCAAAATAGAGAAAACATTAAATATATACTATATGCTTAATCAGAACATTATATGATGAAATAATTAAATTAAAATTATGCATGAAAAGGTCAATTAAAATTATTTTGACATTTCTAAATATTTGGATAGCCATAATATATTACTAGAAGTTAATCCTGATTTATAATTATAAATTATTTAATTGGATAATTAAAAACAGGTTAAATGGATTTTTAATTTATTTAATTCTAATAATGAAATATAATTATAATTTATAATCATTGTTAATATATTTAGAACTTAATGAGTCACATATGAGAACGAGTTTAAGAGAACAAAGAAATTTTAGTCAATTTGGACTTGATTGTAAAGTTTAAAAATTTTATGATTAAATATGAAATGTTTACTAAATAAGAACCAATATTAGATATTGGATCTTATTTGAGTATGATAAGAATTTAATTAGATTTATTTGTAATTTTAATTAAAATTTAATTGAAATTATAATTTAATTTCAAATTAGTTACTAAAATGTCTAGAATGTATTATAAATAGGCTTAGGGATGACAATGGGTCGAGCCAAGCCCGAACTTATTCCAGAAGCTGCCCTATCAAAGCTTGACCGAAATTTTATTGTTTTGAAAAATCACAATGACATCCGTAAGCCCTAGCTCGACCTGAGGATTGGAAGCTCGAAGCTCGATCAAGCTGAGCTGGTTAGCCTATAACCTTTTTGTCATCCCTAAATAGCCTTAGGTTCTAACTGAACTAGCACTTTTTGCTTAATCATCTGTATAAGAATTATATAGTTATCTTAACTTGTTCTATGAATATCGTTAGAGGTTGACTACTTTTATAATTGCAGTAGTTGAGATATATCGATTTCGAAAACAATTGAAGGGATATGATAGACCAATTTCGATAACGATAAAAAAGATTTGATAAGAAAATGATCAAGGATTAAAATAAGGTACGAATAAGATTTCACTTTATTATGATTTCTGTATTAATCATTTTATAGAATCAAATTGATCATGATTTTTTGAGAATCAAAATAAGAACAAAATTTATAATTTTTCTACTACTGTCGAAATCAGATGTCTTGATTTTTCAACAATTTTAACTTCAAAATTTTGATCAAAATTTATAATTTATATTGTATAAAGTTTTTATTTCAATTTCTTGAAAAGAATTAATTTTAATATGATGAATGAGGGTTGTAATAACAATAAAATAAATTATAATGTAGTGTGGGATAAACATCTTATCGGGAGGGCATGTTGAAAAGGCTTTGAAAGAGAAGATGTTTTAATAATATCCAAGAAATGAATTGGTTTTCATACCTTTTTAAAATATTTGAAATATTGCAAAATAAGTAGATGATTACTGATTAGACATAATTTTAGATATGTCAATGGCCAGCGTTGGCCCGACAGGCCTGGCCATCCGGCTCCTCATATATATATATTTTTTAAAAACTTCAGAAACGATGGCCCAATAGGTCAGGATGGGTATGCCTATGCCCCGACAGTTATAAAAGGAAAGTTACATTGGCTAAGTTCATAATATTGTTAGATGAAAAGACCATTAAACAAACTAGGCTTTGTTTTATCGCTAAAGTTGACAGATTGACAGATACAAAATAACAGCCCTGCTTTTTCATATTTACACCATAAACAATTTATGAAGCTATTTATATAATAGAATTAAATTAATTTTATTTAACAAAAATATTAATTATTTATAATGAAAACAACATCGCTACTAGTTAAGGGTAAGGTTACGTACTAGTAAACCTCTTTAAATTTCGCACTTCAACGAAATTTTTACTAGATATTGTTGTATTAATGGTTGTTTACTAAAAATGTTTGATATTTTTTATTGAAGATTTTTCACAAGAAAAAACACTTCAACAGATCTTTTGTTTCAATAAACCTATTCAAATTCTATTCTATTGAGTTTTACTCATATATCTGCGTGGGTTTGGGACAGCTTAAATGACACAGGTGATCCAGTAATGTGTGGATAAAAATAAAAATCAATAGAATAAAATTAAAATAGGTTAAACAACCCAGATGATCCTGTAATATATAGATAAACTTTAATGAAACAACATATTAAACAGCATAGGCGATCCCTTGCCAAAAAACACAGTAGTCAAGAAACTTAGAAATCATTGCATTGGTTAGAATTACATCTAGGCGTGAGAAACAATTGACTCGTGTGCAACCAAGTCCAGTGAATTACTTTTATCAGCTAGAAAACAGATATGCACTTGTGTAGCTAGAAATAATGTGCCTGATTGAAGAGGAGCAGCACAGGAGCATGCTCTCATCGTTGAGATTATAAGGTCTAGGGTTTGAGAACAAAGAAGCTCCTTGTAACTGGGATTTTTAATATATAAGCAAGTCATGCACCCAAAAAAACAAAAAAAAACTAAAATCAAGTAACCAAAACCTTCAGAATAATATGAGAAGGTGCAGATAATGCCTAGAAACTCATTAGTAAATAAGAAAAAACAGAAACAGAAGTGGATTGGTAAACCAAAGAGGTAGGACGATGTTTTAATACATTTATGCAATTACATTTTAAGCCTTAATTACAAGGAAAAAGAAGTAAGGTAATCAGTACACAAAGTTACTTATTTTGTGGAGGTTTAGGGAGGGTCATTACTATATGCAGACTTCTTTTTGTATTTTTACAAAGAAGCTATTTTAATGACTTAAACTTGTGATTTTATAATCACAAAGAACAACTTTATCGGTTGCTAATATTTGATGAGACATAAAAAACTTGGGAAGGCTGATGTAAAAGTTTGAATTATAGTCCTCGGTTCAAAATTTTATGCAGAGATTCATAACTTCAGGTTAAGTAGGTTGAACGATTTAGGTAAAGTTAAAAAGTTTCCATCAACTTAAAACTGAAGCACGTAAACCGCCACTCAAGCAGCCAACTTCACAAAGTCATTGATCTTCAAGCTAAAACCACAGATTTCAAGAATGCACCTTGAAATGTAGGCAGCTACTCTTAACTCAGAATTTCTATGCAACATAACGTTGAAGATAAATACAAAATGGAAAAGAAAATAAAAAGAAGCCACGGAAAGGAAGACTGAATACTTCACCGACATTAACAAGCTTTATATTTTGTACTATGATCACCATGTAAGCATATTAGACTTACCTCAGTGGTTTCGATTGAAGCTAAGTGATTAGACTGTAGAAGCAATTCAGAGGGAACAATGAAATCCTGAAAAGAAACCAATGGAAACGTCTGCTTCCTGATACTATTCCAGCAGAAACCAAGAAAAGAGAAAATAAACAAGTTCTTGAACCTATCATTCACAACACACAGAGGTTTCATTAACGAACCTGTTAGGATATAGATCATCATCTTGACTCGTGCATGCTTCAACTCTGAAATGAAACTTTAACCAGAGGAGAAAATGTTGCAGCCGGGAAAAAATCTTATTATTACAAGTCAACTTGACACAACATAAACAAACCTTTGGACTGCAAGAAGAGTGAATGTAAACATGACAAAGACCCAGCAAAAGAGCAGTTATGCTAATCACATCTTGTAATGTAGCAACACGAGATAGAAGAAAAATATGGAGATACATCTTATATAAATCAACTGAAGATAAATGATACCGACCGGAAAGCTAATTTTATTGAAGATAAAAAATGTATGTACAAGGGGGCATTGATCTCTGATTTTGAAGCTACAGGGAGGATTCACGTGTTGCTAAGATGTAAACACTAAGGCAAACTAATTTATACCTTTGGAGAGGATCTTTACAGTCAGAATTACCAGCGTTATACAGTGACAAAAAGTTGTTTGCAACTGGAGTTTCACTTGAAAATTTTTGCAAAGTCTACAATAAATCTATATGACCTACTTGTGAAAAAGCGGCCGCGTGAACCATGTAACTGGTCATTTCATGATAAAGAGTGATTTTCTTTTAGTTGTCAAATGGTATAATAAACAAGACTATACAGGGAGCCTTTAGACCATCATATTCAAATCTGAAAGGTCATCCATTGGAATTTCAAGTCCCATGAAGTCACCATGGTCCGGTAATCCATCATCATCAATGTTCAACCAAGAACCTAGATCCTGCTCTTCATCGATTTCTGGTAGGCTGGATAAATCAATGGCCTCAGCGTCAAGCACATCCATGGTAAGCCCATCTTTTTCTTTTGCATTGCCATCTTTAGCCATTTCTCTAGACTTTGACTCGGAAACCAATGCAGGTTTAGGCTGCTCCGACATCTTACCCAGAAGTCCATTAACGGAAACAGATAATTGGGTTATTTTCTGCTTGGGTTTTGTTTTGGATTTCCTTTCTCCCTTAGCATTAGATGATGATGGACGACCAATTTTATTAGTTCCATTAATAGAAAAAGCCCCTCTGTTGTGCCCTTTTCCTTCCCTGTCTCTCTCGCTCCTCTTCCCTTTCGTACTGTTTGATAGAGAACCTCCAATTCCTGTTAGAATACTTGAATTACCAGCATTTCCAACATCAAGTAACAGTTCCCTCTTTTTCCCCCTGCTCAACCATCCATCTTCTTTACCATTAGTTTGTTCAGATAAGTGGTTTACAGGATGAAGCATATCAAGAGAATTAGGATCGTAACTTTCTCCATTCATACTCAAACGTGAATTTCGAGGACTTGGCTGTGAACCTAAGGAAGCTGGAAAACAAAAAAGAAAATGAGGAAAGAAAAGCCAAAAATTAATTATTCACAAGAAATTTTGAGAACATAAAATATCTAAAAAGAAGATATAAAGATCATAAAGTTGCCCACTGAAGGAAATTAAAGGCACCCGATGCCAATATAGAAGTGAGTTGCAGCATGTCTGGACAAGTACCTGAAACTCTAGCGTCAAAAGATTGGGTTGAGTTGTTAGCGTATAATTTCACTGATTCATCACTATGAGCATCTGCTGCCTGTCCATAATTGAGGCCAGAAAGAAACATATCCCTGTATAGCTGGTCACTGAAGCAGCTCTTGCCAGTATCTTCAAATCTATGACAATATTCTAATATGCGTTTAACAAACGCCAAGGCAGCTTGCTTGGCCATCTTGTTACTGGAACCCTTCCCACCAGCAGCATGAGACCTTCGACAAGACTATCAAAGGAAGTTTGGACAAGTTAATTAACCACCTAAAGAGCACATCTAACAGCAGGTACAGTGTGAATGTGTGATTGCATCCAACAATATAACCGCTGGCAAAACAAAAGGCGCCTGACAATCTGTATTACTATGTCAAAATTTTGGAAAATGAGCATCAAAATAATTAGATATTAATAGAGGAGAATAACAATTAGAAGCACATTACTAATAAGCAGTGGCAGAAGAGCGCATTGAAAGAAGATGGTTGTTTCATGTTTATAGTAGTAGACAATACTTCAATAAATCTACATGAAAAGCATTCACTTCATGATAGTTATTTAAAAGAGGGTCCGTCAGAGAATGCCCTTAAGTAGTTATATAAAGTTTCCTTCCTTGCTCAAAAGGCCAAAAAAGAGGTATTGTAGCCCGGAGTTTGCAGCATCATAATAATGAAACTAAAATAATCACATCAAACCTGAAAAAAGAGAGAGAAAATAATGCAGAGAAAGAAAATACCATATACTTATCATAAGCCATTGTGATGAGTTTGTCATAAGCACGCTGTTCAAATTCCCTATGTAACATGGACCATTGTGAGTACACAATCCAGAAAAGTTTAATACACGGGATGTTTTGAATCTCAAGTAGAAGCAAACTTTATTACTTTTCTTGTTGTACTTTTGTTTCCAAGGCAGACTTCAGTAATTTTTCTTGCAGAGCTTTCTTCTTCAAAACCTATTGCGAGTACAAAGGAAAAAGAAAAAGACAAGCTGTTAGAAAAATAAATCCATGCCAAAGTGGAAAATTATAGTACTATCTTATTCTGCATCCTGAACATTATAAGTTTCCGGTTTCTAATAAATGTCCACTGGGTATGACTGGAAAAAGTTGAAGGGTTCTACATTATATCTGCATTATATTTTATGACAGACGAAAAACCGTCAGCGAAAAGTTAAAAAAGATGGGGAAACAAATTTGGTAATTGATTCAAGTATGTTTGCATCAAAGATTCTGCAGTTAAATAAAAGAATACCTGTGCCTGGTACTTTTCTTCTAATTTATTAATATCATCAAATATGTCTTCATCCTCCATCTGCAAGTCAACCTGGATAAGATATAATGCAGATATCCTCATGATTTTGCAAGTGGAACAAATGTAATAACTGAAAATACTGAAGCAACTGTATCACTTGTACGGCACAAAATGAACATGCAAACTACAATAAGATAGTTCAGATGAAGAATCCTACCACTGACTGTGGGAAAAGTCCAATACTTTGAACTTCCAGGAGAAGTCTATCATTAATTTGCATATTATCATACTGCAGTTCTGGGCAGGCCAGATTGGACATTGATGATTGTTCAAAGACGCCATTTGTAGAATGGCTAAATTTAGGCATAATAACAATGTCCGCCTCGTCAGTTTCTGCCACTGCAGTGATCTTATTATAATTGTTATATGTAGAATGTCCAAAATAATTAATGTTTACTAAATGGTCTAAACCATCTGTCCCTAACTCTCCATCCAGTTCAAATCTATCTCCATTTCCATCAAATTCCACATTTCCATTTGTGTGGGTAGATTCTTCCTCTGGAATAATTGCGGCTAACAGTCTTTGACAAGGAGTAATGTGCAGTCCTCCAAGCATGAACTGTTCAAGTTCAGAACTCCTTGTTTCAGCATACTCAACCTTTGTGTCCTGTCATTTCAGTCAGTGACAAACTTCAGTTATTTACATAAGAAGAAACTTGCATTGATATTCGAGTGAACAACTTAAAATCTTTGTTGAGTGACAGACAAAACTCCTGGAAGTTGGTAGCTAAAAGAGACTTGTCTCTATCAGTTATGTGATTATTCCTTCAAATATTGAAGGATGTTTAATATAAAAACAAAAGGCTAGACCTGTTGATTCAAGTAAGTGATGTCTTCATCAGATATAAAACCAAAGAATCGCTCCATTGGCCCCCAAAATTCGCCTGAAGAAGCATGAGCTGCAGCAAAAATCATATTAAGTTTAACAGAAAGAAAATTAATTTTGGAAACAAAGGAAACAGTGGAAAACATACCAGGATTAATAACAAAACTGGCAGCAGCCAATAGCTCCTCCTTTCCATCATCTGAACCAACTAAAATGTTTTGACAAAAGAAATGGAAAATAAATGAACTAGACCAGATAAGATCAAAGCTTAGAGATCCAGAATATTTCTCATGAAGGCATTAAAGAAAAACTACCAAGAAAATCTGTTGAAGTGTTTACTGTAGCGTGCTTTTGACGCGCATATGCCTTGCGATCAGAGAGTTTTCTTGTTGGTGGACGACCTGCTTTACTGGGTAAAATATTTCATGAGATTGTCAGATTTCAAATCATAGTAACTTCAGGATAAACAGTATTGGTAACTAGAAAAACAACTAACCTTTCATTTTTATCAAAACAGAGTCTGGCACTTCTAAGCTGCTTTGCTGTTCCCATGTTGCCAAGCTTCTCTCCCGTACGCACAAGAGATCTTGCAGATATAAAGCCCCGCCCAGACCTCCCCTGCTTTCGTACGCCATCTATAAGATCATCTGCACTAACCAGCTTATTCTTTCTTGATGACAGGCCCAATGAAACCTTTTGGACATTCTGTTCGGCATTCTCATCTATCTCATCGGACTTTTTCTCCTTGTCTTTAGACTTGATTTCAGGAGTCCCAGACTCTTCACTTTCAGATAACGCTGCTGAAGATAAAAGTTCACCTTTTGATTTAACTTGTTGAGGAGAATTACCAGTTAAACGTCTGGTAAATCCCATCCCAACTTCGTTACCTGAAACATCAGATACACTATCCAAAACAGGACTCTCATAATTGTTTGAAATGATTGGAATCAAATTAGTTCTTCTGGCAGTACGGGAAATCTTCTGCGGTCTTTGACCAGCCCATTGGGCAACAGGTGGTGATGAAGAGCGAGCTGAAGCAGTACGCTTGCGACTGTTAGCTCCAACAGCAGGAGGCTTGTTAGTACAATGAGGAAGTTCCCAATCATTTGAAGTAGTAGCTCTATGGACTATTGGTGACAACTTGGGTGTGATGCCCGAACCCGATCGCGGAGCCCGAATAATTGCATTCATTTTTGCAGTTGATGTAGGACTAGCAGAATTAAAATCCTCACCAACATTTGACCTGGATATTATGGGGATAAGGGAATTGTTAACACCTAAGCTGACAAAGCTTATTAAAAGAATAAAGAAATATGCTTATACGAGAACACAGTTCAAGACAATCAACACTATAATCCAAGAATAAGGAGAAATCGTACATACGCAGAAATATGTCCAATATGACCTAGACAGGGGGAGAAGGATGATAGAAATAACAATATCACAATGAAAATAGGATAAAACCACAATAACCAAGCGATCACAAAAGTCAACTTATGCCAGTTATGCATACTTATTAACAGCTCTGAAGTTCCCCCTTTCCTTATCTAAACTAACAGGCCGTTCTCTCCTGTCATTGAGATGGGAATCATTTTCCGGATCAGTCCTCGGGAGGGATGGCCTAACAATCATGCCAGTAGGCTGAGAAAGATTATCTGATTTTGCAACTCCAACAGCATCATTAGCAACTCCTGGCCTACAGCAAGATAAATTGCCTCAGAATAGGAGATCATATATATAGAGCAACTGTAACGAATATCTCAAATAAAAAATCTAAGATTCAAGTAAGCATATCTGAAAAGATATTTGACAGTGAGAACCTAACATAAAGGGTTGCTTCAAATAAACAAAATTATCATGGAAGTTACTTCCATTGTTCACAAGTCTAGTCAAGGGCATGCTACTCAATCAGTTTATAAGAATCTATGAATTCATACTCTTTGCAAGAAGACATAACAAACACATATTCAGTAGAAACTTCTTAATAATAAATCCTTTCCGTTGCACTCTAGGCCAACCAAAAGTGTAAAGGATGATTCTGGCATTGGGAAGTGCTTAATTCCAAGCTCGCAAGTCACAATCATGTCTAGATATTTGTAATTACATAACCATTAAACAAATAGTAAAATAAGGGGCCTGTTTTATGCGTAAAGGGCCATAAGTTGATACAACCAAGACCATTGTACATGTGAGTTTCTTTTCTTGATTATTGCCTCCAGACTTGACCATATAAAAATAGTTTGTTAAACAATGAAGTTTAAAATTTTACCTTATAGGTATGTCATTATTGCCTTTCTTTTACCCCTTCCTAATCAATACCAATGAAATCAGTACAAAAATTAATGATTTTCCAGAAAATTTATCTGGCATTAATAATCCAATCCACCTATAAATAGGACCAAAAATTCTGATTAAATTGCCACTAGGAAAAGCAAATAAAAAATACCATAAACGCACAAATGCACATATTTCCAAAATATTCTGAAATTTCTCATAACATATATGGAAGATAATGATAAAAGGAAAGTGATATTGCCATGAATATCAGAAAAAGTAACAATATCTATCAAAAGAAGTTAACATTATTCCTCCTAGTAGTCCTTGAATAATATCACTGGAACAAAACATAAACTAGTTCAATCCTTGATAGTTAACGTTTATTCTGTCAAAAGAGATAAAAGTTCTTGTGAAGAAAAAATCCATTATAATATAGAAAGAGATGTCGGTTACTGGAATTCCTCTGAGAAAGTACTCCCGATAATAGTCATAGCAAATTTCCAAAACAAATATACAGCAAAACACAATGGGTAAACTCAAAATAGTCATTAGAGAAGGGTAAAAACGATTCCCAGAATACCTGAAACCATGGGAATCACAACTCAATCTTGAACGGTTATCAGAAACAAGCCTTTGCTGCATTCCCTGTTTAGACTCCCTATGCCCATCACTGGGTTTAATTGGCACTGCAATTGGAGACCCATCGGATTTGATCCCAGAACGTTTCTTCTTCAATTTTGTCTTTTCCCAACCATCGACACCATCACCCTGAATAGCACCAGCGTTTGCAAGGTGCAGTATTTCCCTGTCTCTATCTAAGGCCGCAGATGCCCTAACAAGAGCATTACTCTGCAAATCCAAACTTGTTCAGAGTTTATATCCAAAATTTCTCCTAACAAGTTAAGATGGAGAAAACATCATCTGCTAATTTGAAAATAATAAGGTTTAACCTATATGATACTACTGAATTATGACAAAACAAAACTGAGTAATGTACCATCCCAGTTACATGCTACCAACACTCACTAGACATATTTAATAAAATCAAAAGCAACTCTTAAATTCGATCATCATTCAGCTGACATGGTTTTCCAGTTTTTGAAGAAAGGAGGTGATGACAAACAGATGGAAGAAGGTTCAAAGCACAATAAGTTCGGGAAAAAGTGAAGTTTGTAACAACAGACTCCCATGTACATGATATAAAGTATGAACAGAACCACACACTAGGGAACATCTACAGTCTAACAAGATGCAGAGGAAATGGGAAACATGACAGCTTAATGAATAAACCTTATCAGTAAAGCACTCACAGTTATCTCCATGGGGCGCTTATACTAATTAAAAGTAAAAGTTCTATGTTGACAAAAATGAGAAAACGAATATCACTACATGAACAAGGCACAGACCCTCACATCCACCAAAGAAGTTCGCGTGCGCTTGTTTGGAACAGCACTTTTTGTTCGTTCTTCTAACTTTGTTGGCTCTATTTCACTGCCACTGTTGATGGCATGGTTCTGAATTCCCATCTTAGTAAGGCTCAGGCCAAGAACTGATCGATCACTTGATAATAAGGCAGTAGAAGATTTCTTTCTTGATTGTATGCTTGGGAAAAATTTGTTGAGTACAGACAAAGCCTCATTGAAAGTTTTCATGCGTTCCCTGTTATTTAAAAGATTTTGATGAACCAGTTGCAACTATAATACAATATGCAAATATTCAATAAATTACCTGGCCTTGACAATGCTTTCACGTAGAATGGCCTTTACCCGTTTGAAGTCCTCCGGCAGTATCTTTCCTTTTGAAGGAACAGTTGGAGAATCATCGCCTGAAATACCAAGAGCTATATTCAAGTGGCGTCTAAAGTCCCCCTGACGGCTGCATTTATGCTCGGAAGCCACCACCTTTGGATCAAAACGCAAGCATTGGAAGAAATTTACCACATCTCCCTGTGCTACTATACAGCTGCTTCTGGTCAAATTTGGAAGTGAAGGTAAGATAGGGTTCTCCATGCTTTCTCTGAAGCTACCTGATCTGTCAAATTGGGAAGCTAAGTGGGATCCACGTTGCCCAGTAGTATATACTGGCCGATCTGGGCTGGCAGAAGATAGATCAAACTTACTAGATGTTGCCATTTCATTAATCCCTTCGCATCCTCTACATTACATTCCCAATAATTATAATAAAGCATCAGAAAATTGAGCACTGATAAATATAAAGGCCAATTTGAGACTTCGGATGATGAAACGATGACAAAGCAGCTGCATAAACAAAAAGTCACTAGGTTACAATTTCAAAATCAAAAAGGTCGATCACTGAATTTTTATGTTCAAACTCATGCTCATGAAAGAAGTATGGAAAGACCATTCTGGAATGCTTAGAACTCTGATTGAATAACTTACATTAGAATCAAAGAAATTAATGATAATGAAGAGGAAACCATAACCAAATTCAGACATGATTCCATGCAGTGATTAAGAATTGCGCTCCACATTTTTGCACAGAAAAAGGATATAAAAATGAAAAGAAACATCAACTAATACAAGCAATCTAAAGTCCAAATAGTGAGTTATTGTAGCAAATCACTGCTCATTAATCACCATAGTAAATAAGCTCGTTCAAGCAAACACCAATAGAATAAAAAATGGACAAATCCCACAGCATCCATCCAGAGATGACTCGATGCAGTGATTAACAATTTATGGCAACATATTAAAAGTTACAACACTCTAAGGTGCCCGATCCTGTCTCATTGGCTAATCAGTAAATACAACATTTTTATTTTTGCTAAATTCCTTCTTTAGAGTGAAATTTCGTTTCCTTCTTTAGAGTGAAATTTCGTGATCTTTTGGCATGAAGTTATATTGAACTTAAATTCTTTCAATCTTTCCATCAAAACTTGAACTTGGTAGCAGCATTATTCACATCCGAAGATACAATAGTCAAAACAGTTGCTTCTCTTACACAGGTTTTACCGCCACAAGCTCACAAATACTTAATTCATTTTCTACTATTTCCAATAATTGGGATAATAATTCAGTTCATTGACCAAAAAACTAATAAAACAACAATGAACACATAAATCACCAGTTAAGAAATCAATAAAGACATGCCCAAAAGTATATCAACATCAAAAGGAAAAGTAAGCAGGAATCCATGACAAACAACATATAAGAACTCAACCTAACACACAAAGAAACCCTAAAACTCAAATGAAAATTGAAATTCAAAAGCGAAAAGGTGTCCTAATTAAAAGGCCAAAAGTTCAGATACAAAATTATGGACGAAATTTACCATGAGAGGAGTCGGAATGATAACTCGAATCGGAAAAATTCAGGGATTGAAAGTTTAATGCGCTTTTTTCTGCCTTCGGAAAGTGAAAAATTTTTCGAATAAGGGTTGACGCTGCAAATCGAAGGTTCATACTCGCTGTGTTTTGATCGGCAATGGAAATTAGGAACCATTTAATTTACTTTTATGCCCATGGTTTGATGCGTCCGATAACGGAAAAATAAGGGGAAGGTTGGGGTTAATTTGGAAATAAAATTGTCGAGCCGGCTCTTACCAGGCTTCAAGCCCTCCTAGTCTTATGGGATGTCGGAGTGCCGATGGGTTGTACAAACATAGACTTTAAGAACCAATGTTTTGATTGAAACACACACAAAAAAGAAGTTAATTACCTTCCCCTAAAATCATTTTTTAATTATCTATTCACTTTTTTTTATGAGAATTGCACTAACTATTTTTTTTTCTTGCTGAGTATATCTTACATTAATACCAATTTTAATATATAAGCATTGTGTTATATACTTTTTTAAAAATTGACATAATAGATTGAAAAATATTTAATATTTTTAATTTAGTCTCAAACTTTTTAAAATGTTTAATTTAGTAATCGATGTTTTAAATTGTATAACAATCAGGTGAAAATATTATTCTAACAAACCAACATACAAGTATTTATAACAATTAGGTCAAAATATTATTTTTACTTGACATACAAGTGATATATTTAGTGAATGTGTTATATTAGTTAAAATATCAATTCTTTTTATTTATACAAATTTTAAAAAATTAGTCACTAAATTAAAAATTCAGATATTAAAGTACAAAAAATATTAAAAGTTAAAACATTTTTAAAATTTTATAAAAGTATGTCCCATTTACTAGTTTTATTATTTTGGTAATTAAAATATACACAAGTGCATAGTTACTCGTCTGATATAATAACTAATCATATCTTATGGAAAGAAAAAACATATAATTAGTTTATGAATTGAATTCCTTAGATGCAGATGAGTAGATCTCTCTATTCAAAGAAAACACGCGAGAGCTGATCGTGACTGACATGATATTAGCTTTCAAAGGAAACAAGCAAGCGAGTTGGAATCTTTTGGCATGTTCGTGAGTTTGAGATTTGAGGAGCAAGTACACCCAGTTGGCAATCTATTTGGAATTAATTCATTCAGCATTAGTTGGCATATCTGTCACATTTGTCTGTTAGTAAACTGCCATTACTTATCCAGGAATTACTGTCGAGGAATTGGATCGTGCGGGTGAGTCATGTGTTTCGAGAAAACAATCACTGCGCGGATTGGTTAGCCAACTATAGCTATCGTCTTCTTGTGGGAGTGCAATGGTTCACTGAGGCTCTCACCGGGCTGTCGCCGTTACTCTTTGCCGATTCAGTTGGGGTAGTCCTACCCCGGGTCACTACTCTGTAGTTATTTTCTTTGAACGTTTGCCCCATTTTTTTGATCCAAAAAAAACTGCCATTACTTGCCAATCTCAGCATAAACTTCGTACAAATATTCCATAATAAAAACCTGAAAAGGGTATTTGCGGACAACACATCAATTGCTTTAAACACTTCTTACTACCCCTACCATGTAATTAGCAAGGCCCTCCAAATATTAGGCGGCAAGCATCAGGAAATCAAAGCATACTAGGGCTTAACCTGACCAAAAAAACAAAAAAGGAGCAGGTGCAGCCAACATCATCACAAGGGATTTTTCCTTCAGTTGCAGCTTGATTCTTGTAATATGAGTAGAGCCAAACTGAAGTGTGTGAGGTCATTGCAAGATGTTGTATGTGACATCGTAAAGCAATTTTGAGCTGAGTCTTTGGTGTTGTAGTCCACTGCAGAGCCACCTGAAAGGAAAATCGTCACTTGGTCCGAAGTATGAACCAATAGTAACCACTTAAAATTTTCAACCAATTTTCATCGGATGGATTTATTACTTTGAACAGAGTCGATGGAAACTTGAAACCATGGGAAACGATACAGGAGTGTTAACGCTAGTTGTCTGTCTAATAGCAAAATGGTTGATTGTTTGATTCAGGAGCCTTTTATAACCATGTTCCTCCAGTCAAGAAGAGCGTAGTTGTGTCATGATTTGAGCAAGTTATTAACAAGAAGAGCGTAGTTCTGTCATGATTTGAACAAGTTATTAACAACTTACATCTGAATGGAGCCTCTTTATTAGGTAGTGGGATCTGTCACCAGAATTGCATTACGAAGTACAAACTCCTTACAACTCAGGTCGTTTAAACTAGTCACAGTATAATAGCAATGTTGTGCAAACATGACATGGATTTTGTTTCCTGGAATAAAAAGTCACTAGTACCTCAAATCTACTTAGCTACTTAAAACTCAATCCCTATCTCTCCTATTCCCGCTTAAAATTGTCGATGTTTTTAATTGCTAAATGACTCATAAAGCATTTAATGGTTCATAACTCATTTAATGTTTACATAATGACAACGTCAAAGCTTTCAAAAACAACATCATTTAATGCTTCTTGGTTCTATTCTTAATAAAAGAAAATTACCGCACTAACGGCACACCCATTTTACCTTTTCTTCTCTTCTATTTAAACAAAGCGAAAGAAAAAATACAAAGAATATCTAAAAGATGAATAGAGAGCGTACGGAGGTTCGGCTCTATGAGGAGTCTAGAATGCTGCTGAAAATCTTAAATATTACTCATGCCTACGCATGTAAGAATTATGACTACAGAAAGTAAGAATTATGACTACAGAAAGACCACAAAGAAAAATAAAATCCTAAATCACTCCTCCAAGAAACAAGAGAACTTTTTTGTTTCACAGCAACTGGATTGTCTACACCGAGCTCCGGATACGAAAAAGGTCGTGGCTTGTCGAGGAGGAACTTCCTGATTCACTTCAGTAGTTGTGGAGCTGAGAAAGGGGTCAGTTTTTCAATTGCAAAATGGTTCATAAAGCATCTAATGCTTCTAAACTCATTTAATACTTACAGAATATCGATGTCAAAGGTTTTCAGAAGCAAGAGTATTTAACGCTTATGGAATAACATTTTGGTTAACACTTCTGAAATAACATTTTGGTTTCAATAGAGTATTTAATGCTTCTTTAGAGTAGAAATTATGTTTTTCTACTAAAATAATCCTAATGCCAGCATTTAATGCTTCAGAAATAACGTTTTGGTTTAAACAGAGCATTTAATGCATGCCTTTCTACTAAAATAATCCTAATGCCTTCTATTCGACCGCTTACACTTCCCACATCTGCCTATTGACTTTCCATCTCAAACTTGGCTTGCCAAATCGCCTCTTTAACCATGGCAATTGATGGAGCTTGGATTTGATCAGATATTATTTTCCATTATTTGCTTCTCAATTTTGTTGTTCTTGATACTTTTGAAATAGATTGCAGATAATTAATAATGACTTTTGTTATTCTGGGTCCTTTTGAAATGTGTTGTAGATAATTGTTGTCACTACGCTTGAATCAATCAAGATTAACATTCTTCAAAAATGTCATTCCTTGATTTATGATATGTGTAAAATGTTTTTAAATGATGAAGCATACATACATTGGGTGTGAGGCTGGCCATTTCATGCAGACTCGTGACGGCGACGCCCTCGCCCTCGCGAAGCTGGCCATTTTAACCAGACTTGCGAGGGCGCGCCTTCGCTCTCTCGAGGGTGGGCATTTCAGCTCTAATGTTATGTTTCTTTAATCATTCTTATTATTTTAATTGTTTTCACATATGATAATTCTAATTTTCTTATAATTTGTTATTTTACAAATTATTGCCACAATTATTATAAGTTGTGCTAAGTTTATATTTCTTATTATTATTCACCATTATATTATTTTTAAATTTTATT
>JANTPM010000245.1:14419503-14434352 GCA_025434745.1 Erythroxylum divaricatum | reverse complement strand
TTCATAATATTACATAACAAATTCAATTTCATGCATTTTGATTCATTAATGCATGCAACTATACCAAAACTTGTACTTAAAACAATCAAAACTTCATTAACTTACCTTATAAATTTTCAGGTACTATTCATCAAGAACACCCATATACCTTTTCTTCATCTTTTCTCAATTTTTTTGGTTGATTTGGTGAGTTTAGTGACCCTAGGTTGATGATTTAGTATTTAATAGGTGAGTTGGGGGTTAAAACTATTGAAAATTGGCTTGAAAATGTAAGAACTGAAAGAAAAATGGAGAAGAAAGGAGGGAGGTATTCTCAGCAATGTTTTGAAAAAGATGAGAATTGGAAATTGATAAAAATGTCATGTGGTCCCCCATTAAAAGTTTTTCATTTTTAATCTAAAATTAACTTTTTTTACTCCATTCTTTCTTTTTCTTAATAAAAATACCCATAAGAATAAAATATCAACCTCATATAAAGACCTTAATTAATATCATTTATTTTTGTTAATAGTTTTAGGTTTGACTTTCACCCTTGTTTGTGTCAAACTTTGGCCTTTGGTCAAACCCTCAAAACGAAGTCATTTTGAGCTCTAATTTGCTCCTCGGGCTATCTTTGAATAATATTATTTGATGCCAAATAAAATAAAATAAATTTTGGGTCCCAAATGTCACTATTCACCTCGAGATATACTATTCACGACCCAAAAAGTACTATTCATGAAATCAAGATTTTTGAGGCATTACAAAACATGTATAAATCATGAAACAAAGTAGGCTAAAATAATCTGCACTCTAACACCTTACGATTTGTTCTTTTAGGACTAAAATGTCATCATATGTATATGAATGACAAAAATTTTAAATTAAGGGAATTTCACATTAAGAGACACATCTTCAAATGATTTGCTCAAAGCAAAATTTTCATAAGTAAGGATCATCTCAAGCATAGGATTTAGCATCACTCTTTATTTTATCCTTTTGAGCTCTAGATGGATCATTTGGCAGTCTTTCATTAACTAAATGGTTGACTACATTAATGTACCAAGTTACAATTTATTAAACAGAAAAGAGATGATTGTCTAGTAAATCTTCTCTTCATTCAATGGTGCTAGTGCTCCACTTGTGACCAATCTATTGAGATCATCAACTACCAAAATTTTTGCACCTTTTTATTGCTTATTTTTAAATCAAACTCTTGTAATAAAAGTGTCCATTAGATGAATCTTGGCTTTGCCTCTTTCTTGGAGAGTAGAAACTTAAGAGTTGCATGATCAAAATAAAAAATACTTTAATGGTAAACAAACATGGACAAAACTTTTCCAAAGAAAAAAATAAAAGCTAGAAGTTTTTTTTTCCTATAGTGGTATAGTTGCTTTTTGCACTATCTTGAAGCATAATAAATAACATGAAAAACATTTCCAAATATTTTCCATAATCTTAAAATAAAGTTCTAATTTGATGGCAAAATTATAGGTACGAAAGTTTACAAGTCCTTTATATTATCAAGCATTGGTTTACATTAAACTCAAATGACACTTCTTTTTGCAATAATCAACATATTGGGCAATCTTGGAAAATTCTTTGATAAAGCATTGACATATTCTTGTATGACCAAGAAAAGAACAAACTTCTTATAACTTACGGGGTAGGGTAAGGACATAATGACATCTATCTTTGCTTTACTTATTTTTTTTCCCCTAGGGGACATAATATGGCCTAAAATAATGACTTGATCAACTATGAAGTGACATTTCATAATTAAGAACAAAGTTTTTCTATATACATCTTTTAATAACTTTGGTTATATTAGCCAAACATTCATCAAAACTATACTATAGACAATGAAATTATCCATGAATACTTTAATGAATTACTCAACATAATATAAAATGATACTTGCCATACATCTTTGAAAGGTGGCTCGTGCATTGCAAAGTATAAATGGCAAGTGCTGATAGGCAAAAGTACCAACTGGGCATTTGATTGTGATTTCTCATTGTCCTATGGCATAATTGGGAATTGATGAAAACTTGAATAACCTTTAAGAAAAAAAAGAGAGAATTGCATAACCAAACGTTCCTGTTTTTGATTTATAAACGGAAGTGAAAGTTATCTTTTTTGAAAATTTAACTTCCTATATTCTATACAAACTACCAATCCCTTTTTAAATGCCCATAAAAATCCTTAAATCCCCTTTTAATAATCTTCCTAAAACTGAATAAAAGATAGAATCAAGACTAAATCTCAAGAATCTCACTTTTATTAGGATTATCATACTAAAATAAGTCCTTCCTAAACAAGACCTCTAAATAAAGCAAAATAGGGGGAAAATAACTAGATTGGCTAACTTTAGAAGGGCCTTATCCATTTATTCACGTTAAATCCTGGAGTAATCATACTAACTAAGGCGTGGGCACTTCTTGTGCTTAGACATCTTTTAGAAACTTTTCTCTTGCAAGCCTTCATTCTTTTCCAAAATTTGCAATCTTTATTCCTTTTTTGCTAATTTATACTTTTAAGTACATTTTGATCCAAATCTCTAACAGACTCTATAAAACAAAAAAATATATAATTACATTAATTTTATCAATCCAAATATAAGGATTTAATATGAAATATGTGTACTTTATGCATACTATCATAAGTAGCTAAAGAAACTTCTCTTGGACCTAAGGTTTCTAAGCTATAGGTTTTAATTTCTAAAACTTAATTCAATTTGAATTAAATAAGAGATATTTTATTGAAAGTTATGAATTATACATGTAAGTTTTTATGACTTATATCTAATGGCAATACTTTCTTAGATGAGTTATATTCCAAAATGCTAGGGACATCAAAGTTACCTAACCTCTAAAGCTTGTAACTTTTAAGTTTGTTAATATATTTTATTAATATATGGCCTTAACTAATTTGGGAAAAGCTTCCTCTGATAATTTCTTCTTTTTAAGAATTCTGATTTTCATAAGATTAATTCATCACATTAGAGATTTTAATATATTATCTTATAAGAGTTTAGTAGCTTGAATCATTATTGGTATGCTTAATTTTTTTAATGATTGTGATATCTTTGCACTCTTCAATTAATTCAAGTTTTGAAAGTAATTGGCCTTCAGTTTCCATTATGGTTTTATGCATATATTCTTAGACTTAGTAATTTAAGCTTTATAGGATTTAAAGTGTTGACTTTTATGTGTTCACAATATATCATATATGTCTTCAGCCTAAGTGCCTTCAACATCTTTAACTTTGTGTTTCAAATGTCGATATATTATTCTATTTGAGAGGTATGAAATGAATGTGAGGTAGTGCTTGATTTTCAAATCTTCAAAAAAATTCTTGAACGCCATATTGTTAAGTTAGGTACCATGCTCTGTAATTATTACTAGTGGAACTTTATAGTTATTTATGACTTTCTTTTTCATGAAGCATTTAACTACTTTTTATGTTACATTAAATAAATTTTATACTTCCATTGATGAAAGAAATGACACTTGATATATTGTAGTTTATTATGATATAGGTCTTGAGTATCTTTGACACTTTGTGCACTTCTTCACAAACTCTTAAGCATCCCTTTGAATCGTGGGCCATAAATAATCATTCCTTCAAATCATATGTGATGAGGATGATCCTCCCTAATGGCCTTCACAAACCCCTTTCATGAATCTAAATTAGGAGATGTAGTATTTCAGGCTTATGAATGCATCTTAGGTATGATACGGTAAGAGACTTTCTGAATAATTCAATATCTCAAAGCTAAGATATTTTTTTCTTTCTTTTATCCTCTTTAGCTTTTCCTTAGACAAATGCTTATTGAAATATACCCATTCTACTTTATTTTCTTCAACACTAACTATATATTAGTTTATATTATCATTGCTTTATCTATTCTTAATAAAATATACCACAAGGGATGAAACCAATATTGACTCATAACTTTGATAGGTGACCACCTTCATGATTTTTTTCCTAGGTAACAACTTGATTATTCCATATGTATCATCTTTTATCTTCTTAAACTTTTCCTTATGCTTTGTCAGCTTATCCTCATTTACCTCATAAGTGTTATTGAGCTACTTTATTTCTAGTTATAAGTACAACTTGATGGATATATACCTAATTTAAACTTCATCGGAACTTCAACCTAAATAACAATGCTTTCTATTTTGCCTCACTATTGGATATATTGAACTTGTTTCATATTGTGTATTATATAAATTATATAATTATTTCCATTTGCCCTTCCTAATGTATTCCTTCATCATTACCTTCTTCTCCTATTATTTATCTATATATTTATACTGGGTGTTCATTATTCGGGCAAGGTTTTCATAAACTTCCTTATGTTCTTTTAGGGAGTTGACCTTTTTAAGTAGGAAAAATCAGTTGTAACTTGTGATACTAATGAGTTTCCTCATAAGTAATTGATGCCAAACTCTCGTAATTCAATCGAATAACTTGGAAGTCTTTACAATACATCTTATTTGTGAAGCACCTACCTTAATGGAATATTTGTGAACACATTAATAATCAATGCCTAAAAATATGGCCTTAATTTCCTTATATTAATGAGTAGCACATATATTGCTTTTTGTAATTTTGAATTATTTGTCTTTAGGCCTTATAATATCTTGCTTACATAATGTGCTAGTTTTTGGGTGTTCTACTTTTCCCTAATCATAATAAAGCTAAAAGATGCATCTTAAATTTAAGGTCAATAATAATGTTGGAATTTTGAAGTAATCTTTCAATTGTTTAAAGTCATATCAACACTTTTAGGTCCACCCAAATTTCTTAGGCCTTCAAAGTCTTTTGAAGCATGATATGGATTGATCAAGTGATCTTAAGAGGAATCTTGATAAGTTTATTACCTTTCTTATTAAATTTTGTATTTCTTTCAAGTCTTTAGGCGTTTTTATGCGTAAGGTATTCTCAATTTTTTGTGTATTAAATTTTATTCCTTTATGTGTGACTATAAATTCAAGAAACTTTTAAACCCTACTCTGAATCAACATTTTTCAATTTTTAGTTAAAATTGGAAAGCATTCTTTCAAGTTAACAATATGGTTTTCTCCTACCTTTATCTCTATAATCATATTTTTTTAGTATGTTTCTATATTTATCCTTAGTTATTTGTTAAAAAAACCAAGGTTATATCATTTTATAGGATGTAGTTGATAATCATGTTGAGTTATAAATTAAAATTAAGGACATCTTTTTATTTTCAACTTTTATTGTTTTATTAATGACTTTTTTCTTCTAGGCTTCTTTACGTGAAGCACATCTCCCTTTCAATTTTCACTATATTTAATAGTAGGGCTTCTCATTTACATTCATCATCCTCCATATCTTTGTATTTTTGTACCCATATCTACACTTACTCAAAACTTTGTGATCATTTTTTTTGTACCTAATTTCATAAAGATTGATAAGGTTTAAGTCTATTTACAAAATTCATTGTTGTTACCCTTGTGTTGAGACCAAGGATTTGAGGTACCTTAAAACTAAATTCATGCAAGTAATCACTTCAGGTATCTTCCAAACTTTGGGTATAGATATTAAGTAAGAAAATCTTTAAGTATAAACCTATTATTGATAAAGTGTGGTATGAATATGATGGTTAACTATTGAAAGGTGGTAATTGAAACTAGAAGTAAGGTTTGGAATAAAAAAAATGTATCGCACTAGTCAATATGAAAGAGAAGGTTTTGTATTTTATAACACCAGATTTATCATATAGCTGCATAAGTTTTCTGTATCAATGCATATAATTGACAAGATTTTATACATAGTCATAAATATCCAGAGTTAACATATTAAACTTGAATGGTAATGGTTTCACTAAGACATCGAGTATTAGTTAGCTATCAGTTATTAAACCTACCCTATTATGTTATAACATAATGGTATTTGATTGTCGAAGTGTCAATGGTGCTCTTTTTGATAATGTTTGTTGGGTATAAGTTAGTTGTCTTTCATATGTTTGTTGCCTTTCTTATAATAATTGTTTAACTTATTATTGCAACATTTGAACTTTAACATCTTAATTTTTAGGCTACTTATTGGCTTAAGGAGCTTCAAAAGGTATTGGTTGATTCGATAATGTTGGCAAATGGACCGCTTCCATAAGTACTTGTTATCCTTTTCTAAGATAGGGATAACCTAACTAATTTAATACTTTCTCAAATGAGAATATTATAGTATTTCAAGACAATTTCCTACAAACGTCAAACGATATAGCCTAAATTTGAGGTAGGTTTATTTAGCTAATATTAAGTCTATAAGCCTACTTACAAAAACAACTACCTAAAGTGTTAAAGGTGTTGTCATCAAAGACACTCAACACTTTGGTTCTCAAGTTAATGAGTCTTCAGAGGTACTAAGTATATATAATAATTTCTAACTTAATTTAAGGATAATGATCACAAGAACTTAAACTTGGAATGTCTTCCTTTTATAAACAATCTTTTAAGAAATATAATTAGACTTCAAATATCCTAATAGTGATCTAACTTCTATTAAAAAGTTTAATTTTAATCTTTAGTTATAATTTTACTTTCACGTATAGAAAAGTCTTATTCTATCTTGAAATCGATAAATGAGTCTATTACAAGCAATTCTGAAAATGACCATCATAGGAGTGAGTTTTTAGGTTATACAACTAATAAAGAATATAGAATTTAGTGGCTAATCTAAATCTATAGCATACATTTAACAAGAATGTATCACTATTTAATAGAATATTATAGTTTCCTCTAAAAAATACTATTTTGTACACTTTTATAGGAATGAATCAAATTATTTAAAAAATGTGTCTTTTCCCTTCGATATATATCAAAGTATTTATGTGATAACCATAGTTAACTTTTCCAAGCCTTTGGATGGAGTTGAAGCAATAAGAAATGTCTTAATTTTGTATAGGATTTCATATCTAGCCTAATTTTAACTATTTTCATTTTCAACTAATTTTTTTCTAGTCAAAGAAAATAAATATAGAAGAAAAAGTTAAATAATGTATACATTTTTTCTACAAGATACAAAATTTTAATTCCAAAACTCTTGAATTAGATTGACCTTGTAGATATGTTTTGAATATACTATCTTCAACAAAATTTTGTTAAAAAATATTTGTGCGTAATTAACTCACGATATGTTCAAATTATGTCATATAAGTAGTAAAACAAAGAAATGTTTGAGTTAAATAATAATTAAGTTCAGTGGTTTTAAATATTTTCGGAAAAAATCTATTTTTATGTTGTTGTAAAGACGAAGAGGAATGGTCTGTTCAAGAAATGAGCGGTCTTAAAAGTGTTGAAAATTGAAATGGCCGATGACAAGTGGTTAGAAACAGTCTCTTCGTTTCTTGCTTCACTTAACAAAGGAATAAGACCCAGGTAATTCCATCTTACTAATCTTCTTCAATGGCTTCCCTTCTCAGCCCATCCACTGCCGTACCTTTGCAAACCAAGGTATAAATATCATCTATGTTCTAAGTACTTGAGGTTTTTGAGGACGTGTTCTGATAGCGCAAATGTATTAGAATACGTGCAGGCAAATCTTCTAAGTGTCAAACCCATTTCCACGAATTCACAACTGCACTTTCATGTCATCGTTGTTGATGGTGTTAGTTGCCGTGGGCTGAACTTTTGAACAAAAGCTAAGCTTTCTGCAGAGGCCAATGTTGCTGAGAAAGAGTCAACTACCCCAACCGATGAAGAGATTGGTACGTTGCTTGTCCACCATATTATATGTACCTTTCTCAATGCACGTTTTTGAATAATTGCATATGCAAACAAAAGTCCCGTTTACATCCCTCCTCTACGTGTGTTCAGAATGCAAGTAAATTTGTTGAACAGATGACTGTCATGTGTAAGACACGTGTACACGGAACATTGTTGTTTACTTCTGAGCAAAAAGTTGTGTATTTTGTTCTCTTGCAGATGATGGAGTTGTCAGGGTTCACCACGTTGGAGTGCTGTGTGAAAACCTTGAAAGATCACTTGAATTTTACCAGGGCATCTTGGGTACATACTTTACTGTGCTATGTGCAGCGTTACTTTTACTACCCCTTTTGTGTTGCTTTCTCCCTAATTGTATACAAAAAGAGGAGGCAAAGTGGACTCAATAGCTAATTTAAAATAGGTCTTCGAATAAGTGAGGCAAGTCCACAAGACAAGCTCCCCTACAGAGGTGCCCGGTTGTGGGTTGGCCCTGAAATGATCCATTTGATAGAGCTTCCAAATCCTGATCCCTTAAGTGGACGACCTGAACATGGTGGAAGAGACAGACACACTTGTATTGCAATTCGTGACGTATCTAAGCTGAAGACAATCCTTGACCAAGCTGTAAAGCTTTTCTCATCTCATATCTGACTGTTTATGCTTTAACTACTCAAAAGGTATAATTTTGTTTTCACTATTGTGCACAAATAGACATTTTCAATTCCTAATGAATAGCTACTTGAAGAGTGCCTTACGTTGTATCTTAATTCTGCAGGCATTCCCTATACGGTCAGCCGCTCTGGGAGACCCGCAATCTTTACACGATGGTTGAAACGGGAGAGTTGGGGTACTTAGGGATCCCTTCGATGACTAAACCCTCTTATTGGTGTATCTGTTTTGATCTTGCTGAATGTTGTGCCACGTTCATGGATTAAGTCCCTTCTATTAATTTTTATGCCAATGGATAAAAATTACACAGAAGCTTCATGTCATATCATGCGATGAAGTTGACTTTATCACCTGAAGGGTTGGGAACAAGTAGTGGCTTGGTGCATAACCTTCATTTCGTTCCACCTTCATGCTTTAAATTGCAATGTCCAAAAGACTTTGCAGAACTTCAGTATCGAGATGAGGTCTATCCGTGCATCTAAGTTGACAGCATTTAGAGGGAAATCTGAGTCAATTTCATTCCTGACTTTTAGCTAGAGCCTAATCTGACCAATCTAGAATGTCAGAAAAGGAACCACACGCAATGGCATTTTCAACAGTAAGCAAAGTCCATCTGGACGGATGGCAGTCAGTATTTGGAGACAATTATTCCAAAAGCTTATAAATCTGGTTTGCATTGCATGGTCCGAGTTCTCTTACACTCAGGTTCATGTAGTAGATCCTACCAACATGTATAAAGCCTCTATACTAGATAATATGTCACAGCATCTGAAAATGAAATCAGCCAGTCAGCATCGCCAAATTTGACCACATAATCTTTTCTTAGCAAAAGTTACCTGGTCTAAGTTCCCCGTGGACAATATCTCTGGCTTTGTTTTTTTAAAGGAATGCCAGATTTTAAAAGCCACTTCAAGAATAATCCGAACAAACCAAGCAAGTCACTGTTTTCCACTGTGCTGGAAAATGCACTCTTCCAGATTTCCAATCTCAAAAAGTATTCATTGATGTGTGGAAACTCTAAAACGAATCAAAATTTTCTCAACCATGAACCAAAACCAAAATCGTTTAGATCGGAGAGGTAACGCTAACCAAGCTAAAGCTCGCGGAGGTTTCTGATTAGATATGGTAGCAGAAAATATCGGTAATCTTCGGCAGCAACCAAAGGCACAAATTACCTCCCCTAGAAATCATCTTTCCATCCAACAGCATCAGATCACAGAGCCTTAACCGAAGTTGGAGTACGGACAAGATTTCATTTTTAGATATTTCCGTACCCTCCTTCGATAGATTCACCCATCATTCTTTTCTCACAGGAGAAATATTTTGCTGCCTCTATCTCCTCTTAAGAATACTGTCTGCGCTTCCTCTCACTAGATAATAGTTCATTGACAAGTTTCTGTTTCTCTACAAACTATTCTAAGTGCCAAATTCTTTTAGCAAGCAAACGTTTTGCCTCCTCAATCTCCTTCAAGGCCTATATGTACGGATGTACCTTGCTTTCTCTTCAGCAGCAACTTTTATTAGATCTTCTTGCCTTTCCAAAGCAGCATTTACTCTTCCTGCTTGTCAGACCATTCAACAGATTACATTTATCACAACCCACGTCACGTTTACACTTAAAATTGTTGAGGTAGATAACCAAGCATATTCATTACATCAAAAATTTTGTAAGTGCATCTTGAGGTGATATTGGAAAGCTATGATCTTAACTTGGAGGCGGAGGGTTTTATTTTGTTCATCTGAGGGAGATGTATACAGGAGCCTTTCAAATAAATAAATTTCATATCATTTTTTATATTATTTTTTTGCATGCATATCTCAATGAGTCTTTTTTTTTTTTTGGGAGCTGATGAAAGGTAAGGTCCTAAGGATACTATCTATTGCTGGTATAAAGCAAATCATCCCCATACAGTGAGTATTCATGTACATTTTAGACAAAAAAAACTTCTACAGCAATTAATTTGGAGAAGTTTCTTAATAATTAAGAGCTAGATTGAGATAGATACAGGTCAAGCCTGCTAGACTCTATCGACCATGTTTAACTATCCTGAAAAGTCGATGTACATGTGTAGATACGTAGCTGGCCATCCTGCTCCTACAGATAGGGTCTCCTCCGAGATCACAGGTCAGTGGTGCGGTGGTTTTCTTCAATATATTGATCGCGGGTCCTTCATTTTGGCTGAATTATAGGATGTCCACTCAGGACTCATCCTTACTTGGACTTTTGGTTACTGTCGAGTCATTCTTGAATTGGATGTCCTCGAAGTCATTAATTTGCTTTCATCCCCCCATCTCATACACTGATAATTATCATGCTTTGTTGGCAGGTATCCAAGGGTTGCTCCAGCGTGATTGGGAGGTTTGCGTACACCACATTTATTAGGAGGGTAATCAGTGCGCTAATCGTTTGGCTGTTGTGGCCGGCTGGCAGACCCCAGGCCTCCATCTACTTTGAGAGCCTTCGTTGATAGTCCAGGACCTCCTTCTACGGGACCGACAAGGTATCGAGTACCGTAGAGTTTTGCACGAATTAGATTAATTATGTTTTAGTTCCTTTGTACTTAAAAAAAAAAACAGAGAGAGAATTTGCCGAGAATAAAATTATCTCGGAAACAACTATACCTGATGAAATATCAGGAAAGACATGTACTATGTTCAGAACACAATTCAGCCTTTAATCGATATGTAATACCAAAAAAACAACACAGGGAAAGTTCAGAGAGCCCCATGTACCGTGGCAAGTAACTAGCTTATCAAAAAACATGCGAACGTGATTTTTGATAGTAACATGCAAAAACAGTAACCTTGTGCTATAAGTACTCCGGAAGAGGAAGTCGGTAAGTTGAAGAACCTGAAAATAGGAAACTCTAAATTATGATGAAGCAGCGGAGTAGTGCATATATTGTTTAATATACATGTATGCATGAGTGTTCGTAGAAATTGAGTTGCTAACAAAGAGAGAGAGAGAGAGAGCGAGAGGGCTGGGCGACAGAGAGAGAGTGAGCACGCAGAGCTTCAAGCATGAACGCTCCATGCAAGAAAGGAACCATGTGTGCTCACTCTCTTCTGTCACCAGTTCGCTACAAAACCTGAATGGTATCACCCGATCTATATGCGTTGTCTTAACATTCTGCAGCACCACTGTAGAGTACTATATGTACTCTACCGCGCTGGCTCCTAGAGCTATAGAGATGCGCTAATTTTCGATAATACAGTTGGGGGTGTGCTCTTTTTCTCTATCTTCAATCTTTTGGCTTTGAAAGAAGTATCAATCAACAGACTATACTCTCTCTTCTTTTCCCTTATCTATAACGCCAAATACAATCTTTCGGTTTGGAAAAAGAAGTACCCTTCATTCTGACTATTCTCTTATCTCTTCTCTACTGGACAAAGCTGGGGAGGAAGAGAGCTTGATTTGATGGTATTAAGACTTCACAGGAGAGCCGTGGGGGTTTATATAGAACATGTGAGTCAAACGTGCAGAATATGTATGAGATAATCATCTAAGCAATAATGCATTCATGACGAGTTACCATTGGCTTCCTCATTGACTACATGCATGTAGGTCACCACAAATTGCGATTTTCATTAGTTTATAACATCCAATCATGACGAAGATTTTTACCCAACTTTTTTCTTGGGAAAGATATCACCAAAAATTAGTGGCTTTCGTAACCATTGTAAGTATTATAAATTGAAATAACTTTGCATAATATAAAAATAATTTCATTTATTGTTCAAAAATTGATGATTATGTAATTAATTCTTTTTTAATATATGAATAAGAGAAATAGTATTTGAGTTAATTTCTTACATCAATAAATAATTTATGATATTTAAAGATATTAAAATAATAATTATGAGCACAATAAAAATTTATGACTAATTTTTTAATGCAATTTTCTTTGAAAAAGTTGAGGATTTATTGTGTTTACAATAGTTTGAAGGACATATTTATACTTTCTTCATGTTAAGATATTATTTGAGTCTGGTTGACCCGTTATATATATAGAGCATGAAATTATCAATGTTGTCTAATATATATGGTTACATTCATGTGTATTAATTGTTAGCCTACAGATTTATATAAAAGCAATACAACAAAACAGATTATTAACTACGTATTTTTTAGCAACGAATTGGAAATTCCTGCTACATGTCAACTTCTAGCGGCGACTTAAACATTCATCACCCAAAGTCATTGCCAAAGTTCGAGTGTTTAGAGACAAGAATTAAAAATGTCGCAAAAAATACAAACTTTTGGTGAAAAAGTATATAATTTGTCGCCAAATGCAAAAAATACAAACTTTTGGTGACAAAGTATATAATTTGTCGCCAAACATTTGGCGATGAATGCCAAAAGTTGAGATTAAAGAATTTATAATTAATAATGTTAATTTGATAATTTTTTAATGATAAGTGTGCTCAGTAATCCTAAGGTTACTATAATTGACATTTATATATGATTTTTCATATTTTCGACTTATATTTTCTTTATAAATTTGTTTACATATATATAGTTAATGCTAAAACATACCTAAAATTTTACATATTAATAAGACAAAAATAATAAATTTAAGTTGACTACTATTCTTAATAGTTAATATTTATAAACAATAAAATAATAATTCATAAAAATATTGAAAATTATAATGATATATGCAGGTAAGTAGTACAAGATTTTAATTAGAAGTTTAATATTTTTTACAGACATACAATAACAACAACATCAAGATCTAATATAAATCCCGCTGATACTCGAAGTCTGGGAAGATCTAATAATATGCAACTTTACCCCTAGCAGAGATGTTGTTACCAAAATTATTATATGCATAACAATAAATAAAGTTTCACACTTATTCTATAGAAAAGGAAATAAAATAATTATTTTTTTAGATTTCAAGTAACATAAGAGTCGATAAAAGTAAATGAATTCGCTATGCTTAGATTCCCAAAAAGAGTCCTTACACGTTCGAAAGTATCAATTGAAAAAGTCAAAGATCTTCCATCAGGTGTAGGTTATTAACACTCTCTTCTAACAACTTCTTGGCTATAACTAAACTTACAGAAGATATAGTGAATGAATTCTCATATGCAATATGGATTACAGAATTAGATGATATGCCAGTACGATGTGTTTCACAAGACACAATTAGTATAAAACTTAAATAGTGAGTTAAATCAAACTGTATGACAAAGCCAAATTTCAACACATGCATACCTAATTGAATATACAAAGTAATTGGAATCGACGATTATTCCAAAATAACATATTGCCTTAATCTTGTACCAACCATTACGATATTGTCACCGTTCCATTTTTATCTAAGTTCTTTTGAAAATTTGAGTAAGCTTTACACAAGACATAGTATATACAATCAAACATTCATCTGATAGCTTACTATGATGCAAATAAGATACAAATAATTGAGGAAAAGAGGTAATTCAAATGATATTAAATACCTTGAAGAAGAAGATCAACCATGGAAGGCAAGCGGTAATTAGTGTATGATGAGGCAATTTGTTCTGCATCGATTTGTTCTTCACTACATAGAATTTTCCTATATTCCTTTCAACGGAGCTCATTTTTGCCATCAGAAACTAGTCACCATGTCAATATTTCTCGATGAATTGGTATTAATAGTTTAATTCTAAAAAATTAAATTTAGCATAAAATTCATTATGTTTAATTAAATTTGTTTGATAATCAAATCCCACAAATTCTAGGCATGGAATGAACTGATGCAAAAGACACTGTCTACATTCCATGTCTATGTGATTTGTTATGCTAATTTGTCAATGATAAGTCAAAGTACTACAATTCAGTAGTGGTGCAAATTTGGTGTAAAAGCAATCATATGATAAATATGTATGTACGTAAACATCTGTTGCAAATTATGTCTTGGTACAAAATCCAACTACATTAAAGGTTTAAGGTATGACCCTAAGCCAATTACTTCATCCTCATCAAAACTGGCATACCTAACCCATCTTCAAGAGAAAAACCAATTACTTAAAAGCTAAATTACAATGTAATGAAGAAAAGTTAAAACAAAATAAACAGAAGTTAGAAAGAAATAAATAAAAGTTAGAACGTAATGAACGAAAGTTAGCCAAGCTGAAAAGATGATCAAATAAATATTTGGCTTAAATTACATATGTAGAAGTGACGATGAAAACGAATCTTAGTTTGTACATAAGTATATTTTTAGCATTTGTGATTAACATTTAATGATTTTAATTGTTTATATAAAATGCTTCTAGTTTCTAATTATTTTTAATTTTATTTTTGTATAATATAGCCCAATGAAATAAAAATTCTAAATATTACAAACAACAACATGGATTAAAAATGTGACTGGTTGGGTCGGCTATATTGGACCCGAGCCCAGTCCTACAGGCCGATCGGTCTGTCTCACATCCATCAATCAACACAGGCCTAACCCACGCATCCACAGC
>JANTPM010000245.1:14392758-14411394 GCA_025434745.1 Erythroxylum divaricatum | reverse complement strand
GTTGCTTGATTTGTTATAGCCGTTCCTTGATAATCTCCATTCCATTTTTGGCTAATTGGACCGTTGGAGCTGATTTGGTGCATCCATAAGTCGACTTGTCGAATGAATAAGTCGACTTGTTTCAACCATTTACGTAAAAATTGTAACTCCGCTCTCCAATAAGTCGACTTGTGCTATATAAGTCGACTTGTCGTCCTCGATAAGTCGACTTGTGTATGATAAGTCGACTTGTGTTGACATATCTCCATGTGTAAGTCGACTTGTGCTTTGTAAGTCGACTTGTATTGCCTTCAATGGTAACATCCGACCAAATCCTCTATAATCCTTATGTTTTATGCCATTTTCACTTAGAAGGCAACTCCCATCTTGATTCTTCATTGATTAAACACTTGCTCTTCTTGATTTGCACAATTCTTTCATTGAATAATACCTGAGATAATTTCTTAACTAATTTTAGATATTTTATTATTATCAAAACATAAAGGGATTTAATTTGTCAACCACCATTAGTCCAACAATACTGAAGAAGCGACTCTTAAAATGGATGGATGTTGATGGCATTGAATAAGGCTGAAAATATTTTACTATCAAGGGAGTACCAATTATCCTCACTTCCTCTATTGCATTTCATATTTTTTATTTTTGTATGTTTTGTACATTAAGGACAATGACAACTTAAGTTTCGAGGATGGACTTGGCAGTTAGGCTTATCAATTTCATTATAATTAGCTTAATAATAAATAATTTGAGTTTTTTTCAAAAGGTGTTAATCAAGATGATTAATCAAACTAAAATGGATTTCTTAAAAATTAAAATGATTTGATCACATTTCTTTTCATTTTCTAGTTTCATTTAGTTTTGATTTTATGTCTTCTATGATTAGGAATTAAACTTTTGTTGGTACTTGGATTAGATAAATCTCGAGAGAGACTTTGTCATGATTTTATTTAATCTAATTCATTTTCTAGTTTCATTGAGATTTAGTTATATGTTATTAATTATTCTTAAATTAATATTACTGACATGTTAATTTATATATGATTTCATTCAACTGAGAGAGAAATCATTTGTACGAAGTCATATATAAACCTAAAGATAGGTCGACATAAACCTTTCGAATTAAGGTTAGACCTAGTAATTAAATTCATAATTGATTAATACAATTCTAGGGGTTTTAGTTAGAAAAAGATTTCAATTAATCAACCTAGGATTAGATGTTAATAAGTTTGAGAAAGGTATTAACATAATTGAGGAATTTTCACAGTCTAATAAACTATAAATTAAATTAATTGGTGAATTAATAATTTCACAAGAATTCCTAGGGGAATTCAAATTCCAAGTACCATTATCTTTTTTGTTGTTTCTTAGTTTAATCTTTGTTCTAGTTAGTTAATTATGTTGATTAATTTTAGTTTATTGTTTTAGTTTTGAATTTGACTAATCATAAGCACCATAATTTTTGGACTAAATAATAAAAAGATGATAGTAACTTTATTCCTTATAAGATCGTCTCGTACTAGTTGGTGCTAGCTACAACTACACTGTGCACTTATGATTAAAATATAAAACAACTTAATCAATTATTAAGAATATTATGTTAATATATGTGTTAGCCTTAACTTGATGATAAGGCCTAACTAGTTGAACCTTGCCATCTAGTGCTGGTTTGTTATGAGTTCAGTAAGATTGGCTTATACTTAAGATGCAACAAAATGATATCAGAGCATTAGTTTTAAGGTAGGGCATATTCCCAACATGCAGTGAGGTGAGTAAGGGCATAATAAGATAGGCATTATTGTTATTTGTTTATTTAATAATATTTTATCTTTAAACTTATATTATGTTGTGCTCTAGATATTAAACAAGAATAAGGCAAATGGTTCATGCTTGAAGTTTCCCTATGAGGGGTTTATATTTAGAGTTTTAAGCAATGATCTTTGAAGTTTAGTTTTGAGAGAAAAACATATTTTAAAGGGAAGGATTTAAGACTAACATTTTTTAAATATTAACATTATTGCATTAGTTGTTAAGTTGATTTATTTTTTTAATGTAATCTTTTGAAGTCTTGTGAGAATGTAAGATATAAAGAAATTATTTTATTCTTATGAAGTAATTTGTATTTGTACTTGTATTTGATGTTTAGTTCTTGATAGGGTAAAGATAATTTGATTGCGATTTAATGAGAATTGTTAATCTAATATGCAATCAAAATTTGAACAATTATCGTTGTTCTAAGTATAAATTTTGACAACACATTAGATTGAGGTGTCTCAAAAAGTTATAAAAATTTAGAGAAATATATACATTTCATAAAAAATTAAGAGTTGATATTAAATTCAAATAGGAGAATTTAGTGAAAGAATCTTGTGGCTTATTATGTTGTCACCACTAAACATTATTTGGTATTTTGATCATAATTTTATAAGTATATAGGTACAAGGTGACTTAAGAGGTTATGAAAAGTTGAGAGAATTTTCAATAACTATTGAAAAAATACCTAAAAGTGATATTGTCAATCCAAACCCTTAACATTGACTAGTAAAGGTCCACAATTATTCATTCTTAGAAACATTTTCATAACTAAAATTATTAATGTTCACTAAACAAAAGAGAGTAATGAAAAAAAATGAGAGTAAAGCATGTATAAGATCTAAAGAGGGGTAATTATTGCACCATTGTTCAATATTTTTAGGGGACCAATTCTCTTATTTAAACTGATTTAACTCTTTCTCTAATTATTACATAAGTCTCTAAGCTACTTGGAGATGTCCTAGCTCATCCACTAATATTGGAGACAAGTGAAAATAAAGGATTTTCAAAGTAGATATTATTGATAATAAAAGATATTTAGGTAGAGGACAACTTAATTTTGCAACAAAATTGAACTCATAAGTATACTTCATACTATAATATATAGCCCGTGTATATTAGAATATTTAAAAATAATTACTTTAAGGAATATGTATTTTAAATGTTTAGTTGAGCATATATATTAAATGTTTACATGATTCAATTCCTTAATTTCGAAATAATTATAAAAACCTTAACTAAGTTTAATAGGAAATTAGGTTTTTTTTAAATTAAATTGATACAATGAGGTTTTCTTTTTCATATTTAATGTATGGATAACAAAGTCTATAGTGCCAAAACTTTTGAGATTTTTTTCATTTTAGTGCAAAACTTTTTAAATTTTTTTAATTAAGTGACTAACTTTTTAAAACCTTTAAAACTTAGTTCAAAACATTAGTTTTATTAGCTTTTTTTTATGTGACTTCTGAAACCATTTTTGGCTATGACATGTAGATATCCAGTAAAAATTTGGTGGATACATAGACATCCATGTGAATTAATACATAACTCATGACGCAAAATTTATAACATATAATATATAACCCATACCTATAACTCACCTAATTTATTACAAAGTAACCTACACATCCTTAACCCCATATTTTTTTTGAACAAAAAGACTCAATGCCTCCTTTTTGCTTTCTAAAACACTACATATTTGTTCCTTTGTAGACTCTCCACTGTCTCCTTTTTGCCATATAAAAATACAACTTTTTCATTCCTTTGTAGACTTTTGTTGTTTCCTTTTTCCTACATGCCTTTAATACTTCTATTCTTCTTCCCATATGCATCTCTCGTCTGAAACTTCACTTGCTATTGTTTTTTCATATTTGATGGTTGTTTGTTTTTCTATCCAATGTTTTATATGCTTTTCTTGCTTTTGTGATTCCATTCTACCTATCGACATCAAACATTGATTACTAGGTATTTATTATTATTTTGTTGTGTCTCATGGGTAATGGTTTCTGGCTATTGGTTTTTAGGTTTCATTCATTGGGAATTTTGGCTTCCTTTAGTAATGTTTCATTCCTCATCCTAGCACATGGTTTATTACCTCTCTTAAGTCTTAATGCACTTAAAAGACATTAGGAAATTTGCTCAGTGAATAGGTATTAGAACTGTAAGTACCTATGATAGAATTCTATCTTGCTACATCTTCTACAAGCATTTCATCAAATAGCTTACACATGTTCGTCAAAAGAGTCATAGATCATAAAATGGATTAGATCATTTTACATAAATATATCACTTTATAGCCTTGTTTTAACAACATAAGCATGCAATTGTTTGCCTATAAAACCCCAATACAAATGATAACAATCCTTTAATAAAACAAGGTAGGTCTAATTATCAAGAAAGTAAGAGCCAAATGTAATTAAGTGGTTGTAAACAAAAATGTTTTAATTGGTGTTGGCGATTTAAAATGTGCTTTAATAAGGTAATTCCATATAGGGTGGCATGGGCTATAGTAGTTGTAATGATTTGTCTGAGAATTTGACAAATATGTTAGATGCTACGTCACTTTATTTTAGAGACAGAAGAAGTTTTTACAAATGCCTGTTGCACTTTGTTTCTTCTTATGGTCTTTTGGGTTATCATATGATAACACATTCCATTAGAATTCCCTCTGAAATGATACTTGCCTAAAACTTAGAAATATCAAAACTTATATAGTGCGTCTATAATATTTATGCAACTGGTTGTACTGTACTTAAAATGCATTTTATAGCAGTTTTTTAAAAGGAAAAATTAAAGGAAAATTTGAGAGCAATGTTTGTAACGTATAACAGGAAAAAGGAAACCTATAGAAAAAATGCAGCAACTGATGTAGATGATAATGATGGGAATGATATACAAGATGAAATTATAACATATTACTTTGACTTATATGACAGTTGTAGCTTTAAAAAAGATGGTTCAGATGTGGATGAGGGGTTAAGACATAAATCAAAAGTTTGTAGATTTAACCCTTATAAGAAAATGATTGAGATTGAACTTGATATGTTGCTTGATGATTCTAACCAATTCAAGGCAACATGTCATAAGTTTGTTGCTAATGAAAGAAAGGAGTTTATTTTCATGAGAAATACCAAAAAAAAATTATAAGCATTAAACGTGCAAGTAAGTACTAAAAAATGGTACATTGTGGCCAACATGTTAAAAGATTTAAATAGTTTTTAAGTAAGTATTTTTAAATTTTATAGTACTTTTAAATCTAGTCTTCATTGATATTATGGACCAAATACTCACACATATGTATACAGGTAATACAATCTTATTTTTCTAATGACCTCTCAAGATTCACTACATTGAAGCTAATAAACTTGAGGAAGTTTGTTAAGAAAGATTTAAGAGTTGATGTTGGATACAATGTTTACTATAGGGTTAGGAAGTTAGTGATAGAGGAAATGCATGGAGATGTAAGAGTAAGATATAACAAGCTGTGGAATTACAGGGAAGAATTTTAAGGTCAAATCTTAGTAGTAGAGTTAAATTGATTGTAGAAATGCCATCACTTAGAGATGATTTATTGCCATATTTTGATAGAATATATGTGTTTTAAAATGTTGCAAGAAGAAGTTCTTAGGAGGACATAGATGTCTAATAGGACTAGATGGTTGCTTTCCTAAAAGGATTGTAAAAGAATAAAAGGAAAGCTACAGATAATAGTAGGAAGAGACGACAACAATCAAATGTTTCTTATGGTATGGTTTGTGGTTTATATTGAAATAACAAAACTTGGAATTGGTTTGTAGATTTATAAAGACTTGGATCTAGAAGATAGGGGTAGATGGCAGTAATTTTTCATCAACAAAAGGTATACTGTAAACTTTATATGCTTCAACATATACTTAATCTTATTACTTATTAACTATTTTTTTCAAATAAATGTTATATAGGGTCTTGTGTTGGCACTTGGTAGGTAATGTAAGGTTTTATATGAGATAAATATTTACCAATTAAAGAAAGAGAGATCACAAAGTACTTAAACTAGAATGACTATTCTGGCATTATTGTATATCATCTAATGAAGTTTTTTTTAATTAAACGAGTTAGAAGAGGAGTTGAAAAATCCTTATAGGGATCTAATTGGAATTTGTAAAGAAATATGGTCAAGAACATATTTCAATAATTTATTCATATGACTTATTCTGGATAATAATCTTTGTGAAGCATTTAATGGAAGTCTAATTGAAGCAAAATCATTATCACAATACTTGAGGAAATTATAGTGCTTGTGATGAAGCAATTAGTTAAGAATAGGAATATGGCAACTAAGTAGAGAGATAGCATTAGCCCAAGAATAAAGAACAAATGAGAATTAAAAAGGAGTTTATCATTGATTGTGAACTTGGGAGTAATATATGATTAAGCCAGTTCAAAGATTGTGAACAACGAACAAGTATCTACAATCTTACTAATATATGATTAAGCCAGTTCAAAGCGATAAATTATGGCCTAAAACTATTTCAAAAAAATTTAGGCAAGTTACAAAAGAATATGAGAAAGGAGAATTGGGAGAATAATACCAAAGGTAACAAGATGTCAAAAAGAGAAATGAAAATGACTGGTCAAACATGCTTCTAGCAAGGAAAATACAAAAAAAATGTCTAATGAGAATGTGTAGCAACAAGTTTCAACCAATATACACATAAGTTAAGTTATTATTTGTTTATCTCTTACTCATATGTCTTGAACCTTGAACATTATTTGTTTTTATTTTTAAAAATGCAATCTACAATTGATATCTAAACAAAATGTTCTATTATTAGTCCTTTAAGTTGATCACCAATGCCAAAACCAAGTAAAAGAAAAAGACCAATTTGTGGATATGGGGAATTATGAGATAAGGATCCTCAAACATTGGTGACAACTAACAAGGCAACAAGTTATAACATAACAATGGTTACATATATTGAAAATTACAAAGCTTTATGAGTTCTAAATCAAATTTAACAATCGAGTTAATTTTTAATTCTATATTTTTATTTTTATTAGGATGAAAAGGATTAAATCAAAAGCTTCAGGAAGTACAGTACAAAGTCATTGAATTGAATATTTTGGTATGTCCTATAGATAAAAGTATAGGATTATGCAGTAATAGGATATGGATGCTTTTGTAATAACCAATGAATTTTCCCTTGATGAGGAAACATTTTTATTTATAAGATCATAAACAATACTTGTAAACATAAGCTCTTATATGATTAGTCGCAACAGTTGTATGACAAATACAAAAAGTCATTACAAGGAGAGACATGATTGGATACTTTATAGTTCTAATATTGCCTTCTTTCTAAAATTTTAAGGGAATTAACAAATCATGATGATCTTGATGGACTAGGTGTTGTTGCATTCAGGAAATCATAGCAATTAACAACTTGGATAATATAGCAATTGTGAAATTTAACATCTATAAGTGGTTAAAGTACTAAATAAAGTAAGAAATCATAACAGCTAACAGCTTGAATACTATAGGAAAAATTATAACAACTAACAGCTTGAATACTATAGCTTCTCTTAACTTACCTATTTATGTCCTATTAGTTCTCATGAATACCATAAATCATTATATAAATCCTAGTTATAGTTAACCCGTTTAATAAGTTAAAGACTAATGTGAATGTTTGTTTATTCTTTCATTGTAAAGCAAGTGTGTTCTTTTCATTAATAACAATTAAATAAAGAGACTTCCCACATCAAAACAGAAATATACACTAAAATAAAAAATAGCTGGATTTTTTAAAAGTCCAACTTCAGTACGTTTACTTTAATATTTCTTTCACAATGCACAAATTTAAGAATGGCTCATCACCAAAAATAAATGCAGGAAAAATTTGTGAAGTTTTAAAAGAAAAACTTCAAAAAAAAAACAAATTTGAAAAACTATCAACTTAAGTTTCTCATACACACTTCTCTCCTCCATATGTTCCTTTTTTGTTTTGTTCCTCACGAAAACTTGATATTTCATCTTAAACTCTGCCTCCACTCATAACAATTTTTAATGGCAACCACTAACAATACTCAATATTTTAATTTTCTATTTTAACGTTTTTTCTAACTTATTTTTTCTTTTTCAATAGTCCAGTTATGATACTCAAAGCTTTTTCACAAATCAGAGAATCAACCCACTAAAAAAATCAAAAATTTTGGTGTTAAAATTAAATAAATTAACAACAGCATCGATATTAAAAAGTCAAAAAACTTATAAAACCATAAAAGTAAGAGATAACTCGCCTTACGTTGAGCACAAGAAACAAAATGTCTTCAACTATTTCTCTTCGTCCATGAAGTCTACATAACAACTGTTAACTCCCAAATATAAAAAACTCTTCATCCAACATAGTCGTCAAACTTGCATTTGTTTTTTAACTCGTAATGCTCAATCCTGGCTAGTTGTGTTAGAAATTGTAACATAATAAGAAGTTTATTTTGGAGTTCAAAGGTTAATAATCAATTGGAATCTTAATTGAGGAGAATTAATTAATTTTATGCAACAGAATCAAAGTCCTATTCAATTTGTATAAGAAGCAAATCTAAGCCATAAACAAAGTTTTTTAGGTTCTAATCTTAACTTATCTAAAATAAATATTTCAAAGGTTGTCCATATATTTCTAATATTAATTAGATAAGCTTTATTACACAATTGTAATAAATAATCCATTATGTTTTGGACTAACATATTGGTAAAATAAAATTTTGACAAAGTTTTACTTCTAATCATGTTAATCAAAACTATTGAATAACTTATCAAAAATCAAGTCTATTAAACATAAAGCGTTATTTTTAGAAAGTACTTATGTATAATTGTAGTTACGTGTTGCGCACGTATAAACTAAAGAAGTTTTGCAAAATTTGAAACTTATCCGTATTAAAATGCTCACTTATAGTATATCATTTAATCACTATGAAAAAGAACATATTAAAGAAAAGAAAGTTTAAATCATAAACAAACAATCTAGTTGAATACAAATTTTGGAAAAAGAAAAGAAGTCAAAAGAAAAAACCGGCCATATTTTAAACCAAAAAATATAAGAGAAACCATTAGTAAGTTTCATAAGGTTACCAAATCTTAGAAATCAAGTATGCGTGTGTGAAATTAACATTGCACACCTCCTTCAATTGGAGAAACCTAAGAAGAGACATGGAGAAAGTCACTTCTCATGTAAGAAATACACAACTGAAAAAAAGAAGAAAAGGGAGAAACAAAGATATTAAACCTTATTACCTTACAACACCTAGCCTCCCTGATTCCCTTAACACGTCAAGACTTGTCAAATGAATCTTTGGCTTTAGTATTCTATTGAAGGTGAAAACCCAAGAATTGATTGATTCTCTTAAATAACCACAATTACCAAGAGAAGAGAACTAAACTCTTAGCTCTTGATGTTTGAGTTTGAGTCAGTGGCCAAAAGTAGTTTCGTTAGTCATAGCGACAAAAAACTTAACTAATATTTTGAATTGAGTTGTAATAGTTTTAAAAAACAAGTTATTTGATTAAAATTTTTAAAAGGTTTAAACATCTCAAAAGATCTTGAACCCTAGGTTATTCTATTTTAGGTCCAATCAAATATTACAAATTCATTAATGGAGATGAATTAAACTGTCATCTATTTTAGATAGATATAGAATATTGTCTATACTAGTTTTTGTAATTTATATAATTTTGAAATAATGCATAAAATATTTTTATATAGGTACCGTGGTGGAAGACATAATGTTTTATCGGTATTAGTCGAGATTATTGCGTATACTGTAAGTAGTTTTCTATTTATTTTTATTATTTTCTATTTCATAAAATACTATTTTATTGTGTTATTATAAGTAAAAGAGTCTATGAATGGATGGATTTTAAGAGCGATTCATGAAATTTTCTTTAAAGTCCGACGTTGAACCCTCGGTTTAATGCCTGATCATATTCTAATATGTTTGATGCTTTAGTGTCCGAATGGCGCACCATCGGCCTAATGCCAGATTATATTCTAATATGTTTGTTGCTTCAGTGTCCGACGCTGAACCCTCCGCCTAATGCCAGATTATACTCTTAACATGGTTGTTGCTTTACTGCTTTAGAGTCCGATGGCGAACCCTCCGCCTATGAGCTGGTGCTTCTGTGAGTATTCCAATATGAACCTATTGTGACCATCTAGCTTATGGATCAACTTCTATATTCAGCTGACCATCATGTGTTTCGCGATGCTCGTTTGTAGCTTTTCCAGGGAGACCCACGAGACGTCTTCTAAAACAAACCAGTCTGACATACAGGACTGGAGTTGCTAACTTATTGTGCATGTTTCTAATGGATGTGACAACTGTTTACATACCGGCAAAGTCGGATTGGGAGGTTGGAAACTTATTGATTAATTAACATCAGACATACTTGGCAATAATGACATAGCCGAGTAACGACAAATGAAAGTTTGAAAGGACTCTTGTGACAAATTCATTTGCTCAACACATCACAGAAATTTTGGGTTGGTGTGGGTGGCGCATACCCTCGTCACTTAATCAAGTAGTTTCAAGTTCGATCCTTTCTCTTGGGAACGCAACGAACTCCTGGGACAGCTGTTGCTCCAGATATAGAATGTATCACGCAGCGAAAGGGATTAGTCACCGCTTCGACCCAGTAGACACTTCCTAAGAGGGGAAAAAAAAACACATCACAAGGATTAGATCCAGAAACCTAAAAGATATACACACAAAATATTTATATAATTAATATAATACCTTGTTATGGATAAGCTACAAAATATTTATATAATATAATACCTAGTTATGGATAAGCTTTGATGGGCTACTCAAACAAGGAATAAAGCGTAAAGAAAAGATATTATAGTCTATAATGTGAGATAAGTTCTCTTCTTATCATAGTTGCTCCAGTCGGGTCGGAGAGTAGATGCCTGAGAAGGCGTATTCTCATCTCATTTGGCGCAATCACAAACATATAGAAGGCAAACACTGCAAGATCAGCCGACGAAAGAGTAGAGCCAAGGAATCCCTGCGACATCCTGCAAGATAGCGAGAGAATAGTTCGGGTTGTCTATAAAGCTCTGTATTTTGCTCAAATAATTAAACTTTCTTCCAGAATAATCCATCATTGTGAAACATGGATAAGCATTAACCCCGTATCTTGGAGTCAGGGAGAAGAAGAACGCTTTTCATTTGAGAAAAGAACTGATTTTTGTTTATAAACACAATGCCTTGCAACAGAGTATAGCAATACCTCTTCATATATTTTCAAAAGTTTGACGCCCATTGTCTCCAACCTTGACATGACTTTTCTCTTTAACAAGTCAAAAGCCATAGCATCTTTTGAAGCCAGACAAGTTTCCTGCATTTATTCAGTAATTACTATAAATACGTTGCACATGATTGGAATGAATAATGGCTTATAGTATAAAAGGAAAAAGGAGAAGAAAAACCTCAAAGAAAACTCGGGTCGATGACATAGGCATCGCATAAAGAAATGTGGGGTATTCAGCTTCGAAGGATTGAACCTTTTGCATCATGTAGTCTCTGTAATCCATAAAAACCATAAGATCTAGGCTTGGATCATATGTGGTTCTGCCTGATTCTGGCAGGATGGTACGTTGCCGTTATGCTCCATGTGATTGACTGTCTTCTGTGGTGAAGTCAGTGTGAAGATACCTGCAAAACAAAGAAGGCTTGACAGGGGTTGTGTCCCGATTAGCCCCTCCGACGCTCAAGTCAGTTTTCTGGTGAGGGTGAGGTTGATAAACGCAGAAAAAGCTAGGTTAATGATTATTCGTACCTCTGTCATGAGAATAATACCTTTTATATGATTTTTTAGCTAGGTTTAGGTCTTTACGTATCTGCGTGGGAGATGTTCTTCTACTGTTGGGCTATGGATGTGTGGGTCAGGCCCGAATTAATTGATGGATGAGAGACTGATCGATCGGCCTGTATGATTGGGCTAGGGTCCAATATAGCCGACCCAACCACAACTGATTTAGCCTCTGCCATTTTTGTGTGTTGTAATAAGTCAAGGATATATTTCTTTTGTGAAAGAATTATGCCCTCACTATTTGGAATAACTTCTGTGCCCAGAAAGTAGTGTAGTGAACCAAGATCTTTTATGGAGAACTTGGTTGCCAAAATAGCAACATAATTGTCTATAAGTTGTGAATTGTTGTCTGTTATAATTATATCATCCACATAAACCACAAGGATAAGAGTACCTTTAGGTGACTGCTGAATGAACAATGATGCATCCGAGTATGAGTTCCGAAAGCCTGTCTGTAGTAGAAATTGCTTTAAAGCTTGGTATCATGCCCTTGGTGTTTGTTTCAAGCCATAAATGGCTTTTTGAAGATGACATACATAGTTGGGTCTGTCATTATCTTTGAAACATGGGGGCTGTGTCATGTAAACATTTTCTGTTAGAGGTACTTGTAGAAAAGTATTGTTGACATCCAATTGCTTTAAAGACCAGCCACTTGTTAGTGCAATGCTCAGAATTATTCTTATTGTTGTTGGTTTTACCACAAGGCTGAAGGTTTCCTGGAAATCTATCCCTGGACATTGATGAAAACCCTTCGCAACTAATCGGGCTTTATAGCGATGTACCGAGCCATCTTCATTTCGTTTGATGCGAAATACCCATCTGTAGCCGACCAAGTTCTGATTATCATGGCGAGGCACAAGTTTCCAGGTACCATTGCGGACTAAGGCATCAAATTCTTCAGAACAAGCTTTCCTCCATTTTGTATCTTTTAATGCCTGAGTAATTGTGTTTGGTTCAGTCTGTGTAGGGGCATAGAGTTCAGCAGTAAGACTTAACCTCTGAATTGGTTTGGTGATGTTCTTCTTCCCTTGTGTAACCATGGAATGAGTATTGTGTACTGTATTGCTTGCTGTGACAAACTCAGTTTGTTGCTCATTTAACACAGAATCTAGTAAAGGATTAATGAGAGAGTAATTACCATGTTCAGGTGCAGCTGTTGGAGATGGAGGGAGTGGCACTGGTGCTGGATTGATGTGAGCAGGCATAGAGATGGTTGGTGGAAGCTAGAGAACTGCCGAGTAGTCAGGTGAGTCAGCTCTTGATTGTTGTTATGTTGTAAATCTGTTTCAACAAATTTGACATGTCTTGAAACATAGATTTTAGAAGTGGTTTGGTCTAAGTAGTAATAAGCACTTTGTGTAGGAGAATAGGCTAGAAATACACACGGTTTGGATTTTGATTCAAGTTTATGAGTAGTGTATGGTCGTAACCAGGGATAACACAAGCATCCAAAAATTCGCAGTTTAAGATAATTGGGCTGAGACTTAAATAAGCAGAAATAGGGGTTGGTCATGTCTAATTTTGGTGTGGCCATTCTTTTTATTAGATAGACAGCAGTAGCAAATGCATGTGGCCAATAGGAAAGTGGAATTGAGGCATGGGATAACAAGGTGAGACCTGTCTCAACAATATGCAAATGTTTTCTCTCTGAAATTCCATTGTGTTCAGGTGTATGAGTTGGAGTTGTTCGAAATGAAATACCATGTTCAGTTAGAAATTGATTTAGAGCAAGATATTCTCCTCCATTGTCAGAATACAATGTTTTGATTGATTTCTCAAAGAAATTTTCAACAAGCTTTTTAAACCGAATGAGGATTTCTTTAACTTCTGATTTTTGTTTGAGAGGATAAAGCCAAGTATATCTAGTGAAGTGGTCAACAAATATTACATAATATCGAAAATCATTATAGGACAATTCTGGTGACATGCAAACATCAGAAAAGATTATTTCTAATGGGTGAGTAGATTGGATAGTAGAGTTGGAAAAGGGCAACTTATGACTTTTATTACTGAGACAAGCATTGCAATGTGTAGAGTGAGATACTGATGAAATTTTGTGTTGAGATAGGATAGCTGTTACAATTGGTTTAGCAGGGTGGCCAAGGCGTGCATGCCAATTGATGGCTGATGTTGTGGAAATTGGGAAGGCAAGAATCGGTGGAGATGAGGATGGACACTCATAAACTCCATTCCTAGGCGTTCCCTGAAGAATGAAACTTTCCTGCAAAAGATCCTTCACAAGAAAAGAGGAAGGTGAGAATTCAACTTTAACATTGTTTGTGACATAAAACTGATAGACTAAGATTAAATTCTTTTTCATCTCGGGTACGCATAGCATATTATCAAGCTTCAATTGCATATTAGCTGTATTGAGTGAAGCAAAGCCAGTATGACTAATTGACAAACCTGTACCATCACCTATCATCACATCCTCTGTACCATTGTAGAGTTGATGATGTGCCAAAGTGGTAACATCAGCAGTAACATGATAAGATGCACCTGTATCCAAAAGCCAGGGCTAACTATTCGGATGGTGTGAAGAAGGAGCAACAAAGTTAGCTGTCGGCTGCCATGGATGAGAGGGAAAATTGGATGTTGATGCACAAGGCACAATTTTGAAGGTGGGACACCTTTTTGCAGAGTGACCCTGAACACCACAGATCTGACATTTTCCAAGGTAGGGTCGAGATCCTTGAGCATTTTTATTCCAATTCATGTGATGGTTATTCGAGTTTTGTGGTTTCTGCTGCTCATTAAGATTTGGTGGACTATTGTGTTGGACAGCCTGTGAGCGCTAGTTATTGTGCTGATGAGAACTGGTTCTTTTGCCGGAATGGCGATTGGCATAATTTGCTGTTGCAGGATAGTTGCTCGGTATGGTTGGTGGCATTTCAGACTCAGCAATGAGTTTCTCATGTAGCTCATCGAAGGAGATAGGAATGTCTCGTGCATTGACAGTAGTCTTGACTGCTTTGTAAGTATCATCAAGACCCTCCAATATTTTATCAGTGATATCTTCAATGTCTATGGGAGCTTTTAATTCAGCTAGCTGATCGGTCTTTACCTTTATTGCTTGCATATACTCTGTTATTGTGGAGTGGCCTTTGACAATGTTCTTGAGCTGAGCTTTCACTTGTTTGATCTTTCCACGAGTAGATTGTGCATAGGGCTTAGCAAGTGAATCTCAAGCATCTTTAGAAGTTGTAACAGTTGCTATGAATGGGATAATGGATGGGGAAAGAGCCCCAACGATGGCATTCAAAATGAGCTGATCCTGTCAGATCCAAAACTGATATTCTGGATTTGGTGTAGGTACATCCTCGACGGTGATTATAGCTGGTGGACAAGCCTTAGTCCCATCTATATACCCCATGAGATCATAGCCAATAAAGAGACTGTTGAACTGTAGCCTCCAGGATAAGTAGTTGGTTGATGCCAGTTTTAATGGAGCCTGAGCAACAACATTGATAGTGATCAGGTTGGCAGAGACATTTGACGTTGAAGCAGAGAAGGCAGACATGATGAAAAAAAAAATTTGTTTGACGTATGTCTATAGCTCTGATACCATAAAGGAATATGGATTGAAGCATTTTTATTATTTTATGAACTTTGAATTTATACAAATATGGAGGAGTATTCTAAGGTATTTGAGTGCCTAAACTTAAGCTAAATCTACAGTTACAAATCTTTATAGTTGACGACTTTAATTAGGAGATTACAAGAGGATTCTATACAGATATGAGGGCTTCATCTATGGGCTCTATTAGAGAGAGTTAGTAATAGAGAAAGGTATAAAATGACAAAGAAAGAGGGAAAGATGATAATCTTATAAACTAAAAATAGAGCTTACGAGAAACTTAAAAAAAAGATATTTAAGTTGGCAAAAGCCAAGGAATGAAAAGTAAGAGATTTTGATCAATTTAGTTGTGTAAAAGATGAAGCAAGATAGGCGATTGTAGCTGAAAATGACATCAAAAGTAGATGAGATAGGTATTTTTATAACCTTTTTAACAAAGGCATAAAGGTATAACATCCTTCTAGGCGACCTTGGCTTTTCTGAAAGGGTTCATGATTGTACTTGCTGTCAACCGATTACAAGGGATGAAATTCAAGCCAAGCTTTTTAATGTGATCTTTCAGTTTGCCAAAATATCTAACGAGTGGAGATTTGGTATGGTAATTCCTTTATTCAAGAACAAAAGGGACATCCAAAATTGTAATAACTATAGAGGTATAAAATTTCCTAGTCACACTATGAAGTGATCGAGAATAGAATACGAAAGGATGCTCTTATCTTGAAAAATTAATTTGGTTTCATGCTAGGAAGGTTAATGGAGTACTACAGAGAAAGACAACATAACCTACACATGGTTTTTATTGATTTAGAGGTGTATAATAGGGTTTCAGAGGAAATCATGTGGAGGTGTTTAGAAGTTAAAGGAGTTTCGATGACCTATATACAGATTATTAGGGATATGTATAAAGGTGTAAAAACTAAAGTAGGGATGATAGGAGGGGACACAGAGCATTTTTCTATAGATAATGGGTTACACTAAGGTTATGCTTTGACTCCCTTTCGATTTGCTGTAGTAATTGCATACAAGGGAATGAACCTTAGTGTATGTTATTTGCTAATCACATTGTTTTAGTAGATGAGACAAAAAAGGTGGTGAATGCTAAGCTTGAACTTTGGAGGAATGTGTTATAATCAAAGGGTTTTCGATTAAGTAGGACTATTGACTATGTGAAGTGTAACTTCTCAGGACATAGGGTGGTTATAGATGTGGAGGTAAAGATTGGCTCAATAGCTATCTCGTAAAAGGAGTACTTTAAATATCTAGGATCTACCATCATCTAGAGCAACAGAGAAATTGATGAAGACATACTTCATATGATCAGATCAGGATGACTTAAATGGAGAGCTGCTTCTAAAGTTTTGTATGACAAGAAGATATCACTCAAGCTTAAAGGAAAATTTTATCATTTAGCGATTAGGTTGACCATGCTCTACGGGTGGAGTGTTGACCCATCAAACAAATTCATAGTCATAAGTCAATGGTGACAGAGATGAGGATGCTTCATTGAACGTGCAATCTTATTAAAGGGGATAAAGTTAGGAACGTAATGGTAAGGAACAAAATAAAGGTAGTTAATATTATGGACAAATTAAGAAAGACAAAGCTTAGGTAGTTTGATCATATTAAAAGGAGACACCCAGACGCTTCAGTGAGAAGACGCAAAAAAATTGTACTTAGAGATTCAAGAATGATTTGCGAATGTTAGACCTTTCTTTTTTAATTTTATGGTTATTTATTTATACTTTATTTGTATTCTGTTTAGTATTTTATTTTTATTTTCACTTATATAAATGTATCATTTCAAAATAGTCTCTTTATTATTTAAAAATATAATTGCATTTTATTAAACTTCTCTAAATTTTGCGTTTGGTGTGATTTTTATTAAATATTATTATTATTGCAGTAGTAGTTATTGAATAATCATAACACTCACACAGTCTTCTGTTGTAACTGTCATAGGGAGACGACACATATTTTCCGTAACAAGCAATAATTGGAGTGGTGATCCCCTGTCTAAATTATTCAGTATCAACCTTGTCCAAGTGGATCTAAGCCATTCACTTATATGGGACAGAGTTGATATTGAATAACTTGGACAGAAAATTTAGGGTGCAATAATTGGGGGCGTAAGGAGCAAAACATGTCCTGGAGTAGTTTTGGAAAGCTACGTGAAAGTCCGGCCGAAAGGTTTAGGAGACAAAAAATGAATCAGTTCCTGCCAGATAGTAATGATTATAAAAATCCAAGATCCTGAAGATTTTCCTCCACAAGATGTCCAGTACGTACGCTACGTTCAACCAAACCATTGGTTTTCTTGCATTGTCCATGTTGCCCACCACAGATATATTATCCGGAGTGGATTTTCTGCTTAATTTTATGTCTTATTTTTTCATAAATTTTAGTTATTTATTTATACAAAATTTATATTTATTTATATAAAATTTATACAAAATTTACATTAATAAATAGTTAAAATTAGATAAAAACAATAAAATACCATAAAATTAAATAAAAAATCTGGACTCATATTAAATAAAAAAGAAATTGTCAACCTTTTTACATTTTATATGCTTTACCTTTCTGTTATCTACATTTTTCATAGGATATATTACCTAAAATTTTAAATTTCTAAACTTTTTGAAAATTAAAATTTTGAATACTTACGAAAAATTCATACAAATACCGTTTATCTCACTCAATCTTTGAAAATTATTGCACAACTTAATAGAAATAAAGTAAGAAAATATTCAGTTTTAATTCAGTTAGATCAATTTGAATAATAAATCAACAAATAATGACTGAGGTTATTACAAAAAGATAATGAGTGATATCGACTTGAGGTTATTATCTAAAAGGGCAAGTAGTTAGCAATAATAGCATTATCAGGCAAGCTGTTTCACAAAGTCATCTATATCAGGTAGTAATTGCAGATTCAAACTAGGGCCCTTCCTTTGGTTGCTTCCTCTTTAATTTGCAGTGTCACAAGCTTGCCTCCAAAAAACCAAGTTTTGTTGCTTGGATCACCAAAACCACAGTCGTTTTAGCCTAGTTCAATGCAGTTTGAGGCCCAAGTTTCTGACCAGACCATAACCAGAAGATCTGGGAACTACCAACCTGCTTTATGGGACTATAGTTATATCCAGTCACTAAGAAGTGATTTCTTGGTATTGTTTTCTAGTTGCTTTTATTCTCTTTTTGATGGTGTCGTGGGCACTTATAGTTTCTGCTTGTTTTTCCAGGAGGAGTCGTACACAAAACAGAACGACAAGCTCAAGGAAGATGTGAGAGCGATGCTTGGGAATAGAACGATGAATCGCTTAGATCAACTAGAACTGATTGACACGATTCAGAGACTTGGGTTTGATTATGTTTTCGAAAATGAGATAAGAACCATATTGGAGAT
>JANTPM010000245.1:14381169-14392658 GCA_025434745.1 Erythroxylum divaricatum | reverse complement strand
GATGTTCTTCTACTGTTGGGCTGTGGATGTGTGGGTCAGGCCCGAATTAATTGATGGATGTGAGACCGACCGATCGGTCTGTATGATTGGGCTCGGGTCCAACATAACCGACCTAACCAATATGGATTATTTTCCACCTGGAATTTTTAAAACTAGATAAGTGTCACAAAATGGCTTATGTCACACCTCAAAGAAGAAAGAAAGAAAAACAACAACATACACAAAGAATCAATTATAATGTGCCACGAAGAGGAAAAAAGCAGGTGTAGTGCAAAATCAACTCAGGATTTTGGAAATCTAAAGCTGAGAATAAGATGTATCTTAATTTGCCATTATTTGGAAGACTAAACTCATATGCTGTTTGGACAGAAACTCTTGGACCTCCAACCTCATACTGCAACAGCTTTGCTGAAGCTGCTCCAGATGCCACAGTGACGAGCCTGTAGGCAAAACACACACCACCTCTTCTGAGAAATAATCCTAATACAACTACTATACATTCTACTTAAAAAAAAAAAAGAAAATAAAGCCATTTAGAGAGTTGGGATCACAATTTAAACAAAAACAAACAGTATCTACCTGCACGGATGGAACAGAAACGCCAGCTTAGCTGATTCTGCTGCCAGAGATAGACCGACCGGTCCACACCCGATGACAACCAAGTCCAGTATCTCTCCTCCAACTGGTAACAGCCTTAACTGTGTAAACAAAACTACACTATGAGGCTACAGCTCAGTTTAGGGAGGAGAAAAAAAAAGGCTGAAGAAAATAGAGAACTAGTGGTTATAGATACAAGGGCAGTAACTAGCAAGTAAAACCTTATGGGCGAGTTTAGGCTGGTTGTCCATGGCCTTATGCTGCTGCATTTGTACGAAGAGAAGCTGGGACCCGCCGGCCTTTACGTAGTCTTCCTCGTCCACAAAGCCTTGCTTAACAGCCACACAACTCACTTCACTCCCTCATCTGCTCGCTTTCACTCTATACATACGGTACCGTCTGTTCCACTGATATTGCCTTGTCAGAGTTGGACAAGTCCTCGTAGGGCTAGAACAGGTCGCCGTTGCTGGAGCTCCAAGACAGTCCATATCTAACTCTCTCTAATATATAGATGTATATATATGTGGTTACTAGAAAATTGTTCTAGCAACTTGTGTGTGGTTTCACGCCATTGGAGAAGGTTACGTGAGCTTGTAGCAAGTTTGTTGGTGACTATTACCGTACTTGGGGATAGGGGGTTGGGGGAAGCGAGTTCTTGGCTTGTGAGCTGAGGTGTTCACAGCCGTCATCCTTATATTGCCACGTGGAGGAACTAGATTGGGTGTACCTTTTAGAAAATATGTATGAGAAACGACGTTGGATTAGTGGACATAGAAAACGTTGTCGTTCCCGATTCAGAATTAGGGCTGACAATAACAACGGTTCCCTTGGAGCCTGGAGAAGAAGGCGCCATTGACGAAGCAGAGAGTTGAAGCGTTTGCGTTAGAGCGAGACAGATGGGGAATCCAAAGCAGAAGTGGACGGCGGAGGAAGAGGAGGCGCTTAGGGCAGGAGTGGCCAAACATGGCGCTGGCAAGTGGAAGAACATCCAGAAAGATCCCGAGTTCAATCCTTTTCTCTTCTCTCGCACCAACATCGATCTCAAAGTACTCTCTCACTTTTTATTCTTACTCTCTCTGATTTGCTTCTTCATTTTCTTAAGGAATTTTTTCCCCCCAATGATTAGGTCAACCGGGAACATTGACCAATTGTACTTGTTGTTGGTGGTGGTGGTTTTGATAGGATAAATGGAGGAATATGAGTATAAGTGCAGGTGAAAAGTCTCGGCCGTCAAAACCTAAACTTATTGCCGATGCTTCTGCTCCTGCACCTTCTCCTGTAAACACCGCTTCCGATGCTGTCGCTGCTCCTGTTACTTTAGATCTTGTTGTCGCTGCCGCGAATGATTCTTCCAAAACCGTGACCGATGGGAAACTTGCTCCGAGGTATGTTCTTAATTTTCTGTTACTCTGTTCCTTTTTATTATCATGTCATCTGTAGTTTTCTTCAGAAACTGCTGTGGAAGATGCATTTTTAGTCTTTTGTATTTCTGTATGCATATCATTGATAAGTAAGAATGCAATCACTCTTTTGTGTAGAATTTTTCCTGAGGTAATTGAATTACGTTGGAAAATTTTCATTTGTTTTGTTTATTGAATGAAGTTCTAAAGCTTAACCTAGTTGCTTAATTTTTCCAGATACAATGCTAAGATTTAGAGCTTAACCTAGTTGCTTAATTTTTCCAGGTACAATGCTATGATTTTTGAAGCAATTTCTGCTTTAAACCAGCCAAATGGATCAGACCCCAATGCCATTGCCAACTACATCGAGGTTTGGAGGGATATTCTGTCATTTAGTGCTACTTTTTCTTTTTCTAATTGTTGGTCTATGATTAACCGGGCAAAAGTTGAATTTTTTTTTTTGTAATCTTGTTTTGTGGAAAATAACTCTAATGTCATCCCCAACTCCCTAGTGCAAGAAAGGTTAAAGTAGCATAAATTTGAAATGGGAAAAAAGTGCTCATGAAATCAGGCCAAATAACTAAAGTGCGAGTATCTTCTTCAAGTTTTCTGGATATATATCAATCTTCCGTTATTGAATTACTAAACCTTTCCTAGAGATCAGTTTTCTTGGGATTTTTAATCGGATAATCAACTTTTTTGCATCTTAACTCTGTAGGAATTTTAACATGTATGACTTTTGTGTTGTGTTTTGGTCTGAACTATATTTGCAGCAAAGACAAGAGTTGCCACAATCGTTTAAAAAGCAATTAAGTTCAAGGTTGAGAAGACTGGTTGCACAAGAAAAACTTGAAAAGGTGAATGAATATCTGATGTCTTATTGATATTAGCTTGATTCCCTGTGCATACCCTTCTTGCTTTTCTTATAATTTATTTTTAACATGTTGAGCCAATATTGTGCTTTCTTTCTTTTCCAAGTAGTATAAAGTTTGTGCTTTGCTCAAACCGATGTTTGCTTAGACAAAGATGAAAATATCATGCATGCAACGGCTGATATTTTGAGTGTCTTTTATTTCCATTTTCTAGCATTGTGCATCTCTAAGTCAGTCGATATATGGTAAATCGCATTAGGTATTGACCTCAATGAATGCATAGTAAATTACGCAGTTCTTTAGTTTGATTGATTAATTACGCAGTTCTTTAGTTTGATTGATTAATGAAAGAAACATAATTTGCTGTGCCCAGGTATAAATGTTTGCAACACTATAAGCGATGGTTTAAATTGTTCCTACAAGTTTCAAAAGATCTATCAAAGATTTTCAGAGTATGTACTGTAGGTTTATAATATGTAAATTGAAACGCAGGTCCAAAATTGCTACAGAATTAAGAAAACTTCCTCATTCGCAACAAAAACACCAAGCCCAAAGCGAAAAGAATTACAACCTAGGCAATTAGATATTACTGGTTTTGCAAAATCTGAAGATACTTCTGAAGAAGCAGCAGCAGCTGCTGCCTACAGGGTTGCAGATGCAGAGAACAAGTCATTTGTGGCAGCTGAAGCAGTAAAGGAGGCTGAGAGAGTTTCAAGGATAGCTGAGGAGGCGGATTCGCTAGTAGAAGTTGCCAAAGAGATAATTGAGAGATGTAAGCTCACATTCTTGCCCATGCCATCGACGGTTCATCTGCCACAAAATATCCTGTTCCCTGCGTGCATGCATTTCTCACAGTATTTGATTAACTTATTTATACTCTTCTTTTCACAGGTTCACGCGGTGAGGTTGTGCTTATGGTGTAAGGTACAAGTTCGTGCTTTCGCTTACGAGGCTGCCTATCCAAGTGGAATGAATGTAAATACTGCTTCGTTCTTGGGCATTATAGTGACTCATGGAATTCAATATTTTTTTTTAATCAATTCATTGATCGGATCGTGCCATTTTTAACATCTTGGTTCCAAAGATGAGGGTTTTCTCTCCTTTACAGGCCGCCTATACCAGTCAACCAGCAACGCTGCACGCTCGCCCTTTCCATCTTTGGAAGCTTAATAAGTCATTACCAATTTTGATTTAGTACACTTATCACGTCGATTCACCAACACAAATGAGTTTAGTTTACAAGAGGCTACGAAGATTTGACCGCCCATAGCTGCCTGAGCATTTTGGGAAGAGGTTGTCTAAATGGAATTTCACAAGTAGGTCCTTGCCGGCTTAAGAGTTATATGGCGTGGTAACAATGCCGCATTTACTAAAGTTTGAAATTGGCAGTAAGGCTGTTCATGTCGGCACCCTTTGCTGGTTGATCCTCGAAGCACCGTTATCTAAGCTATGCATATGCAATTGTCTAGCTAGTGGCTAAATTGGTGTTGAGCAATATGTAACGATAACCGCAAGCCATCAGTATATTGCCAAATAATGTGATAAAATAACCAAAGCTATAAAGCATTTCATGTTGCTGCCTCAAGGCATGAATGTTCCAAAAGGCAATGTGCAAGAGATCCAAACGAAGCAGTAAAGGCAAAGATATTGAAACAGCCTTTCAAGCTCTCAAAGTTTCAATTAGTCAAGAGAACAACACAAGTAAATGCTACAAGTTTGTAAAAGCACAGAAATCATTCCCACGTTTGCACCGCAAAATCTCATATGCCGATGTTCAGAGAATAAAAATGAATGCTGCCCATACCTAGCCAGCAAACATAATCGCTATCCAAGTACTTTCGCTACAAGAGCACAAGACCCAGCTCTGATGACCTCAAGGCTTGGCGGACACGATAATTATAAAGATAATAATGAAGTTGCCCATCACCTGGTCCAAATTTCAGCTCTTTCAGAAAAGATTCATTGTGCATGACATCCAAAGCATTAAAAACATCAAAATCCTTTTGCTTGGCAACGATCAGTGCATCATTCATCAACTGAAGCAATGGAGTCTTTGTGGCCACATTATAATAAGAATAAGCAGCTTTCAAACTTGTGTAATTTTGGTTACCAAGGATAGAGGATGGCAGAGTGTAGAAGCTACAAAAGTCTGTAATCTCGTGAGTTTCAGGACTCTCAACCAAATAACTATCAACAACATTCTCAGTTGGAAGAAGCCAGTGCTCCACATCATCCTCGTCAAAATCGGGTGCAACAACAAACTGGCTCAAGTAATTCTTAAGCAACCGTGTAACAGCAGCCACATCCCGAAGCCCCATTTTCCTAAATCCTGGAGTAGCTGGAGAATCCGGCAACTTATAAAGTTTTATTGTCCTGCTCATCGTCATCCTGGGACCAAGCCTAGAAAATCCAACATCTATAAGCTTCTTTGGGTTCAAAGATCTGTGCCAATACTGACAAGTTGTTACTGGTGTTGGAAGAACCACTCCGGCAGTATAAGCTGCCTGCCAAATGTTCTCCAAGTGAACCCTCCTAGTAACCTCCTTGATCATAACAGGAGCAAGTCTCTTCGACCTAAGTTTCTTGTGAACACAAAGAAAATTGATCTCAGCCATTTTCACAACCTCATCTCGAACCCTAATCCTTGCAGGAACACCAGTTATGAAAGCAACAAGTTTTTTTGATTCCTTAGCACGAACACCAATATGCCAGCTTCTATAATAACCAGGAGGATGCAACGCCCACCTAAGAAACTCCTTAGAGTAATTAAACCTAAACATGTTTTCATCGTCTTCAACATAATTGTTCTTGAGGAGATTGTAGACCTCATTGCAAGACTCTTCAGAATCCATGTCACAAGTGGTCCATTCATAAGGACTAGGGAGATTGTAAGGCTCCTGCTTGACTTCAGACAACGGTGTTGGAGGCTCAATAGGGCCCTCTGACAAGCTTGTATCTCCAACATCTTTAAATTGACCTACAGGTTGAGTTTCCCAAAACTTATGTTTCTTGCTAACAGAAACAGAATCCTGGAACCTACGGACAATCGATTCCAGCGAGCTATCATCCTTTGTCAGGTGATCAACTTCAGATTCTTGATCCGCGCTTCTCTTAGGAGACCCAGGTGTCAAATCATCATTGTTGTCACCCATCTTCACCAAACAAAGAAGAGTGCTTACGAGCCAAATAACCTGCCCCAACAAACCAAAAAGAAGTAATTGATAATCTAAAAATGTGCTAATTATCAAAATTCCCAAACACAATTAAAGATACAAAACTACGACGCTAAAACTACTTAAACCAAAACTTTAACAAAATCCATATCTTTCTCCACACTTCACATAGCCCAGATGTTATTATTCTTGGGTTTCAATATCCACACAAATTCCCACCAATAATCATAAACCCATAAAATAAAAAATCGAAAAGATAAGGAAACAGATCTACAAGGTAAAAGCTTGCATAGTAACTTGTAAACTTGAAGAGCTATTGCAAGCACTGAACTTTAAGATTATTGCAACTTACTGGAAGATCTTAGAGAAGACCAAAGAATTCCCAGATAGAGAAAACTAAGTTTTTGATGTTATCAATGATATCGTCGTAGGAAGGCGGCTTTCAAGTTCCAGTATAGTAGAGCGGACACCGGCTATGTGGGCTTTGGAGATTTCAGCAAATGAAGCGTTGCTTGTTCTTTTTTATTAATATTTGCTTTGCCCTACACTTTATCATACGGTTGGTACAACCCATTACTAATTTGATGGAAGAAATTCCTCAAAATCAGAAACTTTATGTGCCTTCCATTTATTTTCAAGATATACGTATTAGGCTTTAAATTTTGGATTTTTTGTTTTATGATTAAAAATTTGATAAATGACGTTGAGTTTGTTGTATTTCTACAATATTTTATGAAGTTCATTTGCAATTCTCATGTGTTTGGACTAAAATGAGACGGAGTTAATGATTTTGGTTTTATTAAATTAAGATTTTGGTTCGAATGAATGTAATGATATGATTGTGCAATGATACTTTTATTGAAATATAATTTGTAATTACATATTGAGTATAATGATCCTCCTTCATTTCTTATATGATACCTGTAATATTTAATAATTTATAATTGTAATAAATTAGGAATCCATTAATCAAAGTGGCAAAGACATTAATATTATTTATATATTTGGAATTCATATACAAAATTGCAAACATATCCAAAAGTCGCAAAAACATGTACATGTAACCGAAAAGTTATGGCAACAACACATCCATTCAAAAAGAAAACACCAACAATATATCTATCAAAAAAGTATGCAAATAATACATGCATCCAAAAGTTATTGCCAATACATATAACAACTTTAGTGTGGTTGATTATGGGGCATATTGTTTCTCGCATTTGCACTTAGACTAGGAAATTTGTTATATTGGTGGTTAAGTTAATTATCCTGCTCTTTGCTTTAGCTTGTAATTATTGGAAAGTGATACTAAATTGTCCTTTGAAGATTAGACCCCTTGGTTTAAATGACAATTTAAATAAATGCATATCAACTTCTCCAAACTTCCTTTTATGTGAAGAGCTACCAACCTATAAATATACATCATTCATAAAATTCATTTGAATTAATTGTTAATGATGTAATGAATGCTCATGTTTGGAACTCACATTATTACATTATTGACTTGACATAATAATATTTTCATCTATGTTTGTATCAACGAACTATATTAATAAAATGTAACATATGATCATTAGTTATTACAACCAAGATAAATTGATAAAAAATTTGAATGGTTATATACCTATAAAGATACATCGATGATCACTTGATAAACATAATGAAAATAACAACACAATTTTGATACATAAGGCAAAGCATACAATGACATGCGAGGTTTATAGTCAAAGAATGTTTTATGCTTGCGAACATGCGTCACCAAGCAACGTTGATTCTTCCTTATTGCATTTTCTAGCATTATAACCAGAATTGTTACATTTGCTACATTTTTTTACTTGTCCTAAGAAAATTTGTTTAGATTTTTCGATGAATGGGTTGTTGAAGCCCTCAAAATTAATTTTGATTTGCTAAACTCTTATAGTAGTTGAGTAACTAGGTCGAATTCCAAGAGAATTGAAATCTAAATTCTTAATTTCAATTGATAAAACAAAATGAGAGGTTTATGATTAATTAACTAATAACCTAATTTAACAAGAAATCAAAATGAATCAACTAGGTATTAAAGTGAGAAATTCAATAGTATTTAGACTCTGATTCAAGGGAAATATCTCATTCAATTGTAACATTGACCATTGGTTTAAAGGAATAATTTTCACAATTTAAGCAGTTAGTCCTAAACCTATTACGATAGTTATAGTAAGTCTCAAATTTTCTTAAATTAATTAGTTCAAACTCAACATTCAAACAAAAACTTACCATTAATTTATTAGGTATAATAGCATTTCATGTCAATTGAAAGATAGCAACAAGCTTAGTGAAAAAGACTAAAAACTAAATAATTAAGATAGCTACAACTATTTAATTTAGTATTCTTATTTCTTTTAAGTCAATCATTCATAATAATTACGATTTACTAAATTCATAGATAGCTATAGAATAATCAACATCAAATTAATTTATTAGATTAATCAATATTGACTACTCTTGAAATAAAAGAATACAAAGCCATAAATACTTGAATTAAAATAGAATCTCAATTTAAAACAAAACATCACAAGGTTACAATTCAAGTTTTGAATATCCTTAAATTATAATATTTGGACTTAGTCACTCATAGATTTAGTTCCAACACCAAAAATAGAAGAAAAGATGAAAGATGAAGAGAGAACCACAAAGAAACAAAAATAGGGTGATATGAAGAAGTGATGAACGTGTTTTTGTCCTCGCCTTCTACTCAAAACCTAGCCTCCTCCTAATATGCCAAGATCCTTATCTAAACAAATCCAAAACCCTATATAATAAGGCTAGAGATAAGTTTCTTAATTGAGTTCAAATTATTAGGGTAAATATAGCATTAGACATGATCTCGTCTTATCCATTGTAGTAATTTGCCCACTTCTTCCAAAATTTGTGATTTTAATAAATAATGGTCCAATTTAATGCAACATCCACTTGTCACCTCCTATAACAAAACAAATATTAATTTTCCCATTTAACTACCAAAATTAAGACAAAACAAAACAGATGAATTTAATTAATATGACCAAATAACATCTTATTAAGTTCTCCACACCGGACTCACACTTGTCCTTAAACATACATAAATTCAATACATCAATCATCCTTATAATAACCACTCATCTGCTTTTATATTATTCAAAAATATATCTATAAGATAATATACATGAAAGGGTTAACGGAAAAATAGAAATTAAGATAACAAGCACTCCTAGGTCACATAAACATAACATATCATCAATTTCACCCAAATCAAATGAAACAAGACTTTATACCCTCTTATAGATTTCACTCTGTACATTCAAAATATTTAGGATTCATTAAGCTTTCAAAGCATAGCAAGTTATTTTCATAAGCTTACTCGTGAATCATATCTCCACTACTAATAAAAAAGAACTTAATGCATAAATTAAAAGGACTTAACAAGGGTTGTAACATGACTGAGATAAAGGTATGGCAAAAAGAAGTTTTTTAGTTAAACAAATTGAAGGAAATCACACAAACTTACCAACACAAGTTTTAACTCAAATCAATCTATAACTCATTTGATTCAAACAACATCTTTTCAATCACCTCATCTTTTTTCTTCTTTTTTTTTAAATTTTTGAACAAGAAATATGAAAGAGGAGATTTCTTTCTTTTTTCTTCTTTTTTATAGTTTTGCCCATTGAAAAATCAAAATAGGGCAATTTGAATTAACTGATTTATTTTTTTATGAAACCAGTCAAAATCTTATATAGCTAAGCTTGAAACGATTCCTTGAATTTAAAAGTTTAAAATTATTAAGGAAATCAATAAACATAAGGTTTAAAGTGGCTTGTAACAAAGTTAGAATTCAAGAAAAGAAAATTTAAGGCTCAAATTGGTTCTCTAGGGGTAAGAATTAAGGTAGGGTTTTCTAGGTTAAAAAGGGTTATACTGAAGTTCCCTAATCATTACTATGAAGAAATTCGTAACAAATGTTGTCTCAACATATATTCAACAGAAAGTTCTATCATAAACAAGATATGTTTGATAACAAACAACACAAAGAAATATATGAGCATAAATATGATGAATTGCTCCTAGGCTTAAAAGCTCACATTGTTGGATCAAAAAAGAAAGCATGTCATATTTGGAGAAACGGTAGATTTTAAAACATTTTAGAAATCTAAATTGCAGCGAAAGCAATATATCCGAACCATCATGCCAATCTATACATATGGTATAAAGATAATAATAAACATAAACAAGATAGAGATTATTACTGACTCCTTCGCCACAGCTTTAACTCCTCGCTGTGTTATCCTCTCCTTCTTTTTGTATCCATGTTGGGCCCCAAATTTTTTTTATGATGTCATTAAACATGAATTGTGTTAATTGTGTATTTGTGGCTTAGTTTGATTAAATTGGAGTGTTAGTGGATAATTGAGGTTTTATTGAGTTTAATGTAGTTTTAATGAAACTTAAGGGATAAAAATGTGTGAGGGCATTTTAGGAAGACCACTTAGGTGGGAGAGCTTAAGGCTTTACAAGGAGGGGTGTTTTGGTCTTTTCCTACCCATTTAGACTTAAAAGAAAGAAATTAGAAAGGAAAGAGGGAAAAAGGAAAGAAGAGACAAAGAGAGAAAGAGGGAGAGTGTCGTCGGTGAGGAAGAAGAAGAAGAAAAATAGGGTTTTGCATTACTTGAAGATTTTCGACAGATTTGAAGCAAGTCTTGGTAAGTTTAACTTTATTTCTTCTTGTTTTGGTTGGATTAAACCCTAGAGTAGATGTGAATGTGTTAGAATCGATGGTTTAGAGGTTTTCGAAAAAATAGGTAAAATTTCCTTGGGTTGGTGATCTTGATGATTTTGTGACTTATTTTAAGCTTGGAATGAGTTAGAAATGGAGTATAAGACTTGAATTAAGGTTTAGAAGTGTTGCTTTTGCTTAAGAGAAGGATTGAAGTGAGAAAATGTTAGAAAAGTCAGGTTCGGAGTCGTTCTCTAGACCAGCACGTGAGCACGTCGCGACATGCGAGGAAAGTATGCACATCGCGACGTGCGAGTTTGTGCACGTTGCGGCTTACGAGGGGTGTGTTCGCCGCGGCGTATGCATGCGTGTGCGTCGCGGCGTGCACAAGCCGTTCGCCGTAGCGAGTTCCTGTTTCCAGCGAAGAAGGATTTTAGTATTTTGGGCATATCTTGGGCTGTAGATGTCCAAATGAGGTGATTTTGGACTCGTTATGAACTAGAAACAGAGAGCTACAAGTTTATGAAGAAAGGAAGTTTAGAATTTGCCTCTAAGATTCAGAGATTGGGTTGGAAGTTGGATGTAGACTTTTAATGCTAGTACTTTTGATTATCAAGCTTTTTGAATATTTCTTTTGGATATTGTTTGAATGGAAACTTGGTTTGTTATAGGAAACCAAGCCGACCTGATCCAATCGCAAGAGGAAGGACAACAG
>JANTPM010000245.1:14229120-14246987 GCA_025434745.1 Erythroxylum divaricatum | reverse complement strand
GTCGTACATGTGATGTCTTGTTCATTGATTTCTTAGTTCTTAAAGCTATTACTCAATTGAACTTACGATCATATCTAAGTTGTTGATTAATAAGAATGCTTAGAATGCATGTTTCTATTCATTTAAATTTAAGAGAAAACATCACCCAATGAATATTTGTTGATGAACTGAATTTTATATCAAGGATCTATATTAATGTAATAATGTCGGTGACCTGAAATCAATGTTTGTTTACTGAATTTCCATATGTGAATATTTTCATTTAATTTCAGTTTTTGTTATTTCTAATTTCTTAAATTACGTGAACCAAAACCCCCTTAATCTGTTGTAGTCTTTAATTCGTATAACATTTACTATTAAAAATTTCTCGTGGGAAAGATCCCTACTTTCTACTACTACATTAATTTGTATTATAGGAAGTTGGTTTCTTTTTAAATTTGGTTACAAGCGACAGCAGTACCAATATAGTTGAAGCAAGTAAAGGCTAACAACCCAAAGAATATGACAGTGTGTTCTTTATCGGATAGTGAAGATGAACTTGTTGTGGAACCTGATACACAAGGATTCTCGACTATTCCTTCAAGCAATCATGGAATAAAAAGGTAAAAAAAAACCCGTCACCAAAAAAGGAAAGTTCTTACAAGAAAAAAAACCAGCAACACTTCATAATACTATTAGGTCAAGGTTAGACAGCTTTATCGTTAAGTTTGAGTTTATTTGCGAACAAATGACCTCACAATATGCAGCTGTTACAAATGCTTTGATTGCATAGTCTAATTATGATTCCCTAACCGATGAGAAGATGCAATTGCTCATCAGTGAGCTTCTTAATATTGGCATATCTCAAATGGATGTTGGTAAGGTTGTTGTATTATTCTGTAATGATCCTGCTAAAGTTCAGGTTTTGTTCGCTTTACCAATTGAATTCCTCTATCCACCTTCTAGTCTATGAATCAGTCGAGGAAGTATATTAATATTTTTGTAAGTATTATGAACTTATGATGCAATTGATGTTGTCTAACTAGATTATTTTGTATTAGTTATGAATTTTGTAATTGTGATGCAAACAAAGTTTGTAGAGTTAATCTGATTATTTTACATCAATTAAAGGCTTTTGGTTAAGGTGTTGTGTATAGTTGTGATATTTTACATGATTTGCATTATCAAAGGTATGCAAATTGTATTAAAATATATTATTTGATTTTACTATAGCAATGGATGGTGGATATTATGGTTATGTCAATGAATTGTACAATATTTTGGATGGTTAAACTATATTTTGAGAATATTATGTAACTAATGATATGTTGATGCAAAAAAATACTTGAGTATTTTTTTTGCAAGAGCTATTAGAAAGAAAATACCGCAATGTACTTGATTTTAAATATTATGTCATTATAAATAGAGTACATAAATTAAATATAATTAATTAAAATATAATTAATTTTTGATATAAAAAAAATTAACAAATTTTTATTTTCAATATTTTTAACAAATCAACCGTCATCAATAATAATAGTAAGCATTCATTCTTCTTAAACAACTATTATAATTATAGTGACTATATTCATTCTGATTCCTTACTATATTCATTGTCATTCTCATTTCCAACGTTCTTTATGAACCAAGCGCTTACTTGGAATTTACATTTTGGTTAATATGGAAATAAAGTAATTAGAATATGTCTAAAGTATCCAAATGCATCTACCTATTATTGTTGTGGGTTCTCCGTTTCACAATTATGTTGGATTTTCTCCTTTCATGTTTCTTCTTTGGTAAGGATGTTGGAACCTATAATTTGTTTAGTAGAGTATCTTGGGCGGTGCTACTTTTGTTGCCGCTTAATCATGATTTATGACCTCTTGATTTTAACATTACCTTTGACAACTACTGTATTGAAAACTGTAATGATAAACAAACATCGTGACTAGCGACCAAGGTATACGTAATGCCTACCGACTTGAATTCTAATAATAGCGTTGTGACGTAGGAGTGCAGTTTAAGGAAGGCAATGGGTTAGCAAAAACCTGGTGCGATTTTGGAGGCATCGTATTTGTACAAAAACCGGTGGTTAGGCTCTTTATATTGGAAGGTTGGTGTTAGGTAAGAATCCGACACAAATCTAACGCTGTCCCACTATGCAAAGTTACCTTCTACGACGAAGATGCATGTAGTCGTTAGCCACAGCGCTCGCAATTCTTATCGGCCATCAATCATTAAAATGACAGTCCGCAATTTCAGATCTTTTGTCTAATTTTATAATATCTTATTGTGTTTAGTGAATCTCAGTTATTTATTTATATAAATTTTGGGTGAATCTCGCATAAATAAATGCAAATTCTGCATAAATGAATGACTGAGATTTACTATACACAATAAGACACCATAAAATTAGACAAAGGATCTTATCTCGTCGACTTCTCATTTACTTGATTAGCATACAATTAACTGTCCATCACCATGGCTTATTAGCTCAATTTAAAAACGACTTATTCCTTTAATTAATATGAGTTAGATACATCTCGAGGCGACAAATATTTCAAACTTTGCTCATTCTATTTTCTCTTCGCCATGAGACATCTTTTTATCACACTGAACAGTTACATCATACATTATTTGCATTGCATAAATTAGAAAATTGGACCGTCATCATTAAACATTTGCTTTAACATGATTGCAATTATGACTGGACATTACATGCAAGAGTCAAAGACAGATTCCCCAGGTTACGGAGTTGGTTTCATGTTTCCCGATTAGTAATTAAATTAGAATACATAAAAGGATTTCAATTTCAAGTAAAAAAACGAAGTACAAAAAATTTCTGTACGAATTCCGAATAAAACATGTTTTCATTTTCACGATTCTTATGTGGGAACTGTGGTAGAGCATCGTTGATTTTTTGAGTAATTCATAGCCACACGCTTGAATCTGGAGCTATGAATCGGTCCTAGGAAAAGAAGGAGCCATTCGGTGTAAAACCCTTCTACAAATTAAAGCATTTTCTTTATGAATTGTGCTGTCTGACAAATGATTCTGTGCCTACAGTTGACTACGCAACATGGATATTGGATAGAGCCTTCTGTTTTTCAATAACAATTGCGAAGTTGTAACACCCAGTAAAGTAGGCAACTTAAGCAACATCATGATTCATGATGGTAAGTGAGTCCCGAGCAACTATGCAAGGCCACGGATGTCCCCTGTCTTTCTATGCCCATTTGCGGGCCTTCCAACCTGGTAAAGATGGATGAAATGAAACCAATGTACGAGAAGAACAGTAATTGGAATGTGTTGGTAGCACGCGATTTTGAGGCTAATTAATTGCCGACGATGAGCAACTCTGCAGTAATCCTCCCATTCTTCGTTTCTTAATTGAATGAATGTAATGGAGTCAGACAGGCTGGGTAATTATTGCCAAACAAACTGGTTTATGTGCTCATCTTTTTGAGCCAACTACAAGTAATGAACTAGTTGCACGGTTTTTGGGTTGATCGTTAACAAAAGCTTAATTTAACTGAGGTTGTGTTGTGTGAGAAGGGCAGATGAAAAAAAAACGTTGTATCTACAAGTTAAGGAAGTTTGTCAATCGAAACAATGAACAAATACTGATTCATTATTTTGTAGACAAGATACACAAAACATGGGTATGAATTGGAACAAGAGAAAAAAAAAGAAGGTTCAGTTGAGGGGAAAAAATTGAAGAAGTCAAGGTAAAATTTGCAGTATAAATGAATAAAAATATCTCTGGTTAGTCTGGTCACCGCGTCCTTTTGGTAGACTTCGAGCAAGAGAAGTTATCCCCAGTGGGGACAATGTTTGGTTAAACTTATCAAACTTCAGAACTGGGCTTAGTTCGCCACGGGAACAGGAGTCCTGGGACTAGGCAGTCCCATGTATGCAAGCCTGGGGGAGACCCTGACCTTGGGGCTCGGGCGAGGAGAAGGTATTGGACCATACTTGCATAAAGTTCCTGGAGCCACCCGAGGAGACAGGTTGACCTGTTCCAATGCTCTGGATTGTAGCTCTGATGGGTAGTCTCGGACACACCCAATGCGCGGTCCAGTGCCAGTGGTCCAATTGCATGGCAAGCGTTTGTCCATGTCAAACACTTCTATCTCCATACTGCTGCTCCGGGTATCAGGCTTCGCCTCTTGGCTAACAGCTGTGATCGTATTCTTCTTGTTATCATCTGTAGCTGTTTCATTTTCAGCATTTGAATGTGAAATCTGAGGAGCAATCTCTTCGGACTCTGATTTTTGTTCCTCTTCGGTTGCCTTGACAAATGAATAGGAACTATCGTCATCAACTGCAAACCTCTGTAAAGAAAAACGATCAAAATCATCAGTCAGTGACCGGTTCCTACTGCCAATTAGCTAGATAAATCGTTTACCGTGTCACATGCACATATCCAATTGAACATTTGTAGGAGAAGCTGATTGTTTTTATCTAGTTATCTATATCATACTGACATAGGGAAGCACATGCAGAAACATGTTCAAAATAGCGTGCATGTATGTATTTATGTATACCTTGACATTGGTGAGATCTACGTGATTTTCTTCGAGAAAGCTGATGAATTCCCTGAAATTTTCTTCTGTTGGGTGATAGTGACCGCTGTAGGGCCATATAGCCTGAAACATTGGAGATTAGATTGTGTTAATTGCTAGAGAAAGTGTATAAAGTATTCCGACTCTTGATGCTTAGTTAGATATCTGCAATGGCCTTAAAAGTTCTACCTCAAGGATTCCATTAAGGGCAACTAATCTCCCAGCTGCAGTGGTGGCACCTCCTGATAGAAAACTGGAATGCTGAAACACCCCCTTCTGTTTTGGCCCTACATACAGAGCCCTTGATGTGCTCAGTACAAAGATCCACTTCGAACCCTCAACTGTATCTACAAGAGCTCCACTTTGCCTGTATACAAGCTTTCCGCTTTCAACAATCACCTCATATGCTTCTCTTTCTTTCTGTGATTCCAACAAAGAATGTAAGAGAACAATTTAGCTTCACATGTACTGAATTGTCGAGCTGTTGCTTGTAAATGAAACTAATGATCACAGAAACAAACTTACTGGTCCTAGATATTTGATGCACTGCTTTTGTAGGACAGCCCTCGGACATTTATCTAAATTTATCTCTTTGCCATCTCCAACATCCAACCTACATTTAGCATCGCACCAGTTAGGTTGGAAAAGTAAAAGAATCAATGATTTTATCTGGTGCTTGAAAATTTAATAAACTACTAAACAACCAATAGCAAAAGTGCTTACCAGTAGAAAAAAGGTTGAGAGCTCTCACTTGCAAACCAGACATCATAATACATGTGCAAATTGTGGCCATACCGATGACGTGGATCAATCTGCATGGAAGCAAGTTAGAGAGAATGATTTGACCATTGTTCCACCGTTACGGCCTAGCTTCCATTGATTGCCCATATTCAATTCTTAACAAACTCATTGACTGATCATTGAACATTTCAATTACTTACAGCTTCAAGCCAGTGTTGCAAGGCTAGTTTCTGTGCCTTCTCATCCTTTGATAAACCTTTTCCCACCTGCAATTAGGAAGCATTAGGTTTAATATTCTTATAATTTTCAAGGAAATACAGAGATGGAAGACAATTTGCATTATCTTTAAGATGAAAAAAAGATCGGTAATTGAAGGTCACCTTGGCTGCCCTTGTTCTAGCCCTCGCCCACCTTGAAACAGCAGTCTCTGGCTTCTCAACATTAAAGAAAGAAACAGAACTCCGTTTGAGAGCTGCAAAATCTAATGCCTTCCACCTGGAACATATAGATTTGTCAATCAACAGAGTCCATAAAACAAGAAGCTCAACTAAGCGTTTTCAAACTTCTAAAGATAATGCAGATGGTGGAAATACTAACCATAGTTCTTCAACAACTACTGCACAATCTGCAAGGTTTCTTCTTGTCCGGTAACTCTTATAGACTTTCTGAAGTTTGATTGCTGCAGCATCAAGCTCACTAACAGGCCTTGGGGAAAACAGAATTGCTGGTTCAGGAAGGGAAAGTGCTGGTATTAGCTTCTGTCTACTTCTGTAGTTGAGATTTTCTGAATTCGACTTCCCTTTGCCTTGCACTAGATCTGTGAATGATAAACACCTTTGAAGCACTACATTTTCGGGTTTGCAATTCGTCAGGTTTATTGAATTTTTACGGTCTCCACTGTCTGACCGAAATGAGTTGGTCATGGATTCTGTTTCTATTTTCTTAAAGCTATTTGCTCTCAAGGGCACACCACCTTGTTCAGCCCTGAAACTAAGATTGCACGCCAAGCCGAATAAGCTATGTCTTACAATTTCTTTCCAGGATGAATGCAGTAAGGAAAGCGACAAGCCCATAGATTTTCAGCCACCAAGAGACTTCAATTCAGACGGTGAACTTACACCTGATCGCAGTGATTAAAAAATCTCGTCAATTTAGAAGTGCAGATCCCACCACAAGAAGTTCACAGAGAAACTAAGGCACAAAATTAGGTCACATTTAACAGATTAACCATGAAGCTCAAATGCTGATGAAAATTTTTCAAATTTGGAAATTATGGAGGCAGATGATTGATACACTTTGCTCCAAACCAAAAGGGCGCTCCTGATTCCATTCACTGCCGAATAGAGCACAACTGATCATGCGAATGAGAAAAACTAATAAAACCAAAGAACTATCTGCATCATATCAAAAGTCACTATGAAAAACATGTATGCAAGGACACCATGAAAAATCAAGAGGCACTGTCCATTCACAAAGAACTGAAGGACAAAAACAAACACTCCCTTTTCAGAGTAGACACGACAACTTAATTATGTTTCCTATTCCATGTCTTTTACCTGAGTTTCAAACCAGAGCTTTCAATTCCAAGTTTTTCTTTGAGAGAGAACTGGTTCTAATCTCTAACTAAGAAGCCAAAATCTTTCACCAAGTAAGGGATGTGTCTGACTCTTGACCTCTCTTTGCTTATATATACCCGATAATTAAACCAGTCCCACTAATAACTTTCAAATACGTGTCCAACCATCCAAAACTGCACATAGCAGTCGTGGAATTCTCGGACAAAAGACAAACTTGATACGGTTAGCTTTGAATAGAAATTAAACTTGATGGTAGGTCTCTGACTAACGATTGTTTTCTCTTCTATTCCCCAGGTTCAAAGCCACGAGTTATTTGATGATTCAAAGCTTGATACTTTGAACACCCTTGTGGAACTTGGAGACTTATATAGGTTGTGTTCCTTAGGCTTGTTTTAGAGATAGAAAGAAACAGAAAAGATCGGTCAAAGAAAGTGTGCCTCTCAGGTTGCCCCGAAAAAGCAGTAATAAATCTTCCAAAAGGTGTTTTCCGGTGTTTCCTTTTCTTTTCTCCGTACCTTTGGCTGCATGTTGCTTGTTTCTACGGAACTGCCTTGTGCTGTGGCTGTTGACAGTCAACTACTACTTTACATGGCTTCGTCACGAACACGGTTACGGTTGACAACTTTCTTGGATCAATACTCATCAAAGTTTTGGCAACTGCTGCAGTCATCTCATTTAATTTTTCTGCCCTCACCTTTATGGGACTTCACGCGCAGATCAGACAGGTAACGGTGTGGGAGGCTCCGTTTAAGATTTTGACACAAAGAGGCGACAAGGCAACTATCAAATCCTGTCCAAATCTCGCACTAATGTAAACTTCGAACAAGTCTAATATTTATAATATGCAACTTTTTTTTTTATTCGAGAAAATTTCGTAAGTGGATTAAGTGGATACACTTCTTTGAGAATTTAACTGATACATCACCCTACAGGTGGACCAAGCGAGCACACCTCATCATTGAGAGAACAACTAATTCTTTGTCTACAGGTAAAATCGCGACTGTACCAGGCTCTTACAAGAAGGGCTAGCATATAATCGAACTTGACCTAACCAAAGTCAAGCTCCGCTCTCAACCATTGAGCCACACCCTTTGAGGACATAATATGCAACCTTATATTTATAAAATAAAAAAATTATTTTCACTAGACCAATATATAAATGTAATAATATAATACAACAAACAGCTACAAATAAGCGATATAGGTTAAAAAAAGAAATAAATAAAATTAAAATAAATAAATAATTTATGTAATTTATTCAAATAAGCATAGAAGATGTCAACTAAATACATTAAAAACTAATAAATACTTAGAATAAAGTAATAATTAATAATTAAAATAATAAAATAAAATGAAATAAAAATGTAGCAGAATAAAAACAGTTTATCAAAAAGATGTCCAATTTGTCAACAAGATACACAAGTCAAGAAATTCAAATACAAAACAAATCTTTAGATGTCATGGATAAATAATCTTAAATTGTCTAACTTCTTAAAAAAATTTAATTTAATGTTTAAATTTTAAATTTTTTTATTAAGTGACTAATTTCTTTAAAATTTAAAAGTTTATGTTAAAATATTAATTTTAATAATATTTTATTTATTTGGCTAAGGAAATATTTGTTATTCCAGATATGTATGTATTGTTTTTGCAAAACTTTTGTCCACTTCAGTCTAATGAACAACAAAAATTTCATTAGTTAAATATGTAAATTGCTAACATTTTGAACTACATTGTTAAATTGAAAATTTTAAAAGCTTGGGTGTTGAATTAAAAAAATTTCAAAAAATTGAACACTTTAACATTGATTATCTCTAGAGGTTAACTGGTTCAAAAGGGTATCTAAAATTAAGGAAAAATTTCGTCACGAATCATTGATGTCTGCGGATGGGCATTAATATTGTAAATAATAAAAATATTGAAATTATTTGTTATTTAATTTAATTTTGGAAAATCTAACAATCTTTTAATTAATTTTTCAAAAAATTTGTAGAGATTTTCTTTCAAAATAAAAATAAACCATAGGTGACATTAATAAGACTTATAGACTAATTAATAGTATTACCATGTCTCTTAAACTTTTTCCAAATTCATTAAACATGACTCAAATTAATTAATAACTAAAGTAAAATTTTTTAATTGGTTCAAGTAGGGCTTATTAAATTCGAGTTGAGTTGAATTATTATATCGATTTCGTTGGTTGGTCCACCAATGTTGTTTATGTGACATGTATACTTTTTAAGCAAAAGTTTTAATTAAACTTTATTTCTCTAAAAAAATTTAAAATCATGAGAATTTTTTTTATAATTTTAAAGATTATAAACTTTATAAAATAATAATTTATTTATTTAATAGAGATGATCACTAATAACTATCAAATGATAGTTATGTAATTAATCTTCAAAAATAAGACTAAAAGTGTTATTTTTATAAAAATAATCTTCCTTTCTTTCCTCTATCTAGTTTGTTCTATTTCTCTTTTTACTTGTGTAACTCTCTCTACGTCTCCTTTTTCTTACTCTCTTTCTCTCATTTAAGTTATCTCACTCCGTTACGGTAGATCCATGGGACCGTAACCTCGAGAGCACAGATAGCTGATATTTTTAGATGCTTTTTTTTTTTTTACAAAAAGTGAATTGATTTTATCATAAAAACATTAACCTATAATTATTAGTTTCCTTTTAGGGAAAAAATTATTATGTGATGTCGTTTCATTATATCCTCAAATCAAGTCGGTACGCCTAATTTACTTTGACATTTCAACTTACCTTAAGGATTGTTTATAAGTATCACCACGTTATTGCATGCTGTAACTTTGAAACTTCATCCATGCAGAATGAGCGGGGAGTAAAAAGCTGACACACACACAAACGTCCCTTTTCCCAATATAAGTGGAATTAAGACTTGCACTTTACCTCTTAACCCTCGTGTTTCCATTTTCCAAGCCCCGTTGGTTGGGGCCGAGAAAGAAACTGGTCCCTTCCCTTGGGTTTGCGTGGAAAGGCACCAAAGGCAGCTGCAGCATTCACCTACTCACTGCCGCTTGACTATTCAATGTCTCGTGACTAACTTTGATAAGAGGTTGGTCATCCCATCTAATCTGGTGATTTTGTGCTACTTGCATAACTTTTGTGATTCAACTTTGGAGCATTCCAATCTCCTACTCCTATTAGATTATTAGCCAAAAGATGATTAAAAGACCACCAACCATCATCTAGAACGGTGTCGTTAAAAAAAGCAGAGCATCCACGTGCTAATTTTTAGTAATCAGATTAATTAATTAATTCCCCATCAAATGTTCGGAGAGGATCATTCTTGATAAACAAACACGGTTTTGGGAGTTAACATAAGTCATGCACGTGCACAGTGTTACAATTTTAACATTCGTTGCATATTGAATTTGAAGTCTGTCTGTTTCTCTTATGAGGAAGATAATAAGACACGCGGTTTCGGGGAAAGACCAACCAAGGACTGAAAATTCGAAAGCCTTGAAGACAATAGTCAGCAACAAGACAGGAGCATTTTTGTAAAATAAACTGTGAGGAGGTTGACTTTTCTCAGCCGCTGCCGTGGCCGTCTGCACTCTTGACCTGTTCATCCGCTGACATGCATTTGCAATTTTGCTTAGATTTTGGTTGACGTCAGGTAATTTTATATTTGTACCTCAAAGATTTTCAACTCTCAAGTGCTGTAAGTATAGGGAGAAGGGATGGCGACTTGGCAGGCATGGAAGGACTCCGGTGGATCATGACAGGACAGTGGGCCGTGGGCCGTCAGTGAATTGAACGAGCCGCTTGAGTGACGACAACAATCAAGTTGTGCATTCATTATGGAACATCTACCACCGACTCGAATACGCATTTATGTCTGGAATATGAAAATTATATTTTATGTGAGACCGACAGTGGCCACTTCTTGCTTTACAGTCCATTTGACGCGCAGACGACCAAGATCTCTAAGTGGCTATGAATGATCTAGTTGAGATAAATATATATTTGATGTAAACAATATCTAACAATAAAATTTATGTTCTAGAAATTTTGTTCAACATCTAATAATATCAGAATGGATGCCAATATCTTCAACACTTATTTGGTATTTTTGGTTGAATGGACGACAAGTTCAGCCAAGTCTAATTAATATATTCCTCTGGAAACCATAGTGTCCACATCTTCAGACCAATTAACTCATTGTTTTGCCATGTCTATTACGTTGCGGGGAAAAAGTGATTTGTCTGTTTCAAACTTGGGAAAATTTCATTCTTCAACTTTGAATTCATCTTTTTACTTCCACAAGGTTAATCGCTGATTTGTCAATCAACAGTGAGATGAGACTGACAGGAGTGGACCCCAAGGCAACGCCAACGCTTCGCGTCTGGGATGGGAAGCTTTTGACAAATCGTGATTGCATTGAGAGAGTCATAGTGTGTAAATCTAAATGTGGCCAAACGTCCTCGATTTTGTTTTGCGTGTCGTGGACTTTGGGTGATGGGGTCTAAACCTAAAACTTTTGCCTTTTCAAGTTGTTTAATTTAGCGGATAAAAAAAAACTAATAGGTCTCCAATAAAATCAATTCTTTGTAAATTTAAACACAATAATTCAATTGCAAAATCTTCTAAAGACAACACTTATACCATTAATATTATCAAGATAAGGTATAATTGACGAAAACCTCAGGGCACAAGTGAGTTGATAAGGGGCTCTTCTGATTTAAGTGAGGTCGCGGGTTCGAATCCCCTTATATATGTAGCCGTTTAAAACTTGGGACCAGAGCTTTGCCTCCCGTAAGAGATTTACCCAGCTCGAGCAGGAATTAGTCTGAGTATGGAATGACTTCAAGGTGTCTTCTCATAATTCAGACCCGTCTAAAACACCTCATGAGCAACAAAAAAAAAGTTATAATTAACAAAAGTCTAACGTGACCTGAAATTAATAGATTAAACTCGGTTTAATTCGAACTTGAGCTCGAGTTGCCCAAGCTCAATATCTATAAGAAAAATGTTATATTTATATTTATATTCTTAATTTTAATTTAAAAATTAAAAAATTAGGTTAAATTAGACTGAGTCAGGCTTTAGCTTACCTAGGCTTGATCAGACTCAAATTCGACCTACCTCCGACATGATGGGATAGAAGCTATCGTGTTGTCACCCATAATCAAGAGAAGATACGTGAAAGATTATCAAAACTTTTAAAGACAATAGTCAAAGAAAATAATATGCTTATAAATAGTTTAGTTTTGCTTCTTTGGAACTTTTAGTTTTTAACTTTTAATTTTTAACAAAGATAAAATACATTTCTGTGTTAATATCAATATAATTACACTTAAATTGTTGATATAATTAAATATTAAATGAAATATAAAGTAACCTAATTATATAAATGAATTAAGTAACAAATTTTATTTCAATAACTTATATAATATTTATTAATAAATAATAATTATTTTATTTTATTTTTACTTAAATTAAATTTTTGTAAATTTTATTTCAAACCATGATTTACTTTATTATAATTGAAATTGATTGCAATTAGAATTTACACGTTTCCCTTTTGTATAAACTAAAAAGCATCTTAATGGGATCGGTGGATTTGAAAGAAATTCTATTTCCAAAATAATTTTAAAGTTTTAAGTTAATTATAATATAAATTAACTAGTTAAATTTTAGTACTTATAATTCTTATTATTAATTAACAATATATTCTTATATCTATTATATATTTAGTCAATAATAAGATCAAATTATAACAAAATGGAAAATAGAAAAATCAAAACTATTTTATGATTTTCATTATTAATAAAAAGGATGAGGTCAAAATAAAAATAAAAAACTTATTTAAATATTTTTAAAATAAAAATAAAAATGAAAGTAAAATGAAAAAGCCTATAATTAAAACATGTGCCGAATTATTGGACCTTCATAAATACATTAAAGAATACACATATCTTATACCCGACTTGTATACTTGACAAATTCAATCATATGTTCACAAGATATAAAACATGGAGATGGAGAGTTTTATCGCCTAAATAAATCACTTGGATGATATAGCCAGTACTCAACAACTGGTAAATTAAATAGGAATTGCAACCAAATAAATTAAAGAACATGTTAGATGAGAGATTACTACATCACAACCAATTTTACTAAATGTAGATATTCATGTAATATCATATCTAATTTATAAAGTAGATAACCTATTATAAAGAAAGGAAGCAATTGAATCATGAAAAGAAGAAGGATCAATTACATGGTGGTTATTAGTAACCATTCTTACTAAATAAATAATTTTTTATTATTTATGGTAGTGATGGCCTCAAATGGCCATCAAACAAATCTTTTTTTAAGGAAGAAATGCTAAAAATGGCAGCAAATCCACTCATATATAGATGAGGCAACTTGTCAAGATAAAAAAAAAAATCAAAAAAGGGTGTCCATAAGAATACAACACTTACATAACCAAATCAACCACCTAGGAATAATAAAATTCTGCTCAATCATTAATATGTAATATTAAGGAAAATAACCAATTCTTAGGGTTAGTTAATGAGAAATTTAATCATTCATCTAACAAAATCACCCTCGATTAAATGAATACATCTTTTATCCTCACAATTATAATTTGGACATACGAGATTAAAAAGTGTTGAACTAAGAGATGTTCTAATCAATATTTTGATGATAACAAAACATAAGTAACACTAATGAGTTTATTAATTTGATGAGTAGGAATATGAGAACAAGATGTAATCATAAGCTTAAGAAGATAATTTATGAAGTCGATAAAAGAAAAGATAAAATTTGCAACTTACAAAGTGAAGAGTAAGTCAAGAACAATATTAAAGTCATTTTTTGTAATGTTAACTGTAATCCTATTTAGTCACTTTGATTTTTTAAGAAGCTTACCATGCATAACATTTAATTTCACTTTATTACATTAGTCTTTTCATTCATGAAGAGGCGTTGAAACTTTTGGTTTTAATATAAAAGCCTTTTGATCTTTGAAAGACTTTTAAGAGAACATTTTGAGAAGTATTTAAATCATAATTGCATTAAACGAATTGGGTTTGAGCATTTAAAATTGTTAAAATCATATTTTTGTAAAATCAGTCAACTTATATGAGTTAGTGGTTAACTAATATAGGTTAAAATTGTTAAAATTTTGATTTATCAAGAGTTTGTTATAATATTGGTTGAAGTATTGGACGATCAATATGCCTATTAGCATATTGGTCGACTAGTGCTTTGTAACTAGGCATTATTATAACTAGTTTTTGGCTTCAATAGTTAATAGGGGTCCCAAAACTCTATAAATATATGCTCTCATTAGTTTTAGTTTCAAGCAACATTTAAGTATATTTTACACATATTTATAAATATTTTTCAATGATTTAAGCATCATTATTTCATATTTAAATGAGTGAGCCTATTTAGAGTTAACAAGTGATAAAGTGAAGTATTTTGAGTTGTAAGATTTGGTTGGAGAATTATATTATTATATTTAGGGGTGTTCTAAGTGGTATTGAGCTTCCTCTTTACCTTAAAAGAAAATTGTAAAAGTGTTTCATTTTGCTGAGAAATGATTGTACAATGGTTGTTTTTCACCCTAAAAAAAATTATAGTAAAATTTCAAGAAGAATTTTGAGAGTAGACATAAGCCATTTGTCGAATTAATATAAATCAATTTATGTTTTCTCATCCTATTTTATTTAAATTAATTTTCAATTATTTTAAATTTATGTTAAGTATTTCTTTATTATGACATATATTGATTATTTTTAAATTGAAAATTTTGGTTAGAAAAATTGTTAAATTTTGTAAACACCTAATTCACCCCTTATCTTGAGTTCCATTAAGGACTAACAAAAAGTGCTATACTTCTCTTAAGTTGTTATTTAGTAGGGCATGTGTTACGTAAATTTTTGTAACATAAAATTTTGATTTTAGTAATTGTACCAATCTTCAAATTTTATTTCAAAATTTATGATTAACCAACTCTAAATTTGATAAAGGAAGTTTAGTGTGATACTTTCTTATGCATTAAAATGGATTTGGCAATAAGATAAATCTTTGTTACTTATTGACCTACAAAACTAAGGCATGGTAATGATATGTTATACTAAGAAAATTAGAGAGCTTGTTGAAGGCATCAAGTATTTTGCTTTACAACTTATAAACATCCTTGTTTACTAAGTGACAGTGCAATACACATATTCTATAAAGTCTAAAACCACTATGACTTAAAGGTTAATAGCATTTACTATGGCATTTACTATGACATTTACTTTTCGATGGTTAATCAACTTATATTAGTTGGTGTCTAATAACCCCTCTAGTAGTCACTTTGTATAGACTAAATACAATAGTCATTAACTGTTTGTGTAACTTCTATAGGATTAAGACACTTCTCCTAAAAGTGTAGAATATAACTATATACAACTTCCTATAATTGTTGGTTATCTTATGTCACGACCCGAAACTACATCGGACACATAACAACCATCACATACTCAGGCTAAGGATACTTACAGTACCCTTAACTCGACTATGTAAGGCTATCTGAATATCCTTTGAAAATATTTAAATAGTACAACAAAACAACTACAATCAGTTTTAAATGCACTTCTATATCTCCATTAAAATTCTACTGCAATTTCAGGACTTTTAAGTCCACTCAAAGCAATCTCAACAATAGTACCAAAGTAACAAAAACAATTCATACATAAGGTCTTTTACAAACTATAACACAGTCAAAGGTTAATTTACAAAATTATAAAGCATATCAATATAACTAACCTAATAAAAACAAAATAGTTCATGGGCCACTATACAACAAAAGTACAAAAAAAAACTACCCACGTGTGGTAATACCCTAAAAATGTCAAAAAATCGCACGATTCCCTCAGAACTTCAAGCTCAATAAATTAAACTGCATGGTTGGAAAGTAGAAGGGTGAGTACACTATGTATTCAGTGACCAAGAAAAACATATATCGTAAATAGAACTCGATACATACAAGACGGTGTAGATAACCTATGAAGTGAACATATAGGCCTAGCCTATGACTTAACATATACTAGTTAGGAACCACATAGGCCTAGCCTATTAATCACTCATTCGGTAAGCATAGGTTCCAATTCTAGTATACAAAAGCAGAAAAATATCACATGTATAAATCAAATCTCGTTAGAAAACAAATCTTATAATAAGCTAAAACAATCATATGTATCGCCACTAGTTGGTCAAACTAGTGTGCACACCGATTCTCAGTATTGACTCGACTTTCATCCGTGGTGAGTCCGGACTACAGTTGACAAGAGGGTTATGACCTTAGGTGAAGACCTCGTCGGTGACCAGACCTTAGGTGTGGAATTACTCGCAAGTCTCGTATAAAGATGTCAATATGGAGATTCGACTTTTATGTACCGGTGTCAATAGTATAGGCGTCGCTTAATCTGTTGTATCTAGCACACGATTGGCCAATCTTGACCTCACCAATCATAAAAATCATATATAAATATTAAGTACAAACATCAAGTAAGGAACCATGTTTTATTTATCGGTCTAACCAATAAAATAGAATCTTGCCATGACTCTAATCCAAAAGAGAACACATGCACGCAACATATATGTTGGACCCCGAACCTTGAAGCGAAAATTTGAAATAGGAAAAATGAAAGTATATGAGTGTTATGTATATAATTTGGGTTATAGATGAGGTAATGTGATTTGTGTATGATGATGAGTTGGGAAATCTTATTAAATATGGTTATATATGTGAGATCTTATGTAAAAGTAAGAGATTATAATGCATATGAATTGAGATTGAGATTTGGATAAATTCCAAAATCATGGTGAATTGTGATAAATGATGTGTATTTAAGAAAGTGAAGTTAGGATGATTGTTAAATGTATATGTTGATTTAAGGGAAATTAGAGATTGATTGATTTAGATTTGGCCAAAGTAGCCTTCTGTGAAGTTGTAGCTTGATCTTTTATCTTTCCAACGAGACTAAGAATGCAAGATTCCGAGATCGGAGTTAAGAGTTATAGTTGATACAAGTTATGATGTCATATAAGATTGATGTTAGTGACAGACTTGATACATGTTTGAGAATTGTGGTTTTGATGAATCAATTGAGTTGAGAATTGAGAAGTTCATGAATTGATTTTGTTGCTTGCATTGTTATGAAGTGTTTAGGCCTATGAAAAAGTAAATATGTGAAGGTTATAAGAGTATATGATGTTAGTTTGAATGAAAGAAGCATAGGAAAAAGATTGAAGAAGTTGTGAAATTTAGCATGTCTGTTAAACAGACATGGAAGTCCGTTTAATGGACAGCTGCAGGTCAAAAGGACCCCTTGCTATGTTTATGTCCGTTAGGCGGACACGGGTGTCCGTTTAACGGACTTTCTCGGAAGGTTTGGTACTGTTTTGGCCCTGCGTGTCCGTTAAACGGACATGCCTGTCCGTTTAACGGATAGCTACAGGTCACCTTGGGAAATTCGTATCTTTCACCCATTTTGAGGCCGAATCTCGCTTTGAGACCTCTAATACGAGTTGTAGATATTGATCTTATCATTTAAATGGAACTAGAACGAAGTCATTTGGATATTTCTAGAGAAAGTTATGGCATTTGCGCCAAAAGCGATTCAAATTGATTTCTGTTTTGAACACGTTGAGTTGTTTTGATCATAACTCACTCATACGACCTCGGATTGAGGCAATTCTTGAATTCTTGAATTCCTAACACATGTATCTTCCTCTCCATGAAAATTTGCATCAATTGGAGTCAAATTGAAAAGGTTTGATTGAATCATATGATAATCAGAATGTTTTGCCTCATTTTGAGCTTGCTATTTTCCTCCCTCATCCGACCCTATCAAATCAGTTGCTTATATCTTTTTCGTCTGACATCCGAATGAATTGATTCTTGAAGCGTTGGACTCCTAAGACAATGAAGTTCATGATTATGTGAAAATTATGAATTTTAGAGATTTAAT
>JANTPM010000245.1:14173434-14186244 GCA_025434745.1 Erythroxylum divaricatum | reverse complement strand
GAAATCTTACACCTTTATTCTTAATTATCATTATAATTTAGAGAAAATGCCTAAACACATATTTGGATCTTTGATGAGACCTTACATCCTTTCCTATATAGAAGAATTGTAGTTGCATATAATTCTGGTCAAGTCAATACCCTCAATCACTCGTCAATTGATCAATGCATTCATTTACAAGTCCAACATTGCATCCTTTGAAATTTTTGGATTAGTTTTATATATGCCTCGAACTTTTGCTTTCAAACAATTGCGCCATAAAATAATCTCAAATCTTTTAAGACTTCAATTCAGGAGCCGTAGTTACTACTAGGAAACTTTAATAGTATCATTCTTGCTTTTGAAGCTGAGTGAACAAAATCACTAACAAACCGTGCCTAGATCTCAAATCTTGCTTAATGGATATTGAGGTAACTAACCTTAAAAATAAGGGCTACTTCTTTACATGGAGAAACATATCAAATACAGACTAGCTTATTAGAAAGGACCGACCCTGATAGATCTTTAATTAGTTATGAATGGCTCATGAATTTTCAAGTTAACAAGGTTTTGTTTAATAGCTGTCTTGGGTCAGACCATTCCCTTATCGAAATCTATGATTTACTAATTGATTATAATGTAATATCTCCTTTCAAGTTTTATAACTAAAAATGTAATATTCATGGTTTCTAGACGGCAATCACAAGGGATTTGAATCTGGATGTTCAAGGTTTTGAGGCTTATAAGTTTTATAGGAAACTTATGAACATTAAAGATGAGTCGAAAAAATTATGTTTGAATTTTCAAAACTGACTCATCCCTAGACATTGACAAAGCAAAGGCCCATCTACTTTAGGAGTAAATAGAACTATGTACTCCTATAGATATGACAAGCATTTGGAAGGGAAAAAATCTCTCAAAGCATATTCTTATGCTCTAGATAACTATACCTCGCAGCTTAAGGGGAAAGCAAGGATTAGCTGGTTCAAATATAAGGATTAACAATACCAGAATCTTATACAGATTCTTCTCTTTATAAGGAACAAGAATAGAATAACATCTTTTAGAAATAATTGCGTATATATAAACCAAACTAAAAGGCTATTACATACCAAAGCCTAATTTAGAATTTTTTAGGCAATTTTTTGCAAGATAATCAAGCATCCCCTTAAGCTCATTCATCTCTACACTTTATCAATGGAACAATTAGATCTACTACTCAACCTATCACAATAGAAGAAATTGAGAAAGTAGTATTTAGTTTACACCACAATGCCCCCATCTTGGATGGATTTGATGCTCATTTCTACCAAAAATCATGAAACCATTTGAAATTACAAGTGAAAAGAGCAGTGTTAAAGTTTTGCCCAACTCTAAGATGTTAAAGGCTTAAAACAAAACTCAAATTTTCCTTGTTAGCGCCCAGGTCTCGATACTATTACGAGGCAACATTACACGACGATTAGGTAAGGACCACGTGAGAAGAAAGTTGAGAGCTTCAATTAGGAGTCTATCCGACAGGATTAAGCTACATCACAATAACAAGATAAAAGATTACATCTATCTAGGAATGATCTATCTATGTCCAGGAAGATTTCCTCTATCTTCAGATAATCCTTCTACATAATGTTTATCTCTTAAAGCTGATGTTTATCCACTGTGATCTTATTCATCACATCATTCAAAATCTCCTCCTCGCTATCCATTGATGATGAGTCATTCAAGCCAATAACACATTGGTCTATCCAATACTTTCCAATGCCAACTCCATTAGCCATGGTCCCTCTAAAGCTTTCCAATGCCAACTCCATTAGCTATGGTCTATCCATTTGAGCACGCACTAAGTCTGTAGTCTATCAAGAACCCATCCTTAGCTAGGTCAACTCACACAAGGTCTGAAACTCTACCCAAGCTTGCACCATGCTTAATCTACTTGCTAAGTTACCTTAAAACTCTTATAAATTGCTGTCAAATATGTGATCCAGCTAGCCTTCCACCTGATGTCTATTGCAAGCCTTCTTTTGGTTTCACATCCAAATCTTGCATCTTATTGAAGAATTAGGCCAATGTATACCAATGCATGTCAACGCTTGACATTATCCCTTTTCCTCCTTACCTCCTCGCAAGTCTTTGCCTTGTTATGTTATTCTGGGTGTCAAACATTGGTCAAGGCTTGCCAATGCTTGCATGATTCTGCTATTACTACTTAGGGGTCTCATAATAAGCCATAATTTTCTTTTATTCTTGTTTTGATGTTAATTTCCATCAGCAACAAACTTCAACTTCATACCCTATTTTCTTGAGTTTATGGCTTCATTTTGTTCTAATAATATTTTTCATCAAAATAATAAATATATTAGTAGTAACTATGTTTTATTATCATCAAAACATCTTTTGGAACCTCCCTTAGTTCAACGCATACTATATCTAAATATTTCCGACTAAGCTACCCTAAATAGAGGTCATAAGTCGCATATGAGATACTTAGGTAATTTCAAATCTAAAGATCAACCATACAACCATCATGATTGAAAAGTTCATAGACACATAAGTAATATTTCATTTGGGATCAACATAATTCTCTTAATTCAGTAAACTTATTCTTTAAAGTACATATTTTGTTAAGTATCTTCATATTTTAATTTATGAGTTTAATTACTTTCTTCATAAGAAAAAATATAATATGTGCTAGTTTTATTGTTCTATCAATATCTCATCTTAATAAAACTATAACTATAACTAATATAAGAATAATACGTAAATGTAAATTAAATCTTATAAATATGCACTCATCATAATTTTAATTGCATAGTATTTATTCTAAGAACTTTAGCTTTAATGTTAAAACATCAAATATAATTAAAAAATGCACAAAGATAAATAATGTTTTTAATTAATTGTATTACAAAATTTACAATAAACTGATTACTTATAAGACATGCACCAAAAGTTTGCTCATGTCAACCCATTATCACCAGCCACAATTTTCTTTATCTTTCATGTGTCGATATTGGATGTCTAACACCACCAACCTATTTCAAGATTTATACAAATTTTTATAGATCGATTACACGATCATTAGTTTAAATTTTTTTATAGTCATTGTAATTACTATAAACTGGTGAAGAGATATCCCTTTTTAATATTTATGATCATCATACTTAATATCGATTAAACTATCATTTTATACCACAAATCAGTTATTAGTATGTATGATTTATTAATATTAACCATCAAAATAAACTCTCTATTAATATTATTTAGATAACATCAATAAATAGTTTATGATATATAGAAATATTTTAGACAAGACTATAATGATGATAAGAGTTACTACAATGATGGTTCTAGAATTATTTTATTTTCTATATAATAAATAATATTATTAATTAATAATACTAAGAAAAACACAAACAACAGATAAAGTAGAAGAAAAAAAATCCAAAAATATCATTTTGGTCAATATACCAAATATGCAGAAGCAATCACTATTTTCGTAACGAAGAAGAGACTATATAATTAAATATTTAGGAATTTAAATTTGTGCGTTTGGCATAGATGTCGCATGAAGGATTAATAAATAAATTACAGCTACAACCAGACTCGAAATTACAATCAAACTAAAATTATAACAATATTAATTTTATATGTTAAAAAAAGAATATATTAATTAATTATGAATAATATTTTATTTTAATTTTTATAAAAAAGTAAATTCATAAAAATAAACTATTGTATAAATATAAATTAATTTAGTCAATTTAGAAATTATTGTAGAATATTCTTTTAAGACAGTTAATCACTAAATTTGGGGCGTAGGATGGTTGGAGCGTAAAAAAAGTTAGTATAAAAAGATTCCTGAAAAACGACTGGAGATGGCCTCACAGGATGAATTGCTGACTCTGGTAACATGCAAGAAGAGATAAAGAGTTCGGAAGTTTAATTCTTCAAGAGCAAGCAACAAAGTAAATAACACAATCAGGTGCTTGACGACACAAAATATTAACAATATAAGCTGCATGACGAATGCTGAAAAGTGAAAACCACCCGGAAAGAGTAATCTCAAGTTTACAAATAGGAAATAGCTTCTCTCTGATTATTTATATTAGTTTTCACGTTGTCCTAACGCATTCCAGGCCGTTCGATCAAACTTCAATCTTGCTGTCCAAAACTTAGTTTTGAGAGGTCACGGCTACATCAAAGGCTGTTGTTGTTGTTGTCGTCCTCTTAACTTATCAGTCCGCGTAGATTCTTAAAGTGGAAGATTGACCAGTCAGTTGGGATGATGAAGCAACTGAAGAGAAAGATGGAACAGAACATGTCCATGATATTGATGTACGGACGAATACCTGGATTCCTTTACCAACTCTCTCGCTAATAACCAAAACCCATTGAAGACACAGCCTTTCTCTATTGGTTTTTCTTTTCCATTAATGGTTCTGGTTCATTGAATGATTTCTTTGTTTTCTCTTTTGGTCAGTCACCCATGTTTTCGGCTGATGCTTGCTCGCCTCTATCTTCCCCTTGACTTTATTATTCTTACCCCCCTCTATATTCAATTCAGTTCTCTGGGAGAGTTTGTTTCTTTTTCAACTTATGCATATATACCCGTGCTATGATATTGACATATTGTTCATGAATGATCGAGTCTTTCTTTGTGTTCTTGCGTACTGTATGGCCGCACTCTGATTTGTGTTTGCTGCCTGAAGTAGTTTCTCTGTTCATCAATTTTAACTGTTGAAGCTCTCTTTTAAGTCGACCCCATTATTTCTCTACTCTCTGCTTCTCTTTGAAGCTTTGATGGATAATAGAACTGGTTTATGTGATTCAAACGAGATCAGCAATGGAAGCAGCACGTGCACAGGGCCAGCCTCCATTATAAACCCTCCAGCCCCAGAAATCTTAGCTCTTCAACATCTCTCCGAGAACCTCGAGTCAATCTTCGAATCCTCGAATTCTGATTTCTTTGCCGATGCCAAAATCACAATTTCCGGCTGCAACCGCGAGGTGGCAGTTCACCGGTGTATTTTGTCAGCGAGAAGCCCCTTTTTCAAGAATGCATTCTCATCTGCGGCCAAGGAGAGAGATGTCAAGGTGGAGTTGAAGGAATTAGCTAAGGACCACCACATTGGCTTCGATTCGCTCGTGGCTGTTTTGAGTTTTTTGTACAGTGGAAAAGTGAAGCCGTTGCCTAAGGATGTGTGTGTTTGTGTGGATGATGATTGCTCCCATGAGGCTTGCAGACCCGCAGTGGATTTCATGGTTGAGGTGCTCTATGCCTCTTTCAAGTTTCAGGTGTCTGAACTAGTGGCCCTTTATCAAGTAAGAATGTATCTGATTTTGATTTCTGTCAGCAGTGAATCTAGCATTTTGTGGTTCTTTATTATTATTTTTTGAATTATTCTAGGATTTTATACAGAGCTTGGATTTTTAGATAGGCAATTAATCTCGCTAAGTATTTGTATTATATCTCAAGTTTCATTCTACTTGCTGTTGTTGAAAAATGGATCAGTCCTTGTGTAGCAGTTTTCCAGTTAACGTTGATGCTCCAACACAATCTTCAGATAGGTAGTAAGCAGACTCTTCAGACTGGGATATTCATTTTAAGCTAGAGTGAGGTCGTTCCCTCTCTAGTTAGAGTTGTCTATGAAAAAATAACTGTTTGTCTTACTTTTAAGTTGTATTGAGTTGAGTATGATTCTTGTCGGACATTGTATTAAGTTGTTGGGATCTTGAGGATCGGGATCATTGTGGTAGAGCATAATGAGTCAGCAATTCAGTATACTGCTCTTTTTGTTATCTGGATATAGGAGCAGAACCAGTTCATATTCACCCTGAATTTCCTATGCAGAGGCATCTTCTAGACATTCTTCACAAGGTTGCGGTTGATGACATCCTGGTGGTTCTTTCTGTTGCAAATATTTGCGATAAAGCCTGTGAAACACTGCAAACAAGATGTATAGAGATTGTTGTGAAATCTGATGTAGATATGGTGACTCTTGACAAAGCCCTGCCCCAACACATTGTAAATCAAATTACACACTCTCGTTCAGAACTTGGCTTGGTGAACCCTGAAAGCAGTTTCTCTGATAAGCATGTAAAGAGAATACATAGGGCTCTGGACTCGGATGATGTTGAATTAGTTAGAATGCTGTTGAAGGAGGGGCATACTAATCTAGAAGATGCACATGCACTCCATTATGCTGTTGCACACTGTGATGCAAAGACTACAACAGAGCTTCTTGATCTTGGACTTGCTGATGTTAATTGTAAAAATCCAAGGGGCTACACCGTGCTGCATCTTGCGGCAACACGGAAGGACCCTAAGATTATTGTATCTCTCTTGACAAAAGGGGCTCGGCCATCAGATCTGACTTCAGATGGTAGAAAAGCCCTTCAGATCTCAAAACGGCTTACCCGGGCTACAGATTACTTCAAGGCCACAGAGGAAGGAAAAGCCTCACATAAGGATCGTTTGTGTATAGAGATTTTAGAGCAAGCAGAACGAAGGGATCCATTGCTTGGGGAGGCTTCTCTTTCTCTTGCTGTGGCTGGTGATGACGTGCGAATGAAACTTCTGTACCTTGAAAATAGAGGTAACCATTTGCAGCTTTCTTTCCTTTCTATACGTAACTATTTCCCCCTCCGTTTACAATCATAAATGTGTACAATACCTTAATAGCCTCAAGAACTCTGAAATAAACGTTCATCATTTTTGTTAGTTGATAAGCTTGTATACATTTCCATCATAATTACTTCATGACGGTGAAACTATTGCTTTGTTGGTGAAGTATGATGTGACAAACAACTCTAATAGTTTTGTGCAGAAGACATAGAGATGATTGTTTCAGTTCTTACCATATGAAGATACATTATTAATTTCTTCCCTTTGAATTTTCCAACTACTGACACCTTGTTGCACATTTCCTTCCTTCGTATATCAGCAAAACTTAAATCTACAAATCCTAGCTTATTCTAGCTGTCGCATAACAATCAATCCGTCTTAATACCCCTGTTTTTGAAGTTTCCATTTTCCAAGGCAGTTAAGTCTATTGGATGGCTTTGTTAGTTGGATGTATCAACTAATGGTATACTTTTTTCTTTTTGTGATGATTATAACAGTTGGGCTGGCAAAACTCCTGTTTCCCATGGAAGCAAAAGTTTTAATGGATATTGCTCAAGTAGATGGAACTTCCGAGTTTGCATTGGATGGCATAAGGCCCATGAATTTGGCTGGTGTCAGGAGAAAAACTGTTGACTTGAATGAGGCGCCTTTCAGAATTCAAGAGGAGCATCTGAATAGGATGAGAGCACTGTCTAGAACAGGTAAGTTAAAGATTCAAGTATCAGACGTTCTTAGTTATGAAAAATTAAGCTCAGAAAAATCCGTCTCATGGAAGAAGATAGCTGCTTTATGAAGCTGACCTCAGATTATTGACAATGGCTTTGAACATGTTGACAGTTGAACTTGGGAAGCGGTTCTTCCCCCGTTGCTCAGAAGTACTCAACAGGATCATGGACGCTGATGACTTGTCGGAGCTAGCATACCTAGGAAATGACACTCCTGAAGAACGACTCCTTAAAAGACAAAGATACACACAACTCCAGGAGATGCTAAGTAAGGCCTTCAATGAGGATAAAGAAGAGTTTGGTCGGTCTGCCGTATCCTCCTCATCATCAACCAAATCAACTGGAAAGGCCAGGTCTAATGGCAAGCTTATTGGCAGGAGTGGTTAGCCGCTTTATCACCCTTGCAATTTTTTGACAAATAAGCTATCTTTTCCTATTCTTTCTTCCTTGTAATGTAATAATAATATGTCGTCGACGATTATACAAGAGGAAAGGACATAACTTTTAGACATCTGTTGATATTTGATATCGACTCTAGTAGGTGGTGATACAGAAGGCCGGAGCAGTTTTGTATAAAAATCAAAGATTTCAGCGATCCTTGTTCTCTTTCTGTCGCATCAAGAAATGGACCGAAAAAAAAACTATTTTCCTTACTTTCCTGTGTCAAAATGGTTGAAAGTGATACTGGAATTCGGACCGGTGATCGAATCGGTGGTTTTATTGGTCATCGGTTTGATTAGTTCGACCGGTTTAACCATCGGTCGAATTAATGTGACATAATAATTATGCAATAATTATATTTAATTATATATAATATTAAAAATATTTTTAAAAAATTCAAAAATTTCAAAAAAATTAAAAAAATAGTTGAATCAATTTGACTGATCAATTGATAAGTTTTGACCGATATTGGAAACGATTAATATAATCTTTATCACCTCACGGTGTCATCGAAAACGTGGAAGTTAAAAGAGGAGTGTTCTGGGTAAACAAATAGAGACAAAACTAACCATCAATCAAAACGTGCTTTAGAAGTGCGAACGCCGAAGATGGCTCTCTACAGAGCTTAACTTCTGATTATACTTTGTCCTTACGCTTTTTTGGTAAGCAAATCTTATCATTCTTGAGCACTTAAGTGGCATCTTGAAGGTACATCAATTCAAAGACCCCGCTAATTATATGAAACTACTACCAACCGACTCAGAAACGTGGCATATTTTAATTTCATCGAGTTGGTCAAGATTATCTTTATCCATTTTGTCGGATGTTTAGGGTACTGTGGTCTTAAATGAGTTTCAGGCGTCACTCACAATTATGCCCTGTCCATCCCACAATGGCCATCAAATGGACTATAAGTAGAAAAGACGCCTGAGACATGTTTCATGACCGTATTAGCAGATAAATTAAGATTTGACACCAGCCACGAGTGTTTTTTTCCTTGCTTTTGAGAAGAATTTATCAGTATAATTAATCACAGGTTTTCAGCTTGTGAATTAGATACAAGTACGTTTACATGTGATATGTCATGCAGATTTTTTTAATCTAATATTATGATATTTTATTGTATCTAATAAATTTTAACTATTTATTTATATAAATTTTACATAAATTACACATAAGTCTCACCAAATAAATAGCTAAAATTTTATGAAATAAAATAAGACAGAATAATATTAAACAGACAATCATCATCTCTTACAAGTTACAATTAGAAGTGAACCCGGTAAATATCACAACTCAAGGTTTAGGAGGAAACTGTGAAGAAGTCGTGATGAAGAGAAACACATGTACAAATTACCGCCAATAAAACCCCCGAGGCCAACACTGGCAGTATTTTAGAAAGTTGTTGAGATACATCTTGATCCTAGCAAAAGTTGAACGGCAGATCAAATATGAACTTGTATGGGGAATTTTTGCTAGTCAGATGCTCAGAATTTGAGAATAAACAAATCAGATGGACCAGCGGATCCTGTCTGTGATTTGAAGGACTGATGATTTCAATTTAGCTCCCCAAACTTAATAGTAGATTGCTGCACCATGTCTATCAACTCCTGAATCATTCATTCCTTCGAGCCGTATGAGATTTTATATCAAGAATCCGGAAATTCACGCCAAGAGAATACCACCGGATTCACCCAACACAACTTGCATGCTCCACCAGCTCAGTTACGTAGCCAGTACCCCAAGTTCCTGGCCTCCCTATCAAACCCTCTAATTCAAGGTAAAACTTGGAGTCATTCACATCTAGGTCCTCTTCAACAGGATTCTCCCCCACTGAACTGTCATCCATTAGCTTCTCTGACATGGTATCATAAACAAAAGACGCGTCTTCAGTGTCCGTTGCACACATCAAATTGGCCACAGGGTCCTGGATATGGCTGCAAAACTCATCATTCAAGGGAGCGGGACAGAGTTTTGACACGGGGTTGGTTGCGATAGTCTTTGGTAATATCTCAGCAAGTTCAGTTTGCATTGTAGCCAATTGCTCCTGAGCTTGGTTTCTGCAATTCACAGTTTGGCCGGTATGCGCAGAACTAGTCAGGCTTGGAGGGAATTGGGTGTGAAGCAGTCTTCTCTTCTTGCACAATTCATCTCCATCTAACCATCCTTGTTGCTTCCTCTTATGTATTAGTCGTTGAATAAAGCCAGGATTTTTCGTTACTTTTGTAAACAAAATTAACATCTGTAGTTGCTTGCGTTCAGCTGCTCGAATACGTTCGCGGACGACACTCAGTTGATTATTCGAGTCCGCTTGTTGCTGCCTGAGATTCAGGATTTCCATCTTCAGGACTTTTTGATCATTCTTCAGACTTTCAAATTCCGCTTCCAAACCAACTTTGGTTGAATCACCACTGCTCGTAGCTACATTCTGATGTTTATTATACCTACTCCGTCTCTTGATGCTTTTGAGCAAATTTTTCTTCCCCCTTTGAAAACCTTCATTTGCAAATTCCCATCTATCTGGATCAATCTTCCTAAAACCCTGAAATCATATTGCAAAACATAATCAATTAACCATGTCGATGCCACATATCAATTAAGACTTTGGTATGATGCTTGTATGCAAAATCAAACTCATCGCTACATTAGAACAAACGGTTGAACAAACAAGAAATGAATAATTAATGATACGGATTGATTATGGAGTACATAAGTGTTAAGCTGGCGAATGAAGCTGGAGAAATTGCTGTGCTTAAAGTACTTAGGAAGCATATTTTTGGAGAATTCATGTGAGTCCCAAACAATAAAACTATCACGACCCTTGCTCCACGACACTATAGAGTCAGTCTCAGGATTGTCCACCATCTCGAAAGTCTTCTTCAAAAATGGTGGCGGACCTGACTCGTGTAAGCCCTCTAGGGGTTTTGGCAACACCACAGACACAGATGACGAAGAAGAATGCGATCCGTCGCCGATGATTTTGCAAAGGCCTTCGTCTTCCCCGTCCTCTTCCTCCTCTTCCTTGATCGTCACCACTTTCTTCAACTCAGTCTCCACTTTCTCCGGCTTCGCAGAAGTCAACGAAGGTGACGACGCGCCACCGCAAATAGCCGGAGTAGTTAGGTCCTCAGTATCCGACATTTTTGCTGCCACCACTCTCTCTTCTCTACCTGGATTTGGAGCAGCTGTACCCCCGCCGTCGTCGCCGACGGCAGCAAAATCTGAAAGTGCCATAGACAGTAATCGTTGTTAAGAGACTGACGCTGCTTGGAGAGAGAAAACAAAGAACGAGGAGTATGATACGGTGTGGGTACATAACATATTTATAGCGAAACGAAAATGGAAAAGAATGGGCGACACGTGTCCATTGCTTTGTGACATTTTATTTCCATTTGTAGCTTCCATCTTGTCCCCACCTCATCTCAGTCCCTCAACTTTTCAGAAACTTCTTTTTGGCCCCTCTCTCTTTTGAATTCAAAATTTTTTTGACCATTGCTGTGCACTGTATCCGCATACACCTGCCAGTCCTGTGCGCCCCACATCACTTCCTTTTGTGAGTGATCGAACCGTCCGCAGCCCTTGGATTTGATGGTATCTCAGCGAAACACAGCAACTACAGTGGGGTTGGGTTGGGTTGGTTTGGTCCGACCAGTGAGTAGCAACCAACAAGTAAAACGAAGAGTACTGTCGTTTTATATTTTGGGGTAGGAGTGTTCTGTTTGGATTGTATATGGTTATGCGTAAACTACTGGCAAGAGTTTGTTCCTATCGAAAAATTTTAGTGGACGTGTCATTCCCAGCCGTTGGATGTCTCGGTTCATGGTTTCATCGGTGGAGATCAGGCGGCCATTCGGTCTGCACGTGCATGCGGTCCACGTGTTGGGCTAAGTGTTGCGGTAAATATTAGCCATTCTTTATTTCTCTAAAATAAAGTTGCAAAGCATACACCTTGGCTTAGATATATTATGGTCAGTTTGACTTGTCAATATAACAGAAGAACCTATGTTGCTGGAGTGAGGGCTTCGTAATATGTTTTTATTAGATATATGGTTCGGATTTATTATAAAGAGACAGGAGCAAAGGATTAACAAACGTATTCAACAGACTACATCTTATTCATCTTAACGGAGAAATAATGAACCCTTTGATTAATTTTTATGATTTCACAAAAGTGATCATCAAATGGAGATGTTAGAATTATGCCCATGACCTAATCGTTATGTAATAGATTGAACATTTTTGTTTTATAATTATTAACTTTGTTTAATAACATAATTGCCAGATCTCAAATTGTTCTTTAATTTTATTTAATTTGTTATTTATTTTTGTTAGAATTTAGTCCATTAAATTAACAAGCATGAATAGAAATTAGAGTTATTAAATGGAGAATGTTGGAATTAACTAGAGTACGGTATGGTATTAAAGAGAATAAAGGAGTTAGTAGATGAAATAAATGAAGAAGGGCGTAATTGGAAGGACAAAATAAGTGAAGGGTAAAATGGAAAAGCAAGACAAAATTTGTCTTGAATTAGAAGAAGAGAGGGAGTCGTGAGAATAAGAAAGAAGAAAAAAAAACAATGTGAGAAAGAAAGAAAGAAAGAAGGGAAGAAAATCGTGAGAAGCTAGAGAAGAAGGAGAAAGAAGAAGAAAAGGAGAAATCAAGCTTGTCGAGGTAAGTTTCATCTTCTTCTTGCTTGATAGAAAAACAAAGCGATTTGAAAGAAAATGAGTTTGTGTAGGAAGAAAGAAACGAAACCCTAGTTGGGTATTGTGGATTTCTAAATTAGGTTGAGTTTTCTAACCTAGATGAATTATAGGTAGATTAAGTCTAAGTTTGGCTTTTGTCTTTGATTATTGAAGCTTTATGAATTTCCTTTGAATGTGAGTTGAATGAGAACTTGGTTTGTTTTAGAAAACTAAGGAAACTTAATCTAAGAGCAAGAGGAAAGGCAAGCTTTATTTAGATTTTGTAAGCCAATTGAGATGAGTAATGTATTTATAGTTACTTGTGTAATGGGTAAATTCTTGCCTATGTGTGTA
>JANTPM010000245.1:14149153-14164074 GCA_025434745.1 Erythroxylum divaricatum | reverse complement strand
AGAAGATGAAGCAGGAAACTTCATCGGAGTACGAAATCGTCATCAGGTAATCGTCATAGAGTTGGGCTCTGGAAACGAGGTCCAACATTAATTGTTATTTGTAAAGAAAATTACATAGGATGAAGCTATCAATTTGTTTAAACCTTTTAATGTTACATATATCAAGAAATCTTTTTTTAAGCTTAAGCTAAATAAAGCATCTACACTAGATGGACCTAATGTGTACTTCTTCTAAAAGACATGGACTTATGCAAAGTATATAGATCCTGAAGATGTCCTTAAATTCTTTAATCAAGACAAGATGTTGAAGGAAATTAATAAACATTAATAAGTTTTATCCCAAAAATACCAATCTAAATTTTATATCAGATTATAGGCCTATCTCTTATTGTAACATTATATACAAATTCATTGAAAAGCTTCTAGATTTAACACTTAAGGTGGTTCTATAATCTCACATCAATTTATCATTAGGAGCCTTTATCAAAGTGAGACAAATAGAAGATAACAATATGCTAGCACAAAAGCTCTTCAAAAACTACAATGAAAATACTATATGAAGAGTTGTGCAATCAAGATTGATTTTCACAAATCCCTCTATTAACTAGAATTTCATAATACATTCACTAGGGGCCTTTGGCTTCCCTTCAATATTCATTAACTAGATCGAGCAATGTATAACTTATGTCTCTTATAAAGTTATATGAAGGTGCAAAAGGTTAAGGCAAGGTGATGCATTCTCTCCTTATTTGTTTACTTAAATCATATTAGTCCTTAATAGAGTAGTTAGCAATATTATAAGTTAAGAAAGAAACTTTGGTACTATAACAAATGAGAAAAGCTTAAATTTTTTACTTATCCTTTTTTAATGGCCTACTTCTTCTATATAGAGCTAACCCCAACTTAGTAAGTGATTTAATGACTATTATGCACAATTTTAAGGAAATTTCTTGTTTATTTGTCAATAAAGAGAATAGCCAACTTTTTATCTTAGCAGGAGTTTATCACTTCTCTACTTGGCTCTTCAACTTAAATTGGCTTAAGATAATGAATCCTCATTTCCTATATTTGGATATTCCTATCATGTCTAAAAGATATAGTGAATTCTATCACTTGATTGAAAGGATCCAAAACAGAATCATCAACTAAGGCAATAGATGCATAATAAGAGTTCAACTAACCAACTTAGTTCTTAATACCTTATATGATTACTAGTCTTCTCTTCTAGTGTTTCTTAATAACTTAATAAAAAAATAGAGATGTTCTTGTGGTTTAGAAACCTCTCAAGGAATTTGGCAACTAAAGTTAAATGGATTGATGTATGCCTTCCTCAGGATGAAGGGGCTTTGTCAATCACTCCAATCAAAACTACAAATAAAATTTAGATGATAAAGATGATATGGAGAATTTTAACTGATAAAGAAGCCTCATAAACGAAATGGATCTATACACAATATTTGAAGAAGAAAATCTTCTACTGTGTTAGACTAAAGACTAATAATTCTTAGACTATGTTGCATATTCTTAAAATAAAAGAGCAAGTGATATTAGAATTCAGATCCAAAATTGGTGATGGTAATTCAACCAATTTTTAGTATGAAAACTGGAGCAATAGGGGACCACTATATAAGATTACTGAGTCTCTAACCTTACATATTTAATTGTAAAAAATGCATATATTAAAGAGTCTCTACGAGTCAATCACTATATGCTTCCTAAAATGATACAATCTAACATTATAAAGAATACCCAAACTACTCATCCAATTGTAATATGAAGGACGAAGTCATTTAGTTGAGATATATATGTCACGAATCTTCATAAATAGCTCTAAAAGTTAAATGGTGTAAAATTGTGTGGTTCAAGTAGGCAATTATAAAATTTTCATTCATTATATGTTATCTACTATCCCTAATATTGAAGAATGCACTATCACTAGTCTACCAATTACATAGCATAAAGTCTTGGAACGATTGTTATGAACGGTTATTGCTAAGATATCTTGAAAACTTAGAACCTGTAAGCTCAAAATTTTAGAAATTTGGCTTGTTGAACTAACAACTTCCATTAGAAGATAAGTAGCTAATAGCAGGAATTGTTACACAACTGTTATGATTCTTTTTGTTCAAGAAATGGACTATTAACTAACTGGGTATTTGTTTCCAATTTTATTTTTAATTTTATTTTTTTGTTTTTAAATTCAGTAAATAAAAATTTGTTTGTTTGAATTTTTTGTTTCTGTTTTTGGTTTTGATTTCTTTTAGTTTTCAAAAATTATGAAATCCATAAAAAATGATTTTTGTTTTCTGTTTTTGTTTTTTTTTTCATAATCTGATTTACTATCATTTAATATATTATTTAATTATTAAATTTTAATAAAATTATGAATAATTTAATTCAACATTATATTTAATGAATTAAAATTAATTATCAATAAAAATTATTAATAATTTAATTTAATTTTTATAATTAAATTATATGTAATTAAATTTAATAATTATAATTAAATTTAAGTAAATTTAAAATATATAAATATTCAAATAAAAATTGATTTAATAATTAAATATATTTCAAATAAATGTTAATTATTTATTTCGTTAAAATAATATAATATTAAAATAAATATTATATATGAGATTAAATAAATTTATTTAATTTAAAATAATTTATCTTTAATTTGTATCTAATATATAATTATTATTAGTGATAAAATATAACTATATTCAACCAAATAAGTTTTTGTTTTTATTTAAAAGAAAAACAGAAACAAAAAACTGAAAACTGAAAATTACACCAAAAAAGCATAAATAGAACCAAACAGTTTGAGTTGTATAATTATCATACAAGTTCACCAAGCTTTTTGGCACTATTATTGAGAATTTGGTTATTAGGAAAGCTTAATTGCTATTAATATAGCCATTTTATTTTTGTGCATTTATTTTATTTCTTTTGATAAGTATCAAAATCAATAAGAATACACAAATAAACAAGCAAAATGTATTAAATATGAGACTAAATTACTATTTATTAGTAAACATTTCAACATGATAATAAATTAAATCCTTTTATTAAATTTTATTTTATTATTTGATAATATTGATAAATAAGGTGATCAAATTTTAATTTCTATGTATAATTTATTTTCTTATAATGAATAACAATTCATTTTGTTTTATTGTTGTTAAAAAATGATGAAATGTTATTGATTTGTCATAATTACATATAGTTATTTATATTAAATAGTATAATAATATTTAAATATTAATTCATTTTATTAACAATTAATGAATATTCTTTATCATATTTTATTAATATTTCGTAATATGTTAAGTAAATTTTTTATGGCATAAAAACTACATATTTGATTAAACTTTTATTTAATATCTAATAATACTAATAATCACTTCAATATTGATTAATTGTTTTATGTTATATTAGTTTGTTAGAGTCAATACTGATTAATTTTTCATTTTTATAAGCCATTTAAACTTAGTACTAGTGCTAATTAATTTTCTTGTCATATTGGTTACCATTCTTATAGAAAATAATAAGTAAAAATTACTCTTATCAATCCGTTGGACTTAATGTTAGTGTTGAATAATAATATCATATTTTTACAAATTTATAGAACAACGAGTTTAAATAATAAATAAAATAAGTATTGTTACATAATTTTAAATTGTAGCATATTAAAACCGTACTTACAATTATTATTAATAAAATAAGAAAATAATTAATTCATTATCATTTTAAATTGATTATTATTATATTTTTATTATTAATTAATATATGAAAATATATTGATAACAAAAATAATATTACATATTAAGTATTTATTTATAATTTTAATATACGTAATGATATAAAAACGTCATAAATTAATAAAATAATATTTTTATTTAGTAACAACAAAATTTTGATTATTATTCACAAAACATAGATTTTAATTAAAAATGAGAAAATTAATCATATTATTATTTGTGTCATTACATAGTAAATAAAATTTTGTTAAAATAATTAATTTATAATCATACTAAATTTATAAATATATTTATATTAAATAATATATAAACATCAATATTTTGTTTGTAGTATATTCATTTTCAAACATTCCTACAAAGTAGATGTCCATATTGAGAAAGTTCGTAATGAGTGTAAGATTTTTGAAATACAAGAGCTTTTCGGTCAAATTAGTAAAACGCATAAATCTTTTGCCGATCTTACGGTGCGTTGCATGAAGTACATTACATATATAAATAAAAATGCATCAAACCAAACGTTTGAAATTACTGTACTCACGCGAGGCAAAAGCAACAAAAACCATTGTAGTTGTCACTGCCTCCAAAAACCGCTATAAAAGGAGGATCTCAAGTGATAGGTTTTCGGGGATTTAAGGAAGAGGCCACGTTTAGACGCCACTCTCTCTACAGCTACACACGCCTTTTTCGTTGCCTATTCATCGTCTTTCAAACCCCAATCTAGGGTTTTTTTTTTCTTACTTAAGTCTCTTTATTTGATCATCTGAGAAGCTAGTTTCAGTATGGGCAGTGAAGACAATAACTTCAATATGGCTGGTCTCACCGCTGGTAATCCTTAATCCTGCTAGTCTAAACCCTAATCCATTTTTTTTGTTCTTGGTTTTTGCCCATTTTCAGGGTATGATTTTAACTTCTTTTTCTGTATTTTCTGTGTATTTGGCAGCTCTCAACGAGGGGGATCGAGCTGGGCTTGTTAACGCCCTCAAGGTCAGTGACTTGCCTGTTCTGTTCTTTTGCTTGCTATCTGGGAAAATTTAGTGGAACATGTACACGTTTGGTGGCCAAAATGAGTGTTTTGTTTTGAATTCGTGTTTGTTTTGGGGGTTGCTTTACTTTGCATTGCCTCCACCTTTTAGCTAGTGGAGGGTAAGAAGGAAGCGAACTTTATTGTGCTGTATTGAATTAGTTTTTGCAGTCACACTGTGAACTGGTTTGATAATTAAAGCTTGATAATTATGATTGATTTTGGGATGTTGCTACTTTGGGCAGAATAAATTGCAAAATCTGGCTGGACAACATCCTGATGTGCTTGAGAATCTGTCACCCGAAGTGAGGAAACGTGTTGAGTTTCTCAGAGAGATCCAGGCATGTTCTTTTCCATAGACAATATGTTGAATTTCGTTTTGAATAGTCTTCTTTGTTGAGTTATATAGAACATTTATTAGTTTGTTCATGTCCCTACTTACTCTTGGTTGGATATTGAGTTGTACATACTTATTAATTTACAGAGCAAACATGATGAATTAGAGGCAAAGTTCTTTGAAGAAAGGGCGGCACTTGAAGCTAAGTATCAAAAGTTGTACCAACCATTATATACCAAGGTATTAGTGTGTCTGCTTGTATGCATGTGGATATGTTCCTTTTTCTGTTTTCATGTCTGGAATGAAAATTTTAATTGGTCATATGTGCAGAGATATGAGATTGTCAATGGTGTTGTTGAAGATGATGGAGCTAAAGATGAAACAGAAATGGACCAAGAGGGCAAGAAAGACGATGAAGGTAACCTTTGAAAACTACAAGAAGTTGTTGCTTTGCCCCTGATGTTTTGTGTGGTTTATATCTTGATTCATTAAATACAGAGAAAGGTGTTCCTAATTTTTGGCTCACTGCAATGAAGAACAATGAAGTATTAGCTGACGAGGTTGGTTGATTATGGTTTTGATGTTTTGCTTTATCTGGATACTCTACGCCTGATTGCTGATTCTGGACTTCTCCATTTTTATCCTGGTTTATTTGTATCAGATTACAGAGCGTGATGAAGCAGCTCTCAAGCACCTTAAAGATATTAAGTGGTGTAGGATAGAGGAGCCCAAGGGTTTCAAGCTGGAGTTTTTTTTTGAGACCAATCCTTTCTTCACGAACACTGTTTTGACAAAGACTTATCACATGATTGATGAAGATGAACCTATTCTTGAGAAAGCAATAGGGTAACTTCTCCTGCGACTCTGTTAATCTGTTACATGCCGTTGCTCAACTTTCTTGTGCAGCTGAAACATCGTTGTCTCTGGTCCATTATAGGACGGAAATTGAATGGCATCCAGGGAAATGCTTAACTCAGAAGCTCCTCAAAAAGAAGCCAAAGAAAGGATCCAAAAATGCAAAGCCCATGACTAAAATCGAGGAATGTGAGAGCTTTTTCAACTTCTTTAGCCCGCCTGAAGTTCCTGAGGATGATGAAGATATTGATGAAGACACTGTATGCCAAACTTCAGAAAAATATTGATGATAATTTACTGATTGACTGTTCTAATTATATTTTCATCCATGTACTTGATTTAACTTTTTATTCTATGTACAGGCTGAGGAGCTTCAAAATCAAATGGAGCAGGATTATGACATCGGGTGAGTTATTGTTTATTTAAACCATTAGCATGTTTCTATTCTAATATATCTAACTGACACTTTGGTTGAGCAACAGCAGTGTAATGTGATTTTAGACTAAGCTAAGTCCTTAGTGAGTCATTACCTTTTCCCCTTCTCTAGGTTAACATGGTCAAATTCTTTGGTTTTATTTCTCTTCTCATGCATCTTTTTTGTTTTTGAAATCTTGGTTTAGGTCAACTATCCGAGACAAGATTATCCCTCATGCTGTATCATGGTACACTGGGGAGGCTATTCCTGGGGATGAGCTTGGTTTAGATGATGAAGACGAGGATGATGACATCGACGAGGATGATGAGGAAGAGGATGAGGATGAAGAGGATGAGGATGAGGATGAGGATGATGACAAGCCAAAGAAGGTATACTATCTTGACATTTCGCTTCCCTTAATCTTTCTCTTTGCCAATTATTGCTTCTTAATTTGTTTCAAATATTATTGCAGGCGTCTGCTGGAAACAAGGTACTATATTCTCTAGCTGAATTGTTTGCTCTTTCACCCTTCTACGTTTTTTGTGCAGCCACTTCATCCATATTCTTTTGTTTCGTTGTAAATAAAATTGGACCTCAATCATGCGGTGTTGTTTATACTTTAGAAAAGCAGCAGAGCACAAGCAGGTGATGGTCAGCAGGGTGAGCGACCCCCAGAATGCAAGCAACAATGATGCTAAGATTGATACACAAGTATTTTTTTGTCAAATGGTTGATGAAATGTTATTTAGCCGAGGAGAATTGAGAGGGCTTTGAAGTCAGGGTGGCTCTTTTTTACATTTTTTACCCCTCCCCCGGTGCCTTATTGTGGACTATCGATATGAAAATTTTTATGTTCCCCCTTTACCCTTTGGTCAGAAGAGAATGTGCTGTCTTATAGTTAAAAGATATGATTTTGATAATGTAATGTTTGGATCCCTACAGTGAATGTTTCGTGATCTCTTCTAAATGTTTGCTTCAGTAGTCCTAGTATTGCTATTGTTTTGTCACGTTCCTGTTAGTGTAATGTACGAGGAATACTTTTTGTGCTGGGGGCAATTTATGTTCTTATCAAGTGTTCGGTCTCATTCGCCGTTTTTGCGTGGGTCTATGAAGCAGCGGACATTGCTATCAATTGCAGAAGAGGCACAGCAATTTCTTGATTAATGTTTTCAGCCAAGCTAAAGATGCTTGCGAACTTGCTTGATTAAAAGGCAAGGGAGGGTTGCGGTAATAATGAAGTTAGCCTGATGTTGGAAATGAAGTTGCTTTTATTTGCCTGCCTCTAGGCAAGCAATGTAGTAGATTTGATCCTATTCCTATGTCTCTTTGCGTTTACTTTATGGTTTTGCAGATTAAAGGAAATGCAAATTCATTGAATAGATGTTCAATTCACGTTTTTCATTATTATTATTTATTGGACTTTATTTAATTTAATATTTTATAGTTTTTTTCTTTTGTAATTAAATATGGACAATCTTGGATTTATCTCACTTATCGTGATTTAGATCAATTATTAACATGACTCATCAATTTGGTGGTAGCACTCGTTCCTAACTACATTATATAACAAGAGATATATCATTTTACTAGATAAGCCCTCAAGGGGTGTGGCTCGATGGTTGAGAGCGGAGTTTGACTTGAGTTAGGTCCCAGTTTGATTATATGCTAGCCCCTCTTGTAAGAGCCTGAGATAGTCGGGGTTTAATCTGTAGATGGAAAACTAGTTGGGCTTTCAATGATGAGGTGCGTCTGCTTGGTTCGCCTGTAGGATGGTGCGCTAATTGGATTCTCAGAGAGGTGTGCCCGCTTGGCCCGCCTACAGGGTTTCCTCGAATCCAAAAAAAATTTTACTAGATAAGTTACCGTTTAATGACATCTCTCCATATTTCAGTATCGAACTAAAGTAAACATTGTTAAATTGTATTGTTGCGATTGAAGGATAAAACAAGCAAATATGGATGAAATCTTAAGCAAAAAATAATTTATGTGGGCAGAAAAAGAAAATGAAGATGAATGGGATGTGAGCTGTGACGATGTCTTGTTATGAATAACATAATAACTATTGTTAACCCAAAACCATTATAAAATGAGGGACGGTCTTAAGTGACAGGCTTCGTGGAGGATTTAAGGAAAGAGGCAACGTTTGTTTGAGACTGTTTTTGTTGCCTTGCCACTTCATCGTTTTTCAAACCCCAACCCCAACCCCAATCTAGGGTTTTGCATTTCTCCAGTCTATCTGTTTCTTTACTCATTTGAGAAGCCAATTTTAACATGAGCAGTGAAGACAATAACCTCACTATGGCTGATCTCGCCTCCGGTTTTCACTTCTAAACCCTAAACCCCCCTTTTCTGTTTTATTCTTCTCGGGTTTGGGTGTGATTTCAACTTCTTTTTGTTTCTTATTGTCTATTTGACAGCTCTCAATGAGGGGAATCGAGCTGGCCTTGTGAGTGCCCTCAAGGTCAGTAACTTGCGTGTCCTGTTCTTTTTCTTGGTGTCTGGGGGAAACGATGTAAAATGAATTTAATGGGCATGTTTGCATGTTTGGTTCCAAAGGGAATGTTCTTGTATTAAATTCGTGTTTTTTAAGTGGGCGTTTTTTCTTTGCTTCGCTTCTATTTTTTAGTGGATGTATAGTAAGAAAGAAGTCAACTGTGTTATGCTGTATTGAATTGTAGTTTTAGTGGCATGGTTATATTGGTTATTAGTTGAATGATAATAAGCACGATCAATGTTGTGTTACTACTCTTGTTTTGCAGAATAAGTTGCAAGATCTGGCCGGACAGCATCCTGATGTGCTCGAGAATCTGTCACCTCAAGTGAGGAAACGTGTTGAAGATCTCAGAGAGATCCAGGTATGTCCATTCTTATATGGAACATTTTGAATATCGTATTAGTAGCTGCCATGTTGAATTCTATTAAAAAATGATAAGTTACTTGTTGTAACTTGTTCATGTCCCTACTTATTCTTGGTTGGATACTGAGCTGTATACTTTCTTAATTTCCAGAGCCAACATGATGAATTAGAGGCAAAGTTCTTTGAAGAAAGGGCAGTACTTGAGGCTAAGTATCAAAAGTTATACCAACCATTGTATACCAAGGTATTTATTTGTCTGTACGCTTTTTGGATTCGTTATTTTTCCTGTTGCCTTGTCCACAATGAAAATTTGAACGATCATGTTTGCAGCGCTACGAGATTGTGAATGGTGTCATCGAACCTGATGGCGTAAAAGTTGAATCAGAAATGGACCAGGAGGGCAAGAAAGATGACGAAGGTAACCTTGGGAGGATACTAAAAATTAGTCCTTTTCTTGTGACATTTTGTGAGGCTGATATCTTAATATATTAAGTACAGAGAAAGGAGTTCCTGATTTTTGGCTCACTGCAATGAAGAACAATGAAGTGTTAGCTGAGGAGGTTGGGTAATTATGACTCTGATGTTTTGTTTTATTTGATTTTAGTCAATTGATTGCTTACTGGTTCTTGAGTTTGCTATTTTTTCGCTGGTTTATTTGTGTATCAGATTACAGAGCGTGATGAAGCAGCTCTCAAGCACCTTAAAGATATTAAGTGGTGTAGGATAGAGGCGCCAAAGGGTTTCAAGCTGGAGTTTTTCTTTGAGACAAATCCTTTCTTCACAAACACTGTCTTGACTAAGACTTATCACATGATCGATGAAGATGAACCTATTCTTGAGAAAGCAATAGGGTAACTTCTGTACTGACTTTGTTAATCCATTCTATGCTGTTATAACATTTTTGGTGTTGCTGAAATATTTGTCTCTGGTCCATTGAAGGACGGAAATTGAATGGCATCCAGGGAAATGCCTAACTCAGAAGATCCTCAAGAAGAAGCCAAAGAAAGGATCCAAAAATGCAAAGCCCATGACTAAAATTGAGGAGTGTGAGAGCTTTTTCAACTTCTTTAGCCCCCCTGAAGTCCCAGATGATGATGAAGATATTGATGAAGATACTGTATGATCAACACTGTCAAACTTTTAAGAAAAATATCGACTAGAATTTATGGGTTCATTGTTCTAATTATCTTTCATTCATGTACCTGATTTATTCTGTGTACAGGCTGAGGAGCTTCAGAATCAAATGGAGCAGGATTATGACATTGGGTGAGTAATTGTTTAAATAAAACATTAGCATGTACCAATTCTAATCAGCAATTATCATACTGATACTTTTGGCCATACCAATACTATGTGATCTTAGAGTAAAAAATGTCTCTTTGTATCTTCTTCTTGTCTAAGTTGTTTAAATTTTTAGGTTTTGTTTCTACTTTCACGGACTTAGTGTTTTGTGAAATTTTGGTTTAGGTCAACTATCCGAGACAAGATTATCCCTCATGCTGTATCATGGTACACTGGTGAGGCCATTCCAGGGGATGAGCTTGGGTTGGACGATGATGAAGATGAGGATGAAGACATTGATGAGGATGATGAGGATGAGGAAGAGGATGAGGATGAGGATGATGACGAGGAAGACGAAGACAAACCAAAAAAGAAGGTATAGCATCTTAAAATTGAAATTATTCATCGCATCCTCTCTCTGTTTCTCTCTCTTTGCTGATAATTTTTTTCTTAATCTTGTTGAAATCTTGATGCAGACATCTGCTGGAAACAAGGTACTGTTTTCTCTAGCTCCCTTAATTGGTCCTTTTCATTTCCAAGTTTTTGATATAGCTGCTTTTTGCTAATTCTTTTGTTTTCTATTCAATAAAATTAAATCTTAATTTTGTTGGTTGTGTACTCTAGAAAAGCGGTAGAAGTCAAGCTGGCGATGGTCAGCAGAGTGAGCGGCCTCCAGAATGCAAGCAACAGTGATGCTAAGATTGTTGGTTGATGGAATGTTGTTTAGTTGAGAAGAGTTAGAAGGCTTTGAAGTCAGGGTGGTTATTTATTCTTTTCCTTTACCCCCCTTGTGCCATATTACGGCCTGTCGATATTGAAATTTCAAAATTCCCCCTTTTCACCTCTGGTGCTATAGTTTGAGATTTTATTTGTTCATGTAATGTTTGGAATCGTTCAATGAATGTTTGGTGAACTCTCTTTAGAATGAATGCTTCAGCAGTCCTAGTTTTGCTATCATCTTCTGTTCATTTTCTGGTTCATGTTTTGGGGATATACTTTCATCGGAAATCAAGGAAGTGGATGGCTTAAAGACCCATTCTTATAGTTGGTCCTAGGATATTTCGTGAGCTAACCCAAAAAAAAAAAAAAAAAGAATTCGCTCTCAGGAATACATGTACGTGCGTGCAGCTACAGGCTTGTTTTGGGCTTAATTAGTGTTTAGACGAAAAGATGGGTAAATCAATCCTAACAAAATTAATGCTAGGCCAGCTATTCCTATCTAAATAAAAACAATATAAAAGTTTTTGATCGCTCCGCCATTACGAAATCTGGAGCCACTGCCAAAGCCAGACAGACATCCTCGTAGTCGTGGAGATGACACACGAGTCTTAACTTACCGTAACTTTTGTTTTGACCATTAAAACATTTGTCTACTGTTGTTCTCGTAATGTTTAAATGCCATAGTCTGACTTGCCCCCATTCTAATTCGGAGGGAAACTAAAACCCTAAAGCCCCTAAATAAGATGCAGCATCGAGACACTCACTCGCTCGCTCGCTGTTCCTATCTCTCAGTTGTGGGTTCTCGTTGGTGTGCATTGAGCAGTTTATATATGGACTTTTAACCCTTAAAGCAATTTCGTTTCCCTTTCCCCATTTCTACTCAAACAGGAGCTTTGCTAATGGCGAGGCTTCTTCGAAGTGTTTCTTCTCTGAAACGCGCTCTTTTCTCGCCCGAGGTAGCCCTTTTCATTCTCTTTTTGTGTCTTCAGTTTCTTTCTTATTCCTACTTTTGCGTGTTGAAGAAATTCTTGTAATCTCTTTTAGTTGAATGGTTTAGACTCGTGGGAACGGAATTCTTTGCTTACCCCTCAGACTAGCGATACTGTTTAGTACCTCTTATACGCGATTTTGTGCGGGAACTAGGAAAAGTTTCTATCTTTTGCGTCTTTTGTGGTGTTGGATATTACTCATTTGCTTATGTGGTTTTGCAGGGTTTGAGGAGAGAGATCACTGGGACGTCTTTTAACATTTGTAACTTTTCTACTAAAGGTGCTTCAAGGTTTATTGAAGTTGTTTGACTTGAACACTTAGCTTCTTTAAAAGGGTCTAAACTTGTTACTCATTCTGTAAATATTAACTTTGACTTTATTACGGCCTGGTTATTGTGTACGTGCTGATGATCCTTTCCAGGGTTGAAATGGTTTGTCCTGGGAAACAGCAGATGTGTCTTCTTTTAGTGTGTTTTAGTCGCTCCTAAACGAACAACGGATGTTTAACCTTTTTTTTTTAATGGAACTTTTGAACTACAAGGAATCAGTGGTTATATCAGTTCTGAAGTTTTATACCACATTTATGGATTGTTCTATTTCCTTGGTATTGCACATTGTTCTATTTCCTTGGTATTGCACATTGTCTCGCCAATTAGTCAGCCTTTTCCTTTTTTCTTTATTAATTCGTAATTGAAGTAACCTTGATTTTTTGGATAATCTCAATTTCCTATTTTTTGTAAGGTAAAAGAAAATCCAAGTCAAATGGCAGCGACTCTTCTGAAGATGGTATGTCCGCAAAGGAGGTTGCTTTACAACAAGCCCTGGATCAGATTACTAGCCAATATGGGAAGGGATCTATTATGTGGTATGGCCGGTCAGTTTCTCCTAGAGATGTTCCAGTGGTCTCCACAGGTTCTTTTGCACTTGATTTAGCACTTGGGACTGGTGGGCTTCCCAAAGTAAGATAAATAGTTTACTTTTCTTCTCTTTTGTTGAAGTTGTTTCTTGTTTCTTCGCACAAGGCAAGCTTTGTACTTGATTATTCAAGTATAGTACAAAATATGAACCATATTTATATGTAACTTCACCATTGTTTCTTTTATCAGTTTGCTGTTCCCTTCCTATTGCTTTCTGCATTCTCTTTTGTTACTATAGACTTGGATTTTTGTGTTCTCAAGTCTAGAGGAATCATATTTTGTACTTCTATCATGCTTTGACTTGAATGAATCTTTAATATTCCTAGCTCTATGCTTCCCAAGTGACTAGGAATAGATGCCTCGCTTTAAATGCTATTGAATGCTCATGAGATATGTGTTTCACTTTCCACAGGGGCGTGTTGTGGAGATTTTTGGTCCAGAGGCTTCTGGAAAAACTACTCTTGCATTGCATGTGATTGCTGAAGCACAGAAACTAGGAGGTTGCTTTATTGAGCCCCATAATCTCTCCTTTCTGCTGTTTGTATTTTATATTAGATTAACCATTCTTATTGTCTATTATGTGTTTCCTGCCACTAAACTATAAGTTAACAAGAAAAGTTAAAGCTGCAATGAAATATGTCAGTGTCATAAACACCTATATGTTTAATCTGCATCCTCCTCTGGGCATAATACTGGCCTGAAAATTCTATCTGCTGATTTTCACTTCTTTTTCTGCAGGTTACTGTGTTTTTGTTGATGCTGAGCATGCTCTTGACTCATCACTTGCCCAGGCTATTGGAGTAAACACTCAGAATTTGCTGCTTTCACAACCTGATTGTGGTGAACAAGCTCTCAGTCTTGTGGACACTTTAATCCGGAGTGGTTCTGTTGATGTAGTTGTTGTTGATAGTGTAAGTAAGGTGCTCTTTAACTTTATGATTTTACCTGTTAAATTCAGCTGTGATTTCATATTCCTTCGATAATGGTCCTGTTTCTTGTTTGGAGGAATGGATTTCTTCTTCTCTCTTCATCCTCACTTCGAGACAGGAGCTTTAAATTTGCACTGTATACAAATTTTTAATAATATGAGTTCAATTTTCTTTTTTACTCTACTTAATTACAGGTTGCTGCGCTTGTTCCTAAAAGTGAACTTGATGGTGAGATGGGTGATGCTCACATGGCAATGCAAGCTAGATTGATGAGCCAAGCACTTCGCAAATTGAGCCATTCTTTATCATTGTCTCAGACAATTCTGATCTTTATAAATCAGGTGCAAATCCATGGATATTATTTGTTACGGATAATGAAATTTTTGGTCTTCCTACTTTTATATTTTTGTCAAGTTGGTTTTATTTTTTTGTAATTTGAATCTTAATTTTTGAATTTTTTTTCAATTGCGTCCTTTCTGTTATCAGAAGGGCTTATTTGGAATGCCAACTCACAAAAATTATGAGTTGGAATTCATGTCAGAGTTTCAACTGGACTTGTCCTTTCCCCTATTATTTTGATTAAACCAAAACCATTTATCTCTATCTCTCAATCATGGCTTTCTTTCAGATTGCTTCATCAATATTCTTCAACTTCATCTATGTTGTTCAATGGTTGATTGTCAAAGATTTTATGTTTTTACTAAATTTGTTCATGTTATTAAGTGGTCTTGACATTGACAATCAATTGAAGATGAATCTGTCGGAAAAAAGAAAATACAATATGGATAAGGGAATGTTGGTGTTTTCTTGTTACGTAACATATTGGGCATCCATTGAAG
>JANTPM010000245.1:14098957-14109295 GCA_025434745.1 Erythroxylum divaricatum | reverse complement strand
TAACATATATTCATACATAGGCAAGAATTTGCCTAATCACACAATAACTATAAGTATATTACCCACCTAAGATCGCTTAAGAATCCAATTCAAGAATGTCCTTCCTCTTGCGATGGAATCGGGTCAGCTTGGTTTCCTAAAAATAAACCAAGTTCCATCCAATCAATATCCACATAAAATAATCAAAGCTTGGAAAGCCAAAAATAAAGCATTACAAGTCTACATTCGACTCCCATCTAAATTCTCGAACCCTTCGAAACAAACTCTGAACTTCTCTTCTTTCTACAACTCGAAGCCCTTGATCTCTAGTTTATAATGAATCCAAAATCACCTCAATCGGACATCTACACCAAAAGATATGCCCCAAAATACTAAACATCTCACTTTCAGAAAACAGGGGCTCACCGCGACATCAGGTCGCTCGCCGCGGCGAACGAATCGTGCTCGCCGCGGCGTGCACGCATGCGCCGCGGTGTACACAAATGCTCCTCGCGGCGAAAAAATGTCGCACTTCGCGACGTCCACGGCATTTCACACGTCGCGACAAATAACGTAAAATTATTTACACGTCACGATGTGGCTCCCTTCCTCACACGCCGCGACGTTAGGGTCTGGAGCTCGACTCCGAAACCCAGATTTCTAGCAAAACCAACTTCGATTCTTTCCCTTAACCAAATCCAACACATCCAAACAATAGATCAAGTCTTATACTACATTTCTAACCCATTAACAACTTAAAATCAAGCACAAATGCAACAACCTAAGGATTTACCCATCTTTTTCACACAAAACCCTAAAACCTTCGATTCTCACAGATTCAGCATTCTCTAAGTTTAAATCCAACCAAAACAAGGTTAATACAAGCAGAACTTACCCGAAATCGCTTCAAACTGTCGGAAAATGCTGAAATCGCGAAACTCTCTTCCTCTTCTCTTCCTCTCCACCGTCGGCGACTTCCTCTTTTCCTCTTCTCCTTTCTTTCTTTTCCTTCTTTCTTCTTTCCTTTTTCTATTCTCTTAAACCTAAGGGAACAAAGACTAAGTTACCCTCTTAGTTAAGCTCAAATCCATTCCAACTTAAATCATTTTCCGAAAATACCCTCATAACTTTTTACCCTTTTTATCCTCATTTAAACCTTATAAATACTAATTAAGCCTCAATATAACCGCAATTATCCACTAATACCCAATTTAATCAAACTAAGGCATAATCACGCAATTAGCACAATTCACGCTTAATGACATCATAAAAAAAATTCGGGGCCTAATACTTTTAATCACTCGATCTCATTTTCTTCACCTGAAGATGGGACAGAAGGGGGCTGAGCTTAAAAGCTCGTGGGTAACAAGTTTATAATAGATAATAAGCAAGACCATTTATAAAGCTCATTTCCATTGAACATTTTCATAAACATAGTCATTCCACATTTAAAATAACAAAACACTTATTTCTCAAAACTCTCAACAATGCAAATCATGTATGCATCAACTTGTCGACATATCATAAGCACATAAGCACATCAAAATGGTTTGGGTGGATCCAAAATAAAACGTACTATACATTTCCCATAAGGGTCCTGTGTAGCCATGAACAGAACATACTAACGCAATCCCACATAATGGTTTTGCGTATTCGTGAATTTATGGGAGTCCATGAAGGAGCTCCATGTCACTAGTGGGTAGGCAAGAGAAACTTAGTACACTTGACTTAACTTAGGAGACCACCACAAACCCACATAACATGTATTTCATGAATTAAAAGCAGATTACCCAAATGACACATTTTGAAAACATGATTTTTCTTAACATTTTGCCACAAAGGCATATTTCGAAAACACAATTGTTTATGAACATGAAATATCTCACATTTCATCAACCACATTCATATATCAAAAATATAACAATTTCGCAAATCATTTAAAGCAATAATGCAACAATTATGAAGCAATTTGAAATCATTTTATTCTCTTGCTTTAAAAGGAAACATTTATAGCTCATTAATTCTATTATAAATATGAAACCCACCTTGAATTTTCTTGCTTAAGAAATTGGCTTAAGGATGTCCTTCCTCTTACTCCTCTTGCCTTCTTTGATTCCCTTTATCAATGACAAAATTTCTCATTCAATAGGAATATAATTTGAGGACCTATATATAGCATAATCACTAAGATAAATCCTAAATACTCAAACTTTTCCAAAAGTCCTAACCTTCGAGTCAATTTTCCATGATCATTCAAATCAGTTAAATGATGAAATTTGATAATACTTTCTTATATAAAAATGTTCCTCATTATCTTAAGTTTCTAATGACATAAAAATCATTCAATTTGGTTTAACATTCTAAAAGTTATACCCCAAACATTTTTTGGTTGTTCTTATTCTAAAACAACATTTTATATTCAACTTCCATTAAAAAATTGAAATCTTTACAGACTGAATTAAACTTCATTTCATCATAAAAATTGTATTCCTATGTCTCTAGTTTACACAAAATTAAAAATCATCTCATTTAGATAACTACACAAAAAGTTATGTTTAAAATACCAAAGCATGTTCAGTACTGAAAAGTTGAGTTCACCGCGGAGAAATCCAGAAATTCGCCGCGGCGAACTTGTCCAAAAACATGTTTTGAGAACATGTTTTTTGACATTGTTCATCTTTTTACTTCCCATCTTTTACATATAATCCATCTTAACCCTAAACCATCTCTTCTATTTCATTTACAACTTCATTTCAGCCCAATATCATTTACAAATATATCATAATATATCTTTGATCATTAACCCTAAAAGATAACACTTGCCTATATCATTCATCAACAACTTCCCACACATATTAACCTATATTTGAGTTTCATTCAAACATACCTATGAAATTTAAAGCATAACTTACTTGTTGATGCTCCAAATGCTTCAAACTGTTCAATAATCTCCAAACTCTAGCTTTTCTCTTCTTTTTTTCCTTTCTCTTCTTTCATTCTCGTGCTTCTCTCTTCTCAAAAAAGCCAACAATTTTTCTTCTTCTAACTTATACCCTTTATGGTTGCAAGATTTCCCTTTTTACCCTTCCATATAAGCCTTATATCTTTTTACCCTAAATGACTTGCCAATTTTGCCCTTGATACATTCTTACAACATTAACACTTAAATTCCATCAATCCATGCAATAAAATCCTACTAACCTAGACATAATAACTAACTCCAAAAATTTAATCTATCAAAACTTCGAAATTCTTTTAAATCATGCTTAGCTAAAGAAAAAAATTTCGGGGCCAACAATTGATCACTTTTAGAGATGAGTTTGAGTTTATTTGTAGTTTTTTTCTTTATTAAGAATCTTTTTAAGTCTTGATATGGTAATCAATGAACTAATTATGGAAGAAAATTAACAAAATACCCGTCAAAAGGAGAAATATGTTATATCTACTGATGTTGTTTTTAATATATAGACCCCCTTTTACTTCTTAGAATACAATTAAAAAGAAGGTATTTTATAGAATGCAAGAAACACGATATAGAAAAAATATCTTTTCTAAGTCTTATTAGTTTACTTTTATTGTTATTGTCATAAAAGGTATAATTGAGAGTACATCTTGTCTTAAATTCTCCTCAAAAGATCTTAAAGTCTTTATACAACAACTCCATACATATTTTGGTACTATTTCCTCTCTTGCTTTTTCTGTCACATAGCAAGTACTTTCTTTTATGGTAACTTGATTATGGTTGTTGTAACCACATGACCTCTAACTCTTCCATATTTAATTGCTTAAAAACTCCATTTTTCCATATATTTTCTGTATAGCTAATAACTTTACTTTGAATGATGTTTGACACTCGTCTTACTACTAAACTCTTATTAAATCTTATTTTTATTATTCAATTATATGAACTTAAGTTAACTTATCCTTTTTGAATTATGGTTGTATTATGTAGTATCTACAAATGAACGAGATCTTTGGGACATAGTGTGAGGTTGGAAGGGTGTTTAAACTCACCTTCTCTTTCTTCCATCCAAACTTATTATTAGTGATATTACATTTATTATTTAACACTTTCATCTTAGTCATCTTTGCAACATTGGACTTTTTCTAATGGTTCTTTACGTCAATTCAATATTAGAAATTTTGACTATATCCAATGACAACTTTTGATTTGATTTATTCTGATATTTGAGGACTTATTCCATTGACATTGTGAGAGGTTTATGATATTATGTAATTTTTTCCGATTTCTCTAGAAACACATGAATTACCATGTATATCATATGTTTGAACTATTTTTATTTATTCTCATTTGCAAACATTGTTCAAACTTAATTTTTTATAAAATAAAAATTTTGCATTATGATAATGTCAAGTATTATAAAAAATATATATTTCACTAATTTTCCTAATCAACAAGGAACTATTATCCAAAGATATTATCTAAGTACCCCCTAATACAATGATAAGGCTATAAGAAAGCATAAACACATACTTGATATTATCTGAACTCTTCTCATCTCTTCCTCTTCTCTAGAAACCTTATAGGGAGAAGTTAATCTTACATCGGTCTATATTAATAATTGTATTCCTACTCTTGTTATAAATAATATCTCTTCTTATGGATGCTTGTATAATCGTGTTCTTAACTACCAAACTCTTAAAGTCTTTGGAAGTGCTCATTTTGTTCTTCTCCAACTACATGAATAAACTAAACTAGAACCATAAGCACAACTATGTTATTTTGTAAGATATAAGATATAATAGAAAGGGTATACATGTTAAGATCCCTTGTTACAAGGATTTTGTATCTCTCAACATATGACCTTTTTGGGAATACAGGATATTCTCATTCATTTTAAAATTTTTTGTTAGTGAACCTTCTCAACTTTTTTTAATGATCTCTTCATATCCTTGTTTCTTAATAATTCTCTTGTAAAATCATCTAACATTTATAATAATTTGATATAACCTATGTTTGATCCTATCATATCTTTACTAATTGAGGTCCATCACCTCTTTAAGATGATTCTTGTCCATCTATTCACTCATCAGAACCTCTTATATCTTAACTTGCTATTTTTCATACCAATCAAGTAAGTCAACCTCAATCCATAGCCTTATAGCAATTGTTGTTAGGAGGCATTGGTCGTTATTTCATATGGATGTCAAGAATGCCTTTCTTAATGGTGATTGGTAAATGTGATTTATAGAGTGTTTTATAGATTGTAGAGTGTATTTTTAAGTATTTTCTTGAGAGATAATCATGTGTTTAGGGTTTAGATTTATGTCTTTGCAAGTGTCTTGGGTGTTTGATTGATTATTATTGATTAGGGAAAGAATTTAATCTTAATGCATGTTTTAGGGGATATTTAATGTGTTTGGTTGATGAGTGGAGATAGGAAATTTTGAGAAAAGATGAAGAAGAAGATGTAAAAAGAGTAGTCACGATTGTCCATTTCGAGAAAAGATGAAGAAGAAGTTGGACAAGGTCGTGCACCAAGCACAATCATGCAAGATGCATGCTAGAAAGTTGAAGGCTCTGTCACGATTGTGCATCTATGCAAGATCATGATAAAGAGTGTATGGACGTGCAAGATCATGTAAATTCTAGATTTTCTAGGTTGTGAGATTTTTGTATTTTTGGTGCTTTAGAGCTATTTTTGAAATAAAACAAGTGTGGAAACCTTAAAAAGATTATTAGAAATATCACGAAGTATAAAAGGAAAAAAAATAAGTACCTAGAAACACAATATAAGAGATCAAAAAGAGAAAATCCATGTGAGTAAAAGTTGCAAAATTTTCTAGCTCAAGTATAAGAAAGAGAAAACATCCAGAATTTAAATTTCTATTCTTTTCTTTTCGTTCCTTATTATTGAATGTTGATTAAGGATAATTTGGGATATATTTTGGCTATGGATTGCTATGTTTGTTTCAGGAATTGCTCCTGAATTGTTTTGTTAAACTTTTATATTGTTGATTTAATAGAGATATACTTTTTGATGTTTGATTTGAATGAAAAGATTAGGTTGAATTATTTGTGTTGTGTTGCATAGCGAGAGCTAGTGCTATAATAGACTTATAAATATCATATTAATAGGAATTAAGGAATGATCTTAATTGTTTATTAGTTATCCTTATAATAGCCTCAAATCCAATTAGATAATTAAGAAGAGTTTTGATAAATCGACAGGTCACAATTCAATTCTTATCTATTTTAATTGGGTTGCTTAGTTATGGAAGAAATGTACATGCAACCCCTAGCTAGTTATGATTATCTATCCAATAAAGTTTGTTGACTTTATAAAGCCATGTATGGATGGATTGAATCAAGCACCTCTCGAACCTAGTTTATCAAATTCAACTCCATTAATACTCTCTTTGGATTGTAGTCTAACTCATATAATCATGCCTTATTTATTCACAAAATGACCAAAGGGTACACTCCTTTATATATTGATGATATGATAATTAATAAGGATGATACTAAGGGTACTTCGACTCTCAAAAATTATTTTTGCGTGGATAGTTTAAGATGAAGTACAGTATTTGGGTATGTGAGTTCTTTTTTGGGTGTTGAAGTCTTAGGAGGAGAGTTGAAGGAAAGTCTTCAATTATACACAACGTTTTTTTATATATTTTACAAGCAGTTACCTTTGGATTAAAAAAACAACATTACTAATTGGTCGATTAGAGCATATCAACGAATAACTTTCTTTTGTTCATGGAACGCCAATTATGTGTACTGTGCACGCCACCCATGCCTAGATTGAGTACGGGTCCATCTTTGCCACTATTTTGGTGACAGAAACTAACACGCCACGTTCAACTTTGTCCAATAATTTGTATTTTTTGATTTTTCCATCAAGAAACATTTCCAATGCTATCATATGTACGTTTGTAGGGGGATTGAAATAGTCGTGTCTGGGCTTCAGAAAAAGACACTAAGGGTTCTTACACCAAATGTTAGTCAACTTCTGGCAGATAAGCTTGATATTGACGTCCAAGATGGTCTCTCGCCGAAACGTGTTTTGACTGTGAGAAGCAAACGGCTGCACATTTTTTTCATTCATTTGACTTGTATCGATGGCATCATGAAAGGTCCTATATTTCATCCTCATTCAGCTTAATTGTTGAATAGTCTGAATCTCTTCTTTAAGTGGAGACAGTGGTTACTAAATATTTATGCTATAAAAAGTAATGATTTTTATTATTCTGATGAATACAATTGGTCATTTTTAATTCACATTTCAGTTTAAATAAGGTCTTGTATCCATCAATATAATGTGAACATAGAATTAGATGAAATATTCAATAACAAATTGTAAAATTGAACACGAAAACATAAGAAATTTAAGTCTATTATTAAGCATAACGTCTAACATAAATCTTCCAGTGGTTTAACTTGTGATATTTTGTGGGCACAGCTACTTGGACCCACCATAGGTTCGTACGATGATGAAGATCATGTCACACTCTTTTATTTGGTCAGGTCAAACGATTATTTTAAATTTAAATGTTTATGTAAAAATATAAATTAAAATTTAATATTTTAAAACGTTTAATTTAATTATAATATATTTAAAATATATAACAAATAATTTAATAAAAATAACTTTCTATTAATTAACTATTAATAATACAATTTGATAATAAATTATAGCATTGTGAGATCTGAAAGTAAAAGATATAATTAATAATATTAATTCTTAATTAAATTAACTAAATTATTAAAATCTCTAATTAATAAAATTATTTTATATCATTTATTATTTAAAGTTAAAGTATTAATTGAATTTTTTATTTGTGGTAATCAACAAGTAACAATTTGTAAAATTAAGGATTATAGATTTGTTCAAATCCTTAATTATGCACCCAAAATCCTAAGTGAAAATTCTTTGCTTTACTTGTACTCTCTTTTGCAGTTTAACATCTCTACATTTTGTCACTGATTCTCTTCTTTAAGACACCAAATTGACGGAATCTTTGTCGTGAGTTGAAATACTGTCGTCGTAATGGTTAAGAACCACAACAAGTGAAGATTATAAGGGCTGAGATGCCACCTAAAAGTAACCAAATTCGCAACAATAGTTTTAAGGAAATTACTAAAAGATGTCATTGTTGGCAATATTTGTTCCACGTTTTAGTTGTCCATACCAACTGGAGTTTGATTTTTAGTAGTTTTAGTTTGTTTTGATTTTAATTAGTCTTTTGGAGGAGGCTTTATTAAAGTCTGCTGTACTTTATTAAGAGTAAGTGGCTATGCTTCCTAGTTTCAAACATATATCTGTTGGGTGTAGCTTTATAAATAAAGGAGCTTTTTATTGTAAAATGTGTCAGTAGCTAAGAGTAATAAAAGTTTAGTTATCTATTTCCTTATTTTTTTCTCTAAATATTTATTAGTAGTATCATAGCTTGGTTTAGATAAAGTCATAATAAAAAGAGGGACTATAACAGTAGTTTTCTTTCTTGTCTTTGGCGTTATAGAGAGAGAAGTGTGGGAGTGTCAGTAAATACAGAGAGATAAGAATAGACAAAATAAAGAGTAATCATGAGAAAGAGTAACATATTACAACAACTTTTATTATGCACACTTTATTTTGTTCTACAGCAACAACTTTCCTTATGGCTACTGATACTTACATTCAAGCTGCTATCCCACGCTTCGATGGCCACTACGGCCATTAGAATATGTTGATGGAGAACTTTTTAAGATCCAAAAAATATTTGCAGGATGTCTCCAATAGAACAAGCGAGCAACTAACAGAGTAGTGACAAATGTACGAAGAATAGAATTAGAAGTACAATGTTTGAAGGATCTTAAAGAAAAAAATTATATTTTCCAAGCAATTGATCGCTCAATCTTGGAAAAATCTTCTTTGTAAGGACATATTTAAACATATTTAGGATTCCATGAAGAAGTAGTACCAAGGTTCTGCAAGGACAAAAAGGTAGTAGCTTCAAGCACTTTGTTCGGAGTTTGAAATACTACAAACAAAATGTGGAGAATTGGTCATCAATATTTTTCGCAAATGATGCAAATCATTGTGAAGATGTAGATTCTTCGAGTCAAGACAGAGGATGTAACTATCGTAGAGAAGATTCTTCGGACTATGACACCAAAATTTAACTTTGTTGTTTGCTCTATCAAGAAAGCTAATGACATTGAGGAACTTTAAATTGATGATCTGCAAAGTTCCTTGCTAGTTCATGAACATAAAATTAACCGACAAGATAAAGAAGAGCAAGCTTTACAGGCCACAACAAAAAATCACTCAACACTGAAAGGAGATAGAGGATAAGGCAAAGGTGGAAGTAAAGGCAAAGGAAGAAATGATCGTGGCAACCAACAACAACACTACCAATGCCCACAAAATCAATTTCAAGGATAAGGAAAAGGATAAGGAGGCTATCACTTATTAATTCAGAGACCAGAGTCAGCAAACAAGTCTAATGTTGAATGCTACTGCTGTCATAAATATGACCACTATCAGTCAGAATGTCGAACTAATTTGAATAGAAAAAATGGCAAAAGAACTAACTTTACAGAAAAAAGAAGAAGAAATGTCTCTTTTGTTGGTGTGTAACATGAATGAAGAAACTCAACAAAACTTGTAGTATTTAGATATTGGCTACAACAATCATATATGTGGAGATAAGAAGGCATTCTCTGACCCAGATGAACCTTTCACAACACTATTAAGTTTGGTAACAACTCTATAGTACTTATTATGGGAAAAGGAATGGTCACTCTCCAAACCAAGGAAAACTCTACCCATACTATTTCTAATGTTCTTTTTGTTCCAGATTTCAAGATTTGCTTGGTGTGGGTCAACTGCAAGAAAAAAGGTACGAGGTTTTTATCATAGATGGAGTATGTCAAATCCAAGATACAAAGTTGGGCTTAATTGCTTAAGTTAACATGACTGTTAAGCGTATATTTTTGCTTTATCTCCACAACACTACTCATTCATGCTTCTCAGTAAAACTGAAGGATGTGGCATAACTTCGACATTTTCGCTATAGTCACCTAGATTTTGGTGGATTGAAAACTTTACAACAAAAAATTATGGTAATTGGCCTTCCTCAAATAACTACTACATCTAAAGTTTGTGAAGAAAGTGTTATTAGTGAATAACACCATAATCAATTTCTACAAGGAAAGTTATAGAAAGTAAACAATGTGTTAGAGTTAGTGCATTCTGACCTTTGTGTCGCAATAAATCCATCTTCAAATGGAGGTGAAAGATATATAATTATCTTCATTGATGATTTTAGTCAAAAAAACTTGGGTATATTTTTTGCAAGAAAAATCTGAAGCTTTTGCAATTTTCAAAAATTATAAAGTACTGGTTAAGA
>JANTPM010000245.1:14073769-14098857 GCA_025434745.1 Erythroxylum divaricatum | reverse complement strand
GGTCTAACATACCCCTTCTCTAACAGTTCCTCCAACTGTTCCTTCAGCTCCCTCAACTCAGCTGGAGCCATCCTATAAGGCAGTATTGAAATAGGCGCGGTTCCGGGAATCAAGTCAATGGCAAACTCGATTTCCCTCACCGGCGGCAAACCTGGTAATTCATCTGGAAACACATCTGAAAACTCCCTCACAATCGGGAAATCCTCTAACTTCCCTTCATGCACATCGATATCCACCACATGTGCCAAGAAGGCTTCATACCCCTGGCCCATCATTCTTTCGGCTAACATAGCCGAAATCAGTCTTGGCGATGGTGTCTTCCTGTCCCCTCTAAAAATCACTTTTCCACCGTTGCCCAGATCAAACTCCACCTCTTTCCGACCACAATCCAGCTTTGTCAGATATTTCCCCATAGTATCCATCCCTAGGATAACATCTAACCCTCTAAGCACATTGAAGATGTATAAGTGCTAAACTAGATTACTTTTACTTATCATCAAGCTTGGAGTTGAACATATCATCATTTTATTCTAAATCAACATTTGCATAATATACCTCTTAACATTATTAATCAAGGAATGTCGACATAGCAACTCGTTCTAGATGGTACTAATTCATTCCGTTGGGAGAGAAGTGATAAAATTGTCCCAACTGAAGAAATAAATAATGTAGAAAAATCTCCACTTCATACTCTAATGATCGTTGGCCTTCCATGGCCGATCTTTTGCTTCAAGTGTTTAGTATCATTTGAACAACGTTAGTTTCCTTATTATAAACATCTCATTTTCTTTTATGAAGCTATTATATATTTTCATATTTGATGGTATATACTACATATTGTTTTATGATTCCTTAAATCTCAAAGATGACATGTATGCCCATAGAGATAAGAGTGATGTTACAACGGTCTGTAAAGGATTAAGAAAATCATTTGTTTTGGAAAATTCGTCAATTCTATAGACTTCGTCTGGACATTTACGTATGCATGTCACTCTGATTTTGGTTCATCTAACGGTTTACTAATCCGACAATATCTAAGTTCTATTCTGATTGTGCTTTAGGTAAACCGTTTCGTACTGGCAATTCATCTAGAGAGTTTGTCTTTCATACTAAATCTGACGACTCGTTCATTGTATCCTCTACAAGTTTAGCTATAGCGGAAATGCTATTATAAGAAGGTGTTAAAAACTTTACACCTAAGGGAAAAACAATCACTGTTTCAATTGGTGCCTTTGAACATGTAAGACTTTTCTCGAAAATCTAGACATTGGGGACTCATTTACCTTTACCGACTCTCATGTCACTTGGAATCTAAGAAAATAATTATATCATTGTCATTTATCGATGCAATATACTGAACTCAGATTTAAAGTCGATTTATTGTTGTATTTGTAATAATTTGTCAAACAACCCCTCTAAGTGTTAGGGGTTAAACTGATTATTATTGAGTGTAGACTGTTATTATTCTTGTTCTATGATTGTAAAAATTGTTAACCTTCTAATTCAAAGTTTTTACTTGAATACTATATTCAACAAATCATCTTATTTTCTTTTCAATATATTGTGTAAAATATTAGGTCAAATTCTTATATTTCTAGAAAGTTCAATAAAAAATAAATTTCAGGTTGAAATATGCCAACAAAGAGACAATGTGATATAATGCGACTCAGGTTCAGACAATAATTCGGAGGTACTTACTATCAAGGTGAATCACACTCTGCAGCTGCAACTGAATTATCTCCTCCCCCTCCAGCTACTACATTTGCAGATGACGCATCACCTAATGTTTCTGATGCTACACCATCTATCACTCCTACATCATCCACTACCCTTATAGTGGATGAAGGAGAAGACAACCAACTTAGAACTGAGAGACCTGATGGAAGAACTTACATAACAATTATCAATAATCTGTAATGAAATTACATGAAACACTATGTTTATAATTAAGTTATAAGTTTAAATTTTTGCAAATGGTATATAATTATTTGTTTTTATATTAGGTTGATTCGGTCCGGATCATACTCTAGAACCATGACATATAAATTTAAGAAAAAGATTGATCTTGAGAGTTATTTATGGAAGAATATATCTCAGGCTATAAAGATATTTTACTTTCAAAAGCTTGAGGTACAATAAAAAATTTTATTTTATTTTTTAATTGATTTGTATACATTAATTAGATATTATTACATTATAAATATTTATCAAAATTTTCCCTTTCATTTCATAAATATTTTTTTTAGATTTTGAATTTGACGCAATCATACATACAGTATGAGAGAAACAAGTACGTACACATTATCGTAACTTTATCGATGCAATACACAAGGCTAATATACGACTGTCTTATATTCTGAGAAAATATGGAGTCGTTGGCAGCAGTATTGGACATCACTTGAGGCAATATCCATTTCAAAGCGCAACTCGACCAACAGACGTGGAGGACCGGAGGGAGAAAGTCTTCTCGTACATACATGAGGATCTATTATCCACCACGAGCTTGTAAAGAGTCTTGTAAATATCCAAACTTTACACTTATATTCTACTTGTTTTACTTTACTGTATTTCAATTTAAATTGATATGTGAATTTTAGAATGAAAATATGTATATTATAGATAATGATAATGATATAAATATGTGGTATAATATATAGCTTTGTTGAATTATTTTCTTTGTTCAACATGAGTAAATGTCATAAAAATAGAGAAAACTCTGTCAAAATTTTTATAAATTCTAATTCACTTATAACATTTTATTCTTATGCAGGAAAAGTCTATAGGCATGAGTCTACACCCGGTCAGCTCTTTTTGCACACTCATACTAAGAAACATAATAGTGTGACTCAGCACTCCATGTAGAAAATTTAATGCATGTAAAATTTATGTTTTAATATTAATTCTTAATAATTATCACTTACTAAAATAAACATTGTCTTCTAATAGGACCAAATACAATAAAGTATTTAGCAACAGTCTCAGCACGAACAAGCTATTGATGAGAATCATATATATCTTGATACAGTGAGTAGTAAGAACCATTATGAAAGAATCTTCAAGTTAGATTCATTTGCGAACATATGTTATTTGCAATTATCTACGTCTAGGACAGTAACATCTAGCAGACAATCAACAACTAATAAAGTCAATGAGCTTTGTACCGCAGTGTAGACATTGATGGAGTACATAACTCAGCAAAAACATTAGGTAAATGAGTTTAAGAAGAGGGATAACACCTTAGAGCATTTACGATCACTAGGACAGGTCATTTGCTTTGAATTACAAAGACTTATTATATATACTATAATGTTTTTATTATCAATTGAGATAATTTAAATTTTTTATCATCAATCAATTTTTTGTTTAAACAAATTAAATATATAAATAAATCAAAATATTATACACAGATGATTCATAACTGTTAAAATTATTCATTAATCATAAGATCATGAAATAAAATTTAATGTCGAGATTTTTTTAAAAATTTTAAATTATTTACTAACAAAAAATACAAGTACGTTGATAAAATCCATTATATTTACCGACAAAATATCACAAACCGTGGGGAAAATGTAAGATATTTACCGACAGAACAAAGAATACCTATCAGTAATATTGACAATCATCGCCAACTTTACCGTCAGAATTTGTTGACCTATCGGTATGCTTACCGATAGTCAATCATAATCGTCAGAAATTTTACTAACAAAATAACTAATACCATCGACAAATATTCCGATGAAAAGAAAAAATCCGTTGGTAAATTTACCGATGGTGACAGCCAACCGTCGATATATTCACCGATAATCAGTAAATTTACCTACGGTCATTTTAACAACAACTTTGTTCGCTGGTTGATTCTGTCGCTAATTTATATTACCGACAGAATCCAAACGTTTTCCATCGATAATATTCGTCGCTAAATGATATTTTTCTTGTGATGCCCTTTGTACCAAACGACAGGATAATGTTTCGGAGCTCAAATTCACAATGGAACTAGACATGGAGTGTGGAAAATAATTATCCCGCATGCTTACCATAACCGACGACCAACAAGCAAATGGAAAACAGGGAACTACTTGTAACGCTTGATTCTATTACCATAGGAAAACCAAGATACATACAGTTTTAAGATACAGAGCTTCCTCTTGTTATAAGAATTTCAGGATGAGGGTGGCCTGAGAGTGTTCTTCGGAGCACTGATCCAAGGGGTACCAGCAGTGGCAAACCTCCACAGAGCACTAACATGTTCAGGTCTAGCATATTCAATCCCAACCCGTGGACCAATTAGGATCCCTTTAGGCTCCGGCCCATCCAGAAGTTCTAAGCCACCTGACGCACATACGATTTCAGGCTTCTGCATGTTCTGTTCAACCAAACTGATTCAAAGGACAATAGATACTGACCAGGTAAGTAAAGGGGATGGTTGGACCACTCTGTTGAAATCCCAAGCGCTTGACCAATCTAGATGTAACAAGGTTTTAGACATTAGAATCAATCTGGAGAGAACAAATAAACACCGCAACCATAAAACATGAAGCAATATATAATGATTATAGCTTGCCCAGAGATCTTTTTTTCGTCTACGGTGCGTCATAATGACCAAAGAGAGGTGCTTTAGCAATTTAGGAGTTCAAATATCAATTTTGGGTCAAACACCAAAAATTTTATGAAAAGAACAAGACAGCCAAGGCCTCATAAATTGCGATTTCTTCATATTTACACCAGATTATTAAATTTGCATATGGTGCCTGAACAAGAAAACACAGAACCATTGTGTAAGAGTACAGATAAAGAGTGTTTGTCAGAAGACAACTAAAGCACTTAAGGTCGTCGTTTCTTCATTATTCACTACAAATTATTTCATAGACCAAAAGGGAGAACTATCTTTAAATTTACAGGTGAACAAGTCACAAAAATCCAATGTTGTGAATCAAGATTAATGTACTCACATGACTAAGTGATACTCAACAATAAACAACCAACCTTGCCAGGGCCAGTAAGGAGGACAGGTTTCTCTGTTATTTGACTCCGACGCTGCTGAATTGTAACCAGTCCTGTAATTGTTCCGAATAAAAAAAAACAAGATACGATAAGCACTTAAACAAAGGCATACTAGAATGATGGTCGGTGTCCTACAAACCTCATATAGTTAAATATTCACCAGGAAACAAAGCATAACGATCTTCGGTCTCTATGATAGTCACACTCAATAATCACTTGTTAACAAATTTCATGTCAATGTATATCATTTCCTACCAGACACTGTGAGATGGTTATCATCAAACTTTCGGGCAGTAGAGAATTCAAGACCACTTTGAGCTATTTAGTTGGATTGACGGTGTTATAACCAACTAAATAGCTCATTAAAGACAGTTTTAGTTCCACAGCAAAGTAGAGAATTCAAAACAGAAATCATGAGAGCCTCTTATTTCCAGGATAAGTATCCATGGAAGCAAGTTCGTTTAAACTTTGCTGGCTCTGGGATAGGATTCCATTTCCTAAGAACAAAGGGTGAAAGGGCACTATCTTTTCAAGCTCATTGGTTTTAAAGGCAAAGATCAATGCTCCTACAAGCCACCATATAAAACAGAACCAAAAAGCATAACTTTGGAAGAGACGCATAGCCTTGCAAACTTACCACTGACTGGAGCACAAGAACGGATTAAGACTGCAGCGCCAACTCCATCCTTGTCTGCAACAACATTCAGCATTGTGTGGAGACCATAGCAAAGGTAAACATACGCATGCCCTCCTGGTCCAAACTACATCCAAAACACAAGTTGAAAGCAGAAAGACGACAATCAATGTCAGACATATTTTTAAAGCGTAACACTCCTGAATCTGAAAAATGAACACTGGCAGTGTATTACAACTGGGGCTGTTCTTGCAGTAATCCCAAATCTACCATGACAAGCAGAATCATTTGCCCTGTAAGCTTCCACCTGCACTGCACAATTCCATATCATTCTTGTACCTAGAAATAGATGAAAAACAAAAATTCTCACAATAGCTCAATTAATGGATAAGTCAGACCCAGTATCTAGTCATATAAAACAAAGTGTATTTTCCAAATAAGAAAAAAGTTCTATATTTGTTACCAGAAGAAACTGCCAGCAGCTTTATTACATTGGATTAGAAAAGAAAAGTAATGCAGATCAGAGGCTGTACACTTTACCTCTGTAATCTGAAGAATGACGTCGTCTCTTCTGAGGAACTTGCCAAGCAAGCGCGGGGCGAGATCGAGAGCGTCAATTTGGAAGAAACTGGGGGGCAGTATAGTGATTCTATCCAAACCCAACGGGTTCGAAATTGCAGATTGAGGCGTGCACTTCACCAGGCGGCAGTCGTCTTGGGGTTGGGTCAGCTGAACCAGTTTCTTGGATCTGCCCACTCTCTTGAATCGCCGTCCCGTTTTCATCATTCTTTTTGGCGGGGGAGGGTTCTTGTTTTTGTTTTTAATTTTTTCCCTTTAAGTTTGTTTTAATTATTAATTCAAAGGGAAAAATAACACTTTTGTTTTAGAAAAATAATATAGGAATGTGGGCGAGCCTCCAAAGCCCTAAAAGCTCGGAAAAAAGAAAAATAGGCACGTTCTAGACTCTTCCTCAAAATCAAGAAAGGCTATTCCTGGAGACAATTCTAGACTCCTCCGTTGTTTGTTATAGAAACCTCCAGATCTCCACCTTCCTTTTTAATTTTCCACGCCTCTCCCCTTCTCCTCCTCCTTTTTCGTGAACTTGCATTGCATTGCTTAGCTTTTCGTGGAATGGCCAAGTACGGAGAGGGCGACAAGCGGTGGATCGTGGAGGAGAGGCCCGACGGCACCAACGTCCACAACTGGCACTGGGCCGAGACCGATTGCCTCGAATACTCTCGAAACCTCCTCTCCAAACTTCTCTCCAACCTCACCCTCCTCGACGACGAAGGCAACCTCTTCGTCAAGACCAAGAAGATCGAAAAGCTCGACGGGGAGGCCTACGTGAACATCCGCAAGGGAAAGATCATTCCCGGGTACGAGCTCAGTCTCAGCCTCTCGTGGGAGGGAGAGGCCAAGGATGCCGAGGGGAAGACGCTTCTCAAGGTGGATGGGTCCGTCGAGGTTCCTTACATCTCCGACGAGAACGCCGATGAGGACCCCGAGATTAGGGTTACGGTTAAGGACGAGGGGCCTGTGGGAAAGAGGTTGAAGGAGGCTATGCTGAATAAGGGAAAGTGGTTGATTGTGGAGAAGATTAGGGTTTATGTGCAGACTATGGCCAAAGGCGGCCCTGCTAAGGATGAATTGGAGATCAAGAAAATAGCTCCAGAGAAAGATACGGTGGCGACGACGTTGAAGGACCTTCCGACTGTGGTGCCGGAGAAGGCGGAGAAAAAGGAGTCGAAGAAGGGGCTTAAGACTATAAGTATGACGGAGAAGTTTAATTGTAGAGCTAGGGATTTGTATGAGATATTGATGGATGACAATAGGTGGAGAGGGTTTACTCAAAGTAATGCCAGGATCAGTAGAGAGGTTGGTGGGGAGGTTAGTTTCTTCGACAGCTCGGTTACTGGAAGCAATGTGGAGTTACAGGAAGGCAAGTTGATAGTTCAGAAGTGGAGGTTTGGGAACTGGCCTGATGGGGCTATTTCCACGGTAAAAATTGTTGCTTTGATTTGTTTTTGTTGCTTGTGCGTGATCTTTGAAAAGCTGAATTTTGTATTGTGGAGTGATATTTTAGCTATGTAGCACGGACACGGCAAAATGGAGCCGTGTCGGCGTGTCGGATGTGTGTCCGTGTCGGACACTCGCTGACACACGTAGGACACAACTCGGACACATTTAGAGACTGCTCGGACATTGCTTAATAAAAAATATGCTCCATAGAATATATGCTTCATGTTTTTTGAGAGGGGCTTATAAAATATCAAATATGTATAAACTATTCAGACTTACATCAATCAATATATATTATATTATGAATTCTGAAATTTTTTCTTAATTCTAAATTTTATAATATATATATATATGCCGTGTTTGTGTTCATCAAATTTTAGAAATTAGTATGTGCTCGTGTCCGCGTCGCGTGTCCATGTCCGTGTCATGTCGTGTCGTGTCTATGCTTTTTGGTATTTTAGCTTTAATGGAATTGGGATGATTGTTGCAGGTGAGACTGACGTTTGATGAGCCTGAACCTGGCATTACGGTTGTCAAGCTGATGCATACTGATATTCCTGAAGAAGACAGGTTTGTTCTTCCTTTTCTGTTGTGGATGGATTGTAATTACGTGGTCGGCTTGGTTTCTTGATTTCTTTTGTTTTTCGGTTGTATTATATGCAGATATGGGAATGCAACTGTGGCAGAGAACACAGAGCGAGGATGGCGTGACCTTATTTTCCATCGGATTCGCGGAGTTTTTGGTTTTGGCATATGAATTTCATATAAAAGTGTAGTTGTTTCCGTCACGTCTTCCTTTCAGGCATGGAAATTGAAGCATTGGGTTGGCCTAATATTAACTGGTCAGATGCTGTGTGCTGTCTTTGGTATCGGTGCCCATCTGATTGATTGTACTATTTTACGGTAACAAAAATTCATTGTCGAGTCTCCAGTTCCGTGATCTCAAATGGACCATACAAGGTTTGCGAGATCGCCTGTGGTAATGTTTATTGCCACCGTATTCAGTTTTTATTATCCCAAGTTTCCTGCTTCTTGAGTTTGTTCCTTCTGCGTTTACTGTTGCAGAGGGGGCTTACTGTTTATTATCAAGTATGAAACATTATAACGAACCCTCAATTTGACTTAATTGTGGTGGGATTCACTCTGAATGAATGGTATTACTGTCAAATGACTCCAGTGTTCCTCAAAAATTTGTTTGGATTTGGCTCATTTATGTTGATGGTATATGTATGAGCTTTGTAATGAATGTACTGTGAATGCTTGTATAGGGGGAGTTCTTTGCTGGTTTGTTTTGTGGTATGAGTATGACAATGGCATTTTGGCCAGGGGCACTTCTTGTGGGAAATATTTGTGTCACATTAGTTGTCCATGTCCATAGGAGTTTGTTTTTTTAGTGGTTTTAGTTTGTCTTGGATTTACCTAGTCTTTAGGAGAATACATAGCTTTAGGTGGTTTTATTGAAGTTTGTTGTCCTTTATTAGGAGTTAGTGGTGCACTTTTTAGTTTCAAGCATATATCACAAAAGTTCAGCTCTTTATTTCCAGTTTGTTTTTCTTTCTCTATATATTTATCAGTGTTATGTTTAGAGAAAGCCATGTAGCTTTCTTTCTTGTCTTTGGAATTGTAGAGAGAGAAGTGTAGGGAGTGTTATTAATAGCCGAAGTAAAGATTAATTGTGAGATAAAGTGACGTATTGCAACTATTTTTTTCTACTCTATTTTGTTCTGCAGTGACAACATTATTGACAACTACGTTCAACTTGCAATCCTACGCATCAATTGTCAATATGACCATTGGAGTATGTCAATATGACCATTGGAGTATGCTGACGGGTAGTTTCTTAAGATTCAAAGAATATTAGCAGGTTGTCTCCAATGGAATAGATTAATCAACAGCTAACATTGCAGTGACAGGTGCACAAAGAATAGAACTACAAGTACAACGTTTGAACGATATCAAAGCAAAAGGTTTTATCTTTCCGATGCAATTGATCGCTCAATATTAGAATCCATTCTTTGTACGTCCAAACATACTGGGGATTTTATGAAGTACTAAGGTTGTGCAAGGGCAAAGAGACAAGAATCGATAACAATAATTTTTCACAAACAATGGAAATTGTTAAAAAATTGCGGGTCACGTCGACCAGATAGAGGATGCAGCTATAGTAGAGAAGATTCTTTGGTCTATGACACTAAAATTTAATTTTATTGTCAGCTCTATCGAAGAAGCTATTGACATCAAGGAACTTTCAACTGATAGATTGCAAAGTTCATGAACAAAAAATTAACCAAGGGAAAGAAGAGCAAGCAGAAATCAGATGACATGGAAATGCAATAAAGGACAAGGCAGATGCGGAGTTAAAGGTAGAGGAAGCAATTATTGTGGCAACCAAAACCAACACTACCAATGCCTAAAAAATTAATTTCAAGGAAGAGGAAGAGAACAAAGAGGTCATCAAAGACCAAAGTCAATAGACAGGTCCAATATGGAATGCTACCATTGCAGTAGGTATGATCATTATTAGTCAGATTGTTGAACTAATTTGAATAGGCAAAATGGTGAAAGAACTACCTTTGTAGAAAAAGAAGAGGTGTCTCTTTTGATGGTGCATAACGCGAATGAAGAAACTCGAAAAAATATCTAGTATTTGTTTCTAGTTTAGCAATCATATGTGTGGAGATATGTAGGTATTCTTTGACTTAGACGAATCTTTTCAGAATACTGTCAAGTTTGGTTACAACTCTATAGTACTTGTTATGGGAAAAGGAAGGGTCATTCTCTAAACCAAGGAAAATTCTATCTACGCTATCTTCAATGTTTTTTTCTGTTCCAGTTTTAAAGACTAACTTGCTTAGTGTGAGTCTGCGGCAAGAAAAGGGGTACGAGATTTTTATCAAAGATGGAGTAAGTCGAATCCAAAAAACAAAGTTGGGCTTAACTACTCAAGTTAACATGACACTAATCGTATATTCCCACTTTATCTCCGCAACATCACTCATTTATGCTTCTTAGCAAGTTGAAGGATGTGGCATGACCATGGCATTTTTGCTATGGTCACTTAAATTTTAGTGGTTGAAGACCCCACCCTAGAAAATTATGGTAATTAGCCTTTCTCATATTACTACTTCATCTCAAGTTTGTGAAAAATGTGTTGTTAGCAAACAACTCTGTAATAAATTTCCATAAGGGAAGTCATAGAGAGCAAAGAATGTGTTAGTATATCCTGACCTTCGTGGTCCAATAAATCCATCTTCAAATGGAGGTAAAAGATATATAATTACCTTCATTGATGATTTTAGTCAAAAATATTGGGTATATTTTTTGCAAGAAAAATCTGAAGCTTTTGCAATTTTCAAAAATTATAAAGTACTGGTTAAGAAAGAAATGGTCATCCCGATCTAAGCTCTTTATACAAACCGTGATGGTGAATATATCTCACAAAAATTCGCAACATTTTGCAAGAACCATGGAATCAGAAAGCAACTTACGACAACTTACACACCTTAACAAAATGGAGTTTGTGAGTGGAAAAATTACACCATTTTGAATATGGTGCAAAGCCTTTCGACAAGGAGCTAGAGTGGCATTCCAAAAACTTTCTAGCCTGAAGTAGTAAATCGGTGCATTTATATTTTGAACAGAAGTCCCATACTTGCTATTCAAAATATGACACCAAAGAAGCATGGAGAGAACATAAACTGATAGTAGATTATTTCAAAAATTTTGGGTGTGTTGCCTATGCCTATATTCTAGATAAGAAAAGGACAAAGATAGATGATAAAGGGGAGAAATGTATTTTTCTTGATGTTTGTGATCAATCAAAAGCTTATAAACTTTATAATCCTATCCCTTTGAAAATTGTTATCAGTCGTTATGTAGTTTTTTATGAAGAAAGTTTTTGTCCATGAAACAATAATGTTGTTGAATAATAAATACCTATAAATTTTGATGGAGTTAACGAAGAGGAGAGGCAAAAACATGAGGATAATGATTGATAAGTTCCACCACATGTTCCAAGCTTGGCAATAGCAACAAAAAATGAAGAACGGTCTCAACATGTTAAAAGAAAACCTATATGGATGGCTGATTATGAGGTAAATGGAATTGACCGATCTGAGGACCCAATTGCTTTATTTTTCAATTGTGATTCTACAACTTTAAAAAAGGATATCAAAGAGTTAAAATAGAGAAAGGTGATGGATAAAGAAATTGTAGCCATCGAACGGAACAACACTTAGGAGTTGGCTGGTCTTCTGTAAGGGCACAAAACAATTTGTGTCAAGTGGGTATATAAGGCAAAATTAAAGGAGAATGGAGAAGTTGACAAGTACAAGGCACGCTTAGTAGCTAAAGACTATAACCAAGAGTTTGGACTAGATTATAAAGAAGGTTTTCCTCCTGTTACAAGACATGATACAACTAGAGTTGTGATTTCATTAGCAGCACAACATTCATGGCTCATCTTTCAATTGGATGTGAAGTTAGCATTCTTGTATGTTGATTTTAAAGAACATGTATCTGTCTATCAACCTCCTGATTATATGAAGTTTGGAAGAGAAAATAAGGTTTATAAACTAAAAAAGGTTTTATATGGGTTAAAAACAAGCTTTACGTACTTGGTATAGTTGTATAAATTCTTATTTTTCTAAGAAAGGTTTTGGAAAATGTCTATATGAGCATACACATTTTTCAAAGATTGGAGATGGAGGGAAATTGCTCATTGTTTGACAAATTTTAAGAATCTATGATGGTTGAGTTTGATATGTTTAATCTTGAAAAGATGCATTATTTTTTATGCATTAAAGTGGTGCAATTAGCAACTGAAATTTTACTTCTCAAAAGAAGTAATGTGCAAGAAATTTTGGATAAGTTTCAAATAAAAAATTACAATTCTGTTAACATGCCTATTGAAGTATGTCTAAAGCTTGTTCGAAATCCTGAATGAAGGAAGATTGACAGCACGCTTTACAAGAAAATTGTAGAGAGTTTGATGTATTTAACCGCAATAAGACCTGACATAATACATGATGTAAGTTCCATAAGCAGATTCATGGAGTGTCCAAAGGAGATTCATCTCTTAGCTATAAAAAGAATCTTTTGGCAATTGCAAGGGACTGCTAGTTATGAGTTGTTCTTCAAGAAAGGCGAAAAGTCATATTAATTTGACTTTACAAATGGTGATTAGGCTAGAGATCAAGATGATAGAAAAAAAAAAACAATTCAAGATATGTTTTCATGCTTGGTTCAGGAGCTGTTTCATGATCTTTAAAAAATCATATAATTTGGCTGCAAAAAATACTTGAAGAGTTGCATTTCAAGCAAGAGGGAGCTAATACAATTTATTTTGATAATAATTATGTCATCAAACTCTCTAAAAATCCTATTCTATATAGAAGAAGCAAGCACATAGATGTGAAGTTTCACTTTCTAAGGGCCCTCAAGGGATGCAATTATTGATCTTTTCTATTGTAAGAGTGAAGATTAGATGGCAAACATAATTTCCAAGCCATTAAAATTGCCTTCTTTTCAAAAGCTAAGAAATCTACTTGGAATTTGTGCACTTGATAAGTATTTTTAAACTGAATGGGATTGTTGGAAATATTTGTTCCACGTCTTAGTTGTCTATTTTTAAACTGAATGGGATTGTTGGAAATATTTGTTCCACGTCTTAGTTGTCTATTTACATAGGAGTTTGATTTTTATCGGTTTGATTTTTCTTTTTACTTAGTCTTTAAGATAATACATAACTTTAGGTTGTTTTATGGAAGTTTATTGCACTTCATTAAGAGTAAGTAGTTGCCTTCTTAGTTTTAAGCATATATCTATTGAGTTTAGCTTTATAAATTTAACATATTTCGACAAACCTAATAAGCAGACTTTGGTGATCAAATAGTTACAAGAGAACTATATTTCAAATTTTGAAGAAAATAGATATATAATATAATGCTTATTCAATTAACTATAATCTAATTAAATCCAAAAAATTCTTCAGAAAAAATATAATTATCAGCAATTTATATGCAAATCTAGTTTGATTTTTCCAATATCATTTGAGGCAGCAAGATGCTATTTTAAGCACATTCTTTGGCTTGAAAAAACTTTTGCCTTTTTTTTTTCCTTTTTAATTTTTGGGTCCAATCGAGAGTGACATGAACGTCACGTCTTACGGGGAAGCGTCCATGAATTTAGCTGCATGCGTATGACACGTGTGAAATCTGACAAATAAATACAATTCTTTATGCTGGTTGGTAGACAGCAAAAGGTGGTTGTCATCCTACGCAATTTGAACTTTGTTCCTTCGCAAATAGCGGCTTTACAAATTACAATACTATGATTAATGATTCCACATCTAGAAAACCTGGCGGCTGGCACTGTTCATATGACAATTTCTGCATCATAATTCATACATGTAATTAGGGGGATATATGACTTGAAAAGCGTCATGAACTGTTGGTAAACAAATTCATGATCCTTTGATGTTTATTCGTTTTAATAAATTTCACTGAAAATTAGTAAGAACATTTTATATATAGGTTTCTACATATAATTGTTTCCCACCTTAAATTTTACCAGAAACAGCTCTCTTTATACATAAGATATATCTAGCAAAAAATGTTAACTTGTTCTATTTTGGTTGTTGATTTAAATCAAGTTGATAATTACTAAACTGTAGTGAAGTTTTATGCATTACGGTCTTTTTCATTGTTTACTCTGGTAAGATGAAAAAATAGTATTGATAATCCAATAATATGAAGAACTCTTTTGTTTATTGGCGTGATCACAACGAGACAGCTTCCAAAAATGCTATCGTACGTGCTAGATGGAAGAATACCCTTCAATTTATCATTGTTTATTGTAGTTAATATCCTGTAGTTATTATTGTACACTGATGTATACATTGGACAATAATCTTTCTTCTTAATTGTTGCTTTTTAGATAATTTTAATCTTAATTATGAGTTAAAAATTGTGATTTTTTTTTTATATAGATTAGTCCATTGCAAACCAATGTCGCCATCAAATTTTATAAACCGCCCCTTTTTGCCAAGAAGGTCAAGGTGACAAATTTTCCTTTTCCCCAAAATCGTGTCAAAATAATAGTCTTCGTAGATGTATCCAATTACAGAGTTATTATTTTGATGGCTTTCTTAATTATCAATATTGATATTACCTAAATTTATCTTAATACATTAACAAGTTAATTATAATTAAGTTCACTAAAATGATAAGTCTGGTATATATATTTACATGCCCATAAAATCTTACGTACCTTTCTTCTCTCTCGCATGAAATCAATCCAGAAACGATTATTATCATTGTTGCAGTCAAAGGGCTAGGATTCACGGAGGAAAGGTAATTAGGCCTCACAATCTTAAGTTTTGATTCCAAGAAGACGAAAAGAAGGGAATCAATCCACTTGTCGTCCTGCTAGGTCGGTAAGAAGCCGCCTGACTGCTTCTTGGAAAGCTGGCTCGTCCCATTCAGTCCCCTACATGTCATCAAAGTATCAAGACAGAATACCCCTCTCAGTACACAATCTAATGTAAATTCATTGAAGTTTATCCACAACTCTACTTTGGAAAGAATACATTGAAACCCTAGAGGAGGAAAGCTCCTGGCACCTTCTAATTATGCTTATATTCTCCACAATTTAACAAATCTTACCAACCAAACCTTAGAGATTCATCACTGTCATCATATTAAGAACAGCTGGAAACTTCTAACAGTCATAGTAGAATTCATGTGCTATATCTCCGTCACATATTGTCGATGTTATGTTGATGATCTATACAAATTGAACCGAGTATGACTGTATGAGTAGAAGCATACCTCAATCGTCAGTCCCAAAACTATGCGGTTGAAATGATTCGAGTCCATTAAATGTGTACTGGCTTGTACGGATACCACGTTCATGTTCTCAACTTGTTTGCAGAAATCCAAGAGCCGAGAGACCATATTCAAGAGAGAATGTTCTCCTCTTACAGTCACTTGCAAATTGACAACTTGTTCTGATGAAGTTGATTCAGATACTTGTAAGAGCTGGACATCAAATCTTTCAGTACTTGGGGCTCCACTTACTTCTCGGGCTGCTTCTTTGGCAAGAGAAAGCTGTGCCTCTAATTGGTGGTTTCTTCGACTAAGCTCATCAACTTGATCCTTCAATGACGTCAAGCAGTCCCTCGTTCTAATCAGAACTGATGCTTTATCTTTCTGTTTCATGAAAAGCAAGCATGACAGATACTCACAGACACGAGTTCTTATATTAGTAGTTTCATACGTGTAATATTCATCAGTTTGTGCAAAAACTGAAAGGTTTAATGTATCTACCAAATCAGTAAACTAATTTGACGAGTAAGATGTAGCTCAGACATACCCTTGTATCCGGAGAAAGAAGTGACCTAAGTGCTTGAAAGCTTTCATTAAGCTTTTCACGCCTTTTCCGTTCATTGAGCGAATGGAAAAACTGAGTGCTTATACGGTGGTTTGGCAACATATGTTCACGTGTAGCAATGTTTAAGCTTTTAGAATATGTAATTGATCGTTTGAGCATACTTTGCCTTTGCAAATTGGTGCTCAGTGCCTTTGTGCAAGCCAAAGCTGAGGAGGAGTTCTTCAAAGCATTTTCTCTCTCCTGCGGAACAAAAGGTAAATTCTGTGTAGTGGAAGAAGAAGAGGATGGAGAATTGTTTAAAAGTGCCACTATGGCTCTTCTCATTGTGGCATCCACACTCTCACTGGTTAGGGCAAGATTTTGTATGGCTTCCTGGTGTGGGATTGTTGTGTGAAGGTGAGGTAATGGTTGCAAAGTTTGTGTGGCTCTTTGAAGTTGAGAAGTGCTACTTGAGCATGGCAATGGTTGCAAAGATTGCCTGGCTTGTTGAAGAGGAGAAGTCAAAGGACTTGGAATTGATTGGATAGAGTGCAAGGCTTGTTGACGTGGAGAATTTATGTTTGGAATTGGATGTGAATATTGGAGGGCAGCTTGAAGTGCACTGGTTGTGCTTGGTAGTGGTTGCAAAGATGGATACTCCTGGAGGGTCTCTGGAATTTGTGATGTACCTGGAATGTTAAAGAGAAAAAAAGAGGTATCTGGGGTATCCATGGATAGTGATCTCCGTGAAGATGAAGATGAATAACGTCCAATTGGATCAACTGCTTGAGTACGTTCTGCCAATGAAGATTTCCGAGAGAAGTCCTCTGGGAACCAATTTCTCATCTCATTTTCCACGTTAATCTGAAAATAAATTACAAGTGCACTTTGATGAGGCTCTTTCTACAAATCTTTCATAAATAATAATCCATTTTCTGCTGCAAGAACAATAGGGTTTTTGGTATGCTAATCAGTCGGTATTCGTTAACGATTCAAGAAACGAGTTCTTAAAATTAAACAATAGGGTTTTTGGTATGCTAATTAGTCGGTATTCGTTAACGATTCAAGAGACGAGTTCTTACTCCAGTCACTCTAGACCATCCTAGTTCAATTTCTCCACTCTTGCACCCCATGAAAATTGCAGTCTGTAATCATATAAGAGGAAGAGAACTGAAAAATGAGAAACAGTTACGATCACAAAACACCACCTATACTCGAGATGTAAGAGCTATATGAAACGATCTTTTTCCATTGACAGAAGTGAACTAACCTTAATTCTGGCTTCCTGCCAAAGGTACACAGCAATGAAGTCAGCCAAGACAAACAGATCATGGCTAGATAGCACCAATGGAATTGATCGAAAAGATTCAAATTTTGACCTAGCAGATAATTAATTACCTGATAGAACTGCCGTTGTGCCCTTACTGACGCCTTACTGTGAAGGTCCATTTCTTGAAGCTCTATGAAGGGAGATTCGATCACGAAGGCTTGTCCAGGAACACGGCTACTAGGGCAGAAGAAGAAGGCATTTGAATGAAAACATACATACAAAAGTAAAGTAACATATCTTGCATAAGGAGAAACTAGTGGGACAAAAAAAAAAAAAAACAGACGAGTTTGCCGTACTCATTAACGACGGGATAGATTCCTTGCTGGTATTCTTGAAAAAGAGCTCGAGCTCTCGGCTGGTTCGCTACTTCATCTTGGATATACCCATCCCACAACAGTAAACAGCTGACGATGAGAGAAGAAAAGATAAGCTGGGATTGCCAATGAATCATGTGTATAATCTTACCGTTGAATGTGTATACTCAACTTACTTGGAAGGGCAAGGGAGATATGACCAAAGGCAAATGTAAGTACTTCCAAAAGACTGCATGAGCATCTGGAGATAAGCGGCGCGCTCAACTTGGCGGAGCGTAAAGATGGTGTCCATGTCGACATGTAAAGAAAGACCCTTTAGTCGCCGTATCGATTAACTCGTACACGCATCCTGACCTCTCTCGTCCTTAAAAAGTCATTTGATTGTGTCTCTACCCAGATCGCGTGCAGAACTTATATATGTGATTTAAGACGTCAAAATGGTATGGACACAGAGATGAAGATGATGGTACATAGAAAGTCCAATCCACCCAGATTGTTTTAAGTTAGGTTGATATGTGGAGTTTTTACAGTGAACTGGTTGAAATGGGAGAGATGAAAAAGATCATCATATGGGAATTAAGGGGTAGATGGGAGCTCTGTATGTACATGGGTTGTGAAATTAAACATTTGGAAAGTAGTGGTAGGGACCATGGTGGACGAGGGAGAAAAGTAGACGAGAATTGGTTGAAAACTGTGGGAGAGAGGGACCTTAGTTAGCCATAGAAAAGTAAGGAATCAAACTTCCAATCCCGTTAGTTCGTGAATCCTTTATATGCGCACCGTTTAAATATTGAGTTCAGATATTTAGTTCAATATTATAGTATCCTATTCGGTTCAATAAATTTCAGTTATTAATTCATATGAATCTCGCGTAAATTATACGTAGACTTCGCGTAAATCTTACAAAATAAATAATTAAGATTTCATTGAATAAAATAAGACAGTAATTTTAAAGAATATCTTGTCTCCTAAATATCTGGATTCATTCGGTCTAATTGTGCCACGTCCCTGACAAAAATGACTGACGTGAGATTGATAAGTTTATGGAGTCTCTCCCACTTTAAAAAATTGTTTTCTCATATGATCTGTAATGATTAATATTAGAGTCAACAACACTTTTTTAAATCTTCGTGCCACGTCGCAGATGCACATTGGGTGGGGGCACTTGCCCCAATAACCCAACTATTTTTTAAAAAAATTATAAAAAATATTATTATTTTAATTTTTTTATAAAATAAAATAAAATTTTACCCTCTTTCAAAAGATTTTTATCCTTATTAGAATTTTGTTCCATTAAAAATAAAATTTTGCCTCCATTTAAAAAATTTTCTAAATTCATCCCTAATCATGCTCACATGTGGTGACGCTGGCATTGTAATATTCACTCGGGACTAGAAAAGATCTAACGCACAGTCAGTTCATAAGTATGTGGGTGGTGACGTCGATATAGCAGTGTTCACTGGAGGATAGAAAAAGTCTAGCTCGTAGTAGCCTGTCAATGCTTGGGTTGCGAAGCGTGATAAATTGTCCCACATCGGTAATAAAAGAGACTAATGTGAGATTTATAAACTTATAGACTCCTCACCCTTTAAACTAGCTTTTAGGGTTAGTTCTCTCATAAGATTTGTAACAATTAGTATGAGAGCCAACACCATTTCTTCAAGACTTTGTGTCACGCCCATGGATAGTGACATCAGCATTGCAGTGTTCGTCCAATACTAGAAAAGGTTTAACGCACAATTAGCCTGTAAGTATGTGAGCAGTGATGTCCGTATAGCAGTGTTTGCTCTGGGCTGAAAAAAGTCTAGTGCATAACTAACCTGCCAATGCTTGGGCTGTGAAACGTGGTAGAATGTTACGATCTAATTATCCTACATCAATAATAAAAGAGACTGATGTAAAATTTATAAATTTATAGAATGTCTCACCTTTTAAGCTAACTTTTAACGATAGTTCTCCGGTAAATCCTGGAACAATAACCTGCAAAATACTTCAATAAGATATTTCAGTCTTATACAAGAGGCTCGGTTGATTGAAAGAGACGAATTCAGATACAGAAACTTTTAGCCTTATATTCTTACCCCCACCAACTTGACCGTCCGTAAGGGGCCATATTCTCTTATTACGTCTTCTTTCACATTGATTGTACACTTTTGATAATTTTCCCCGCTCCTTATTCATAATTGTGATGGAATGATAAATCTATTAAAACCAAGTTCAACTGCAAACTTGAAAGAAAAAATATTATCTGTGAGGAGAGTGGTGGGTAAGTTTCATTTGTGACTTTACCATCCGGTAAAAAATGTTCAATAGTTCAGTTTGAATTTTATTATTTAGTGAATTATAATAATTTTAGCTAATTTAAGTTTATTATTTATTTAAAATTCATCATATATTTTAAATTGCTAACTAATTTATTTAGATCATATAATTTATTGATTACTATTATAATTAATAATTTATTTAATACATATTAAAAAATCAGTATTCAACTATAATTACAAACCAACCAATTACTAACTCACGATTTTATTATACAGTAAATAAGTTGAAACAATTTTCCATAAGAATTATAATTAACAAACTAAATACAGTGAAACTGATGAAACATGGAGACCTTTGGTTGTAATTTCCAATCAGTACTCGCAAGTTCATATTTTCTGAAAAAGCCCCCTTCACTTGCATTTCCGCTTCGTCACCTACCCTTCTTATCGTCCCGTAATCGGAGCTCCACCGTAACCCTCAGCATGTCGGCTCTCACTGCCCAAAATACCGGTAACCCAACCCGACTTTTGTGTTTATCTACCTTATACAGTCGCTTATTTGCTGTTGGCATGATGTTTTTGTACCTGCCCATGTTTTAGTTTAAGTGTTTGGGTTGGGTTGTTATAATGGGTAGGTGTCAGTCTAACTAGCTTTGATTAAGGGATGACACAAAAAGTTTGATCTTTTCTTCTTCTTTTGTAATTTCAATTGTTACATTGCAATTTTTTAGATGGTTAATCCTGTATTGACTTGTTCTATGACTATCCTCCAGTACGCGTCGACTCTGGGTTCGAGTTGGGAAATAGACAAGTAGTTACTCCGGTCCGGTTAGATGCAAAAGTTGGGCAATTGTTGTCAAATTAGTTTCTTATGTACTTGTATGTTTTAATTGTTTTCTTCTATGTTTTAATGAGTGACATGTGGATAAGAGTACAGCTTATGGGAATTTGGTAAAGGATCAACATGTATCCTGCTGTATATGAGCTCATATTTTATGTTTTTAAGTGTAAGAATTGCTGACAGCATTCTTAATTTTATCGCTATATTGACACAACTAATATTGGGTTTCAGTTCTGCAGCAACAGAAAATCATAGTACCAAATAAACATGGTGAAAAACTCGTCGGTGTATTACATGATACTGGATCTGAGGAGGTTGTTGTCTTGTGCCATGGCTTCCGTTCCTCAAAGGTTGCTCTTGGTATTGGGATGTCATTATTTCCATGTAAATTATTCTAGCATTTAGTCATCCTTTAGATGGCTAATTCATGCAGCAACAAAAATTAATGTGAAGTAAACTAACTTTCCGCTATTTTCAATTTCTAGGGTCAAGAGTTGATAGAGAACCTTGCTGTTGCATTGGGAAATGAGGGCATTAGCGCGTTCCGTTTTGATTTTTCTGGAAACGGGTGAGCTCCTATTTTTCTTCACTGATGGATACGATTTATGTTATAGGCATATGTTCACAACATTTGTGCTGTTACACGGAGGTCAATTGGAATGACAGGATTCAGTACATTGAGTTGTTGTTATGTGCCCGTGTTTGGGATCGAGTCCAAGGATGATTATCATGAAAGTTAACCTCTTTTCCCTTGTTTACGTTGGACCCCTTTCTTGCAGAACCTATTTTTGCTGATGAAAACAGGTAGCACTTGTTGAGGTCAAGGTCTGCCTAGATTAGAATAAGTTATTCTACTTCTAAGCTAATTTTTATGATAACTTCTGGCTTACTTTATTGCATAACGTAATAGCTTTATATAGGCAAAGAAACGCAAAAGTTCCACCTAAACTAAGACTCCTAGAAAGACTCCTATTCAAGCTGTTTTAGGACTCTTAGAAAGACTCCTATTCACACTGTTTTTATTAACATAACTATAACAGAAACTAGTGCTGAAATAATAGGGAAATAGTAGACTTCTACTAAAAATAAAATACTACTCTAATATACTCCTTATAAAACACTTATACTCTTATAGACTCCTAATAAAGCACTCATCTATATTATCACTCCCCTCTTCGACATCACAAGCTCGAAATCAAGTTATGCCAGTGGTGGTATGCAAAGATATCTTCTCCTCTTCTTCCTCAGAATTTGCCACCTCAATCCAAAATCCAAAATAGTCTCTTACATTTATGCCCCACCGAATAAGACTCATCGCAATTGTAGCACAAGCCCTTCTCTCCTCTTTCAGTCATTTCCGCTTTGGTTAAGCATCTTCGCATTGGGGGTGGAGTACTTGTTGTACTGGAGGTTGTTGTTTTAGCCCCTAAGTTTATCCTACTTCCTAAAAGTGTGGCTTCACTCGCGCTGGTGTTGTTACTACTATTGCCAATTGCGAAGATGGCCATAGGGTGGTGTTTCAGCTGCCTCTTACCCCTTGCGTGTATTGCATCTACATACATTGTAATTTTCTTTCACTTGCTCTTGCTAAGTTCATTGCAGCTCCAAGATTAACAGGATATTGCATCTCCACCTCAATTCGCAGCCCTTCTACCTAGGGTTGTTCAAGAAAACCCGCGAACCTGTGAATCAGACTTGAACTGCATAAACCGAACCTGAAAAATCAGGTTCATGGTTCAGGTTCAGGTTTTTAACTTGCGGTTTTAGGTTAACGGAACTGAACCTGATTTATAGGTTTAGATTTAAACCTGAACTTAAAACATCCAAAAAACATATCATATATTTAGATATAATTTAAGAAGATAATAATAATAATAAATTTACTAGTATTTACTATATTAATTCTTGAGTAAAAATAGAAGAAAAGGAAAAAAAACTACTTTAATTCTATGTTATTAAACGTTAATCTTGAACATTGTTATTATAAGTAACAACTAATGCATAACACTCAATACTTCTATTTTAAATAGTAATTAATATGTGTCAAAATTATTAATTGAAGTATTAAACTATTAGTAGAAAAATTCATTGACTAAAGTAATATAATTATTTAGAGATTAATTAAAGAAATTAATAAGTGTAAAAAACATTTATTAAGAAATCCTACAATTTTAGTTTTTGAAGGCACATATATTAGCTTAGATATTTATGAGATATTATAAACATTAAACAAGCAAGTAATACTGATTCTTAAAAATATATAATATAGTTGCTAATAAATAATAAGCATATAATAATATTGTCTTGTACAAATACAAACATAGTTTTATTTATTATAAAGGAATGAAAAATGAGTTGATTTAGTAATAAACTATAGAATTGTATTTATTTATATGGTTGTGCTTTATATAATATAATATTTGAAGTTTTAATTATGATATTAATTACATTTTATACACTAAATTGCAATAAGAAAAATGATACTTTTTGTGTTTGTTAGTTTATTATTATTTTTTTAATCATGATAAAATAAGATTTAACGATGTTAGAAGAATAGTTCTATTTTTTTAATTAATGAGGTCTAGTAGAGCGGTTCGTTCTCACGTTGATTCATAGTAATAAGAAGCCATATTGCGATATTTGATAAAAGATCAATTGTGATTCAAGTGATTTTAGCCATAAATTTACAAGGTTTGTATTAAGACCGTTAGAATGAATTGCCTTTTTTTAGAAGAACTGAATTTACAAGTGATTTTAGCAATTTTATCCATTATTCATATAAGCACAAACTACATTGTTATATCAATGATTCATATAAGAACAAGCTACACTGCTATTCTCAATTTAAATATAAAAATGATTGCTATTCATTATATTAACAAAAATTGAATATAAAACCCTATGTAAGGTTTTTATGGTAATGTCTCATTTCTTAATAAACTTTCAATAGAGCTTATTATTTTTTATAATTTTTTGTCATATATATTGGTATGAATAGGTTCTGGTTACCCTGATAATCGAACCTAAAAATAGGTTAACTGATCCTATAGGTTCTTTAGGTTCAGGTTCAAGTTCAAGTTCAGGTTCGTGAAATTGCTGAACCTGACATTCAGGTTTAGGTTCAGGTTATTTATGAACGGGTCAGGGTACCCTACCATGAACACCCATAAATTTGTCTGTTATCTATAAACCTCGATTAATGTGCTTACTTCGCTTCGTCTCATTTTCTTCCGTCTCATTTTTTGCTTCGCTTCATCTTTTATCATCTCATTTTGCTTTCCGCTTCCATCTCATTTTGCTTTCTGCTTGCGTTTTATTTCTATCTTGCTCTTCACCTGCTTGTGTGGAGAAAAGGTGGGGGTGAGCTTGAAGCCCGTAGGTAACAATTTTACAGTTTGCAACAAGTAAAGACACGTTAGCATGGCCGCTGGGCACTGACGGTGGGAAAAATAGCTCGTCGGCACGAGCACTGGACACCTTCGGTGGGAAAAACATTTTAGAGTTGCTCGCCAACTATAAGGACAATAAAAGTGGTCAGCCATAAGAAAGTCATGAGGGCAAGATTGTATAATATGAGAGACAAGCTTCCTAGATTGTCCACTTCTAAATGAGAATCATGTAAATGGCCAGTCATCAGTTCGCTATTGCGATGACAATCCTGATGACACAAATACTGTAAGGGCCAAGTTCATGTCCATCTTTACTTAACCTTTTTCAATTTTTTGTAAGTCATCGCAAGGGAAAGTTATTTGGGTCCTTTGCAATACTTGTTTTTCAACCATTAGCAGTAGTTCAGACTTGTCATCTATGCATTTGTTGCACTTTATTATTTAATAATTAACTTCTTTTGTGCAAATTTGTCTCACTCTTGAGCGGCAAATTTCCACCAATAACTTTTAATTGACAATTATATCATATGTTACTTGATGGTACAATTGTAATATCTAGAATTTGAGCATGATTGACCTGTTTGGGTATACAATGGTTGAAGTTATTTATGATTGCTTTTGGGTGAGTGAATGTTCAATTCTGTAGATTGATACAACATTTGTGATCATCATCATACATGATGTTACAAAGGTATTCTGGGAGACTCGAACTTTCACCTGAAGTTACTCGCTCACACCCTTTGAACGGCAGTCTCACTTAGATCCGTTAAAATAAGACTCAGCCTTTCCTCAACCCTCGAAGTGTTTACCTCGCTCACACTCGAAGAAACAACGCGGAAGCAATACAGAAATATAGGCAACAAAAGAACACACAGAGATACGGTCAAAAGACCAACTTTATATTACTTTCCCTCAAAGAATAC
>JANTPM010000245.1:14055289-14073669 GCA_025434745.1 Erythroxylum divaricatum | reverse complement strand
ATTAAAATGATTGCTATTCATTATATTAACAAAAATTGAACACAAAACCTTACGTAAGGTTTTTATGGTAATGTCTCGTTTTTAATAAACGTTCAATAGAGCTTATTATTTTTTATAATTTTTTGTCATATATATTGACATGATTAGGTTCTGGTTACCCTGAGAACCGAACCTGAAAATAGGTTAACCGATCCTATAGATTCTTTAGGTTCAGGTTCATGAAATTGTCGAACCTGATATTCAGGTTCAGGTTTAGGTTCAGGTTATTTTTGAACGGGTCAGGATACCCTACCATGAACACCCCTACTTCTACCAACCTAGCCGTGAATCGATTTACTTGTAGGTCTCGTGGAAGCCCTATGGTTCGAACCAACAATGTTTGGAATGGGCGTTGATATTCTTCTATGCTCCCTATCTGTTTGAGGTTTGCCAATTCCCCTACGGGGTTGTTGCTAAGGTGAGGGTCGAATCTCATATTGCAATGATTTTTGAAAGAGTACCAATGCATCCCTGGTTCTTCTTGTTCAAGTTGAAAGAATCACAATTGGGCCTCCCCATTAAATGAAAGGCAGCCAATCTTACCTTCTCCTCCTTTGTTGTTTGTTGGCTTAGGAAAAACTGCTCACACCTGTGAAGCCAAACCAAGGGATCCATCGAGCCATCGTACTTGGGAAATTCCATCTTAGTGTACCATTCTTGCCCCGTTGCCCCCATTGTTCCTATCCTCTCGTGGTGGTAGTGATGGTGCCTGATACTCGCTCGATTTTGCACCTTCCAACCTTACAAGCATGCAAATAATCTCTGCATATTGAGCCTTCAATTCTTGCTACCCCATCTCTAATGCCCGTAGCATCTAATCCATTTGCCAATCTGCCGAAGATTGCTCTGCTATTGAATGGCCTGTTTCGTTCATGAACTCCTACTCTGATACCAAATTATCATGTGCTCGTGCTTGGGCTCGAGTCCAAGGATTATTCTCAAGAAAGTTAACCACCTCTTTTCCCTTGTTTACGCTAGACCCCTTTCTTGCAGAACCTATTTTTGCTGATAAAAACCCGACAGTACTTGTCGAGGACAAGGTCTACCTACATTAGACTAAGTTATTCTACATGTAAGCTAATTTTTATGATAACTTCTTACTTACTTTATTGCATAACGTAATAGCCTTATATAGGCAAAGAAACACAAGTTCCACCTAAACTAGGACTCCTAGAAAGACTCCTATTCAAGTTGTTTTAGGATTCTTAGAAAGACTCCTATTCACGCTGTTTTTATTAACATAACTATAACAGAAACTAGTGCAGAAATAATAGGCTTCTACTAAAAAATAAAATACTCCTCTAATGGACTCCTAATAAAACACTCATACTCCTCTAATAGACTCGTAATAAACACTCATCCATATCAGTTGTATTCATTAATTAATTGTCCTTTTTAGTTAGTTCATCAATTACTTCATTACTGAAAAGATAATAATTTTGGATTCACTGGACATTTGATGCTCTTATCATGAGATCAGTGGTTTAGAGAATAACAAATTCTTAGTTTTGCACTCACATTAACTGGGTGTCTGTGGATACTCTTGGTCCTCTTTCTTTATTATGTTGTCCTCTTGCATGAGTAGCTGAGATGTGGTATAATTCTGGATTTATGTTCTATTTGATCACATATTTACATTGTTTTCTCTCTAGGGAAAGTGAAGGCTCTTTTGCATATGGTAACTACTTGAGAGAGGCTGATGATTTGCGAGCTGTAGTTGAACATTTCTTTGGAGAAAAGCGTGTTATAAGTGCGATTCTTGGGCACAGTAAAGGTTTGTATGATTGTGTTTACATGATGCGTAGCTGCTTTACGTCCTTGGATAAATTGTATTAATTTGTGCAACTAAAGTGATAATTGAATTTTTATAAATAACCAGTCTTGAGGAAGACTTCTTTTTTCACATGATATTTCTGTTCGTTCATTCTAGATTGATGTTTTACTGGTTGGAAATTAGTTTGGTTTCGTCGTCATGTGTTACTGAGATTAATGGATCAAAGAAAGTCACCTTTGCTAGATGTCTAGTTTGTTAACTACAAGTTCTTTGGTTATCTAGGTCAAACAAAAAATTTGCAACTTTCCCATTTGGCTTTGTTTCTGTAAGAACTGATTTCTGGAGAAAATCAATGCTGGTGAATGACGTAGTTATACATATTGATAGTGGTGATTGCCTTGCAATTCTATCTGTTGTCATTGGTGGTTACAAGCTAAAAATGCTAATGGGGAGCAGACAATAGAATTGGGACGTTGATGATTGATTGTTGTAGATAGTGTTAGTTTAATCATGTCCTATCATGTTTTTATCAATATTGCTTCAAACCTTCTTGTGAAGCAATGTTGTCTATGTTAGGCTGCTCAATTGTTGAGTTGAGATACCAGTTCATGATTGAAATTGAGTGCATCTAGAAGATCACGCTACCAGCATGATTTTGGGATGCGAAATTTGTACACTGTAATTCTATATGCATCAAAATGTTGAATCTTTTAGCAAAATAAGTCTCGGTGTTGTGGCCTCATTTTTTTGCTTAGTGTAGGCATTGAGGAAAAAAGGTTCAAGAAAAATGTGAAATAGATGATAAAGATGTAAATAATTGAAAACGGGGAAATTCTTGCTTATGAAATAGTGCAACTCAATTTGCTGGTTTTGTTCTGCGTATTAGCCTTATTCTTTTACATTAAATTCCAGGTTTTCCATTTTAAAAGGGTTATTTTTACACTTAATTGGATACCATGGAAATGATTTTGTTCCCTCTTGAAAACTGACAACAGAACAATACTTTTAGGCAGTGATGTGGTGCTCCTTTATGCTTCAAAATATCATGATGTCAACAAAGTTGTCAATATTTCTGGCCGTTATGATTTGAAGAGAGGTATTGAGGAACGGCTTGGAAAAGGCTTTCTTGAAAAAATTAGGGAAGAAGGATTTATTGATGTCAAAAACCAAACAGGTGACTTTTTCCTTTACAGAATTCTACTCTGATGATGGTCCAAGGGAACGAAAAAGAAAACAAAAGGGTTATCCAAATTAGCCTAGAAAGCCCCCTCCCTGTCTTACTAACTTACAGAAATGCTCTCTGTTAGTACCTTGCTGACATTTACCTTTGCAGGAGGTGTTAATTATCGTGTTTATTTGGACGATTTGATGGATCGTCTGAACACTGATATGCATAAAGCATGTCTCGAGATTGACAGAGATTGCAGGTTTGTTTTAGGTTTGCCAAGTTTACTGAGTTTACATATTCTTGACGTCGTCATGGTAAGCAGGTAAGGTGTGTCGGATAATAGTTTCATTGTTCTTAATTTATTTTCACAATCGTGAGATTATCAAGGACAAAAAACTTGATTTTTCACGAAGAAGAAAACATCGAATCATTTGATTGTTAACTGTTTCATCCTGAAAGATGCATTTGCTTATTTATGTTCTCTATGTGGGAAACCTTTCACTATAATGGTCAAGAAATTAGATTTCAGATATCATGGGGAAAAATTATCCCATAGCTAGTGAATCTCTCTTTATCCGATGTTCCAACAAATTTCATATTTGGATATCCTCTTGCTGTTATTATAACCATTTCTATCTAACAATTGGACACAATAAGACTGATGGATCTTAAGTTTTATACAGAGTGTTCACAGTCCATGGATCTGATGATGAAATCATACCGTTGGAAGACGCGTATGAGTTTTCCAAGATCATACCTAATCATAAATTACACATCATAGATGGAGCAAATCATTCATACACTTCACATCAAGTAGAGGTGGTATCCGTTGTCTTAGACTTCATAAAGGCAAACTTGCAGCTGGACAAGGCTAGCACTAGCTAGGTATTTTGTTGATCAAAGGTTAGTCCTTAAGATGTAAATATCCAAGCCATCCTGAAATTTACTATCGAATGCAGGATGGTGAACTATGGATGCCGCAGAGCAAGATCTTGAAATTCTTGTGCTATTGTTCTCATTTGGCTGGGGAAACGAGACTTTTTGCTGTAAGGTCGTTGATTGGAGGCGTTGAAATGATCTTGGATCAATATTTAAGCATGTGAAACTACATTATACTATATTCAGCACGGCATGTCCGTTGGCACGTTATCAATACCTTAACTTATCCTATTTCAGATAATTCGGGTATAGGCCATGTTAGATTCATTTGAACATTTAATTAAGCACCGTAGAAAATGCTGTTGAGATATGAGCACCATTATCAAACGTTTTGTGAACAAGAACAGGAGAGAAATTTGAACTAGAACAGGCCATGATCATTGAAGGATATACATGGTTTGCAAATTGCGACTAGGCTGGTGAACCATTATGATCAGTCAAAGTCATTTACATTGACTGGCAGAGATGTTTAATTGCCTTTGTGTCACATCCTGTGATCATGCTCTGCTTAGAATCATCTGTAGCGGGTAAGCCTGCAATGGCAATTAGCCATCTCCAACTTTGTCCATTGAATTAAAATCTAGTTTTAGTCAGAGGCATATTTTCATTGCAACTGCCATGTTCTTCAATCTATGCTCCTTATCCATCATCCACATCCTATGTTGACTTATAGCAACTTATAATTTCGTTTAGCCATGTAAGGCATGTCTCGGCACAATTCATGCAACTCCAATGAGGAATTTATCCAGTTAGTATTATTAATACTGGGGCAAAGACAACGTCAATCTCAAGTATTTATCCTGTTTCAGTTAAATCCTAAACATCTGCGGAGATGAAAAGGACAAGCAATTGAAGAGTTAAGCATGGAGTTGGATAAGAGTTGCAAAGAAGATTGACTTGAAACGAGGACGTCATACTTGCGGATAATTGGATTCTAGGTTGAGCTGACAGTCCAAGAGTTGAAGAAATTTTCACTTCTCTTGGATTGCTCAGATGATGTTCCTCTGTGGACTATTATGGCCCTATTTGATCATCAAGAAATTGTATTAATTGTTAGTTGCTTCTATCTACAGTTAGATAATGACGGATTATATTAGCTGATTTGATTAGCGGATAACATCAGTTGTTTATTTAAATTTTTTTGATAAAATTAATTTTTTAGTATCAGTATTTATGTGTAAAATAACTTATGCGGTAATGAACTTAAAAAATAATTTATAAAGATATAAGTATTATGCCTTAATATTTCTTTGAATATTTTTATCAGAATTTATATTTTAGATATTTAATTTCACAAAAATTAAGTTTATAACTATAATAAAAATATAATAATAATAATTATATTATTATTATTATTATTATTATTATTATTTTTACTACTACTACTACTTACTTTTTTCATATTAATCAAGTTGAAGTTCATTCTTTCTAATATATTAACTTAAAACTTATTTATCACTAACCTATGTTTTTTGATAACTTAGTTGTAATAATGCTTATTTTTTCTATATTTTGTTCAACTAATGACTTATTAATAAGGTTAATTTCTAGACACTCAAGTATATTTTTTAATTGTTTAACTATAATAGGGGAAAATAGAGGAATGTTTAAACAAAACCAATGATGTTTAGAGTACTAGTATTTGGTAAAGGGAAAGCATTAATAAAAGATAACAGCTTGAATAATTTGTAATAACTTTTAAACACAATCGTCTTTTCGTCTCTTAACGTCTCAATTGCAATATTTTCAAAACAACATATTAGGTTTAATCCGCCAACCTAATTAGTTGATTATCCAACATAATTATCAATAGTTTGATATGATCAATCAGCTAACTACTTCTCAATTTGCCCAATGCAATTCTACTTTTAAATCTTTGACTTTGAGTTTTAGTTTTATCTCATCAAAACTTCATAGTTGTTTTTCTTAATAAATACGAAAATTTTTATTAATGAGAAAATGTATGCAACTAGTTGTATATTTATCAAATGTTTGGAATAAAATTATGACACTATAGTATTGCAATAAGTTAAAAATAGAGAGATGTCTGATGGCAAATTTATTAAATTAAAAATAAACTGCATCTCTTAATTAAGGTCACTATTATGTTAATTAAAAGATCACTGGATTTGCACTTTTATTGTTAAAGCTAGCACTCCCTTAAACCTAACAGGAAGAAAGAAGAGTTTTCTAACTTTGCTCCTTCTATCACAAGGGATACCTGAGTAAAGAGATTAAGAATGATAGATACCTTTCTTCGATTCCTCAACTTACAAATAGTATCATGTTAAACTCAGATTCACACAACCGTGGATCGCACAACCTTTTCATAAAGGTTTTACAACTTGTGGTCTTTTGGTCACATCGTCCTAATAGGCTTTCAATAGATAAAGTTATTTCACGTGCCCAAAAAGTCACAATGATAACGATGAAGAACAAAACACACGATATGTTTGTAATTATAACAAGCTGGAAGCTATAGGGTGAGCTCCACAAACAACAGAAAAGTAGAACATGGATCATTAGCAGTACAATCAAAAGGTCAAACATAATAAGGAGGGTGGCTACTTTTGTTGTCTCCCTATTGCCTGCAAAAGCTCCAATTTTAAGTTTCAAACATTCCAATTATGATTTGATTAATTTTGTCCCATCCATATCTATGTATCCTCCTTCCTCACCCTGCAAATCCAACCCTTACACTACATTTTTTTTATTACATTAGGTATTTTGACTTAGTCAGACTAATCCTAAGTTCCTACGATCCCATTCCAAGAACCTAGAGGATGTAAATCTGGAACTCTAAAATCCCTCAAGTTCCTATGTAGCCTGTACACTTCTGCGTACAAGGAATTTTTACATACTCTAAATTGTTTAACTGATGATTGATCACTGGCTCCCCCTGCTCAGCATCAGGTTCCCATCAATCCCCAGGTTCCCTAGCAGCTCCAACTCTTACAGTGCCGCTGGAAGCAAGGCGTCCGTAATTGATCCGATCAAGGAGTTTTGCCCAAGGGCTAGGAGATCATCAATAAAAATATGCCTATTTCTCCTCCTTTGACGTGACTCGAACTCAAGACCTCATTTAAGGGGAGAGTCTTAAGTGAAAAATCTGGACCAATTAATCCACCATTCCTTATCAAATGTTACTTTTTGCATATAAGATTACAAACAATACCGAGTTTGTTCTTCCCATATCTATACATCCATTTGCCTGAACAACAACAAACTTTTATCTATAAATGAATTGCCTGAACAACAAGTAATTTTCTTGTAAAATTCATAATCATTTTACATTATTCATCTTAATTATGAGAAACCTCAAACACACCACAAAATTTGTAGATTATGGAGCACACCTATTCAGAATCGAACCCTTGATCATCCCGTTCCCCTAAGCTCATTTGGGTGGTGGAAATTTTACAAGAGTGCATGCGCGTTTATCTTTATTTTTACATTCACTAGCTGCTCATAAGTACCTCACTCTAATTTCACGTGTGAACTAAGATTTACGATAACATCTTCAGGTCCGAATGGCACGCTTCCCTATGCATATCTTAAGAGGTATGGCGTGAAGTCGTTCCATGTCTGAAAGTGGCGCGGTGATTATCCCATTGCAATTTAGGGTAAACTATGAGGTTGTCTTGGTCTGTGTGGAGAAAAACAATTAATTCTTTATGTTTTGCTTTACTATTTCCTTCTTTCTCTGGAAGATGAGGATGCGAACGCAATTAAAGTGAGCAAGTTTTACTCTAGTCACCAAATGAGATAATGAATACAAAATTGAATATCCATTTCCACATGAATGTCAATGGTAACCCCAACGGCTAAGCCTTGGCGTAGGGCTTCGTCGCATTACTGTTAACCATTCAAAACAGGGCTAGAAAGCGAAAATATATAATGAACAATTCATGGAACCTTAGGAATCTTATCTCTAGGAGCTTAAATTTCCTTTACTCATAATTGGTACGTAGTACAACGTTTTGTTTGTTCCCGTTCTCGCTCAAGAAAACCTGAAACACATCGGAGTTCCTTCTACGCTACTATGATAATACTGGTTGAAAAAAAATGTTAATCTTTAAACGTCACTGAAAAATTCTCTGCCCTGGCGATAGCATCATTTTTGGGTCAAAATGAGCTTTTCTTGCTTGAAATGTTCTCCATTTGGTGCCAAAATGTTTACTCCATTCATCTTTTGTTTCGTAATGGGGAAAATATTGTTTAACCTTAATACCAGCTTTGTCACAAAACTCTAGCAGCTCCTTATTTTGATCATCAAAGGCCTGCCAGCCATCGTACCCACTTGAATGCAGAAATCCCACAGCATAAAAAACGTCTTCTTCCGGGATAACAGCAGATGTTCTATCATCCCATCTGAAAATTTGAGAGTAAACGTTAACGGGTTGCTTTCTGATGACCATATGACGTAAATCCAGAACCATAAAAATCTTCTCTTATAGGAACAAATTTAAAATTTTCTTACTTATTTCTATTCATAGGATATACAAGGACAGGTCCCGTGGTGATGTTTCGTTTTAGAACAATGTCCCTGAAGACACCAGAGTTGAAATCCGAGATACGAGATTTTGGCACGAAGAGATTTATCCATGGATGAGGAACTTCCCACAGACCCTCCGATTGAAGCTTTAGCTCTCCACTTCTAACCCTATCTAAGAACTGGACCAAGGACACATCTTTCTCGAAAGTAAATCCAGTATTGAAGCTCAACCCGTTGAACAATTCTTGGAGTTCCTATAAGAAAATATCGAAAGTTAATTATTCGGCTGCTATATCATTAAAAAACTCTCCATCTTCTATCGTTTGCACTTCATAAACATGTTTTTTTTTTAAAATTTTTATTTGCAACTTTCAACTATGATGATGTCGAGTATTGACGAGGTACCTTGTCTACGGTATGCTGAGTATGATCATCATAGTACTTGGCAACTTCCAGACAGTAGACAATGGCGTGTTGGTTCACTAGGGACATTATTTTGGGGATATCGGAGGAGGGGAAAAACGAGGATCTCCAATTATTTGGAGGACCCTGATCCATGAGAAGTGAACCTTCCAAATAATCAAGTGCATTTTTTTCTTTCCTACCATTGACTGAAATTAGAAGTTCTTGGTCTTTTGTAAATGCAGAGAAATCGCTGTAAAACATTCGCACCCACTTGACCTGAAAGCAAAACGAGCCACCTCAGACCGACTAGAGGGTGATAATATCAACTTTTGGTTATTATGATATAAAGATCGTTCATTTTTCGTTTAGGGGTAAATTGGTATCGAACATAGAAAATAAAATCAATGAGATTCGTGAATACCCTCTTTGGTGCAGGTTCTAAAGGTATTCTTGCTCTGGTAATGATGCCAAACTGGCCTAGACCCCCTAGAACAGCATAGAACAACTCAGAATTCTTCTTCGCAGAACAAGTAACAAGCTCCCCTTTCCCTGTTTCAAAGACAATGACAAATTTAATCAGTTGAAAAGCATGCAGGGAAATCAAATCATTTCCCATTTACACAGCCTGTTAATTATGCATGTTACAAGAATCTAGAGGACCTCTGAGTACAGCAGCAATGATGATCTCATTGAGGGTATAAGAGGGAAAAAGGAAATGAGAATCATTGAACTGTTTTGTGACATCATTATCACGCCAAGCCGTATCGAAAGTTAAGTCCTTGAAGATCTGGCGAGGAGCAGAGTGTGTGAATCATAGTATTAGACTTTTCTTCCCGGGACCCAATGAACTTGATTCGAGCACTCAATAAATAGGACGAAAGTGAATGTACTAATTAAATGCTTAACAACGACCCTATGCCCTATACCTTGTGTGTTTATCCATCTTCTACTGCCACCAAAAAAAAAAAAAAAAATGAAAACGGGCAACAGAATGACACGTACCGGTGATAACATCCATTTCGTAAACATTGCTGATCTGAGGCCCGTAACGAAAAGTTTGGCCGCTGATTCCAGCATTAGAGAGAGTGCCTCCAACAGTAAGGTACAGGTAATCGGTAAAAGAAACTGGTGCAAGTCCATGTTCCATTGTTGCATGTAAAACATCGATCCACAGTTGCTCGCCTCCAACATCAGCATAAAAACCCAAAGATGGGTTGGTTGAAACTATGATTTCTGTCCCTTTCTTATGGTTTCTTAGATTCATCATATCCACGACGACCCCATTATGAGCCATGGCTTGTCCTCGGACTGAGTGACCACGGCCGCGAGCGGCTATGGTAAAAGGAAAAGAGTAATTGTTGTAGGCGAACTTTACCAAGTTGACTATGTCGTCCACTGAAGAGGGACAAAGAACAGCAGCTGGCTTTCGATGGACAATGTTACCATAGTCGCTAGAAGCTGATTCAATGGCTTCCGGGTCGGCACGGAGCTTGTCTGCAAAATCAAGGCTTACGAGTTTAGGTAGTAGCAAACTCGACAGTTCTTTGTACTTTCCTGTGGTAGAAAGCAGACGAGTTATGAAGAGTATGACCAAGAAATAAGGTGGAATTGTGAGAATCTCAGACATTTTCTGTTTGTTTTGCGTCTGATATCTACTTTCAAGATGATGAAATGATTGTAAGAAAGAAGAAAAGGAAGAAGAAGTTGGTAGAGATTGCTCTTATGGTTGATGGAGAAGTAAAAGAAGGGTGGGCTGGGATTTATATAGAGGGAGGGTCGATATATATTTGCATGAAAACTAGGTTGAAATATTTTAACGAATAAGATGAACTAAGTGGCTTGTATGAAAGGAACGGGGATTTTACATTTTGTCGAAGATATGCAAAGGACACAGGATCTTGGGGCAATCCAAAAAGTTTTGAAAGATATCCATGTAATGAAAATGGAAGAAATCGCTTTCTACGTGTTTCATTAAGTTTGTGTAATGATCATCGATCATCGTGATCATCAAAAACACGCATGAATATGATCCCCAAGACCACCCACAGATTTCCCCTTATTCTTGTGGCCAAACCTGATCGGCATATGGACCGTTGAATGCTGCCATCTAATGGTCCAGATGGGTCAACTTGGGTCAATTCTCTAATCTAAGCCGATTGATGTAGTCATAAAAATAAAGGATATTGTACAGATATCCTGTTGATGTGAATGAATATGCTGGAGAAAATTAGGTGATGATGAGGAGGATCTTTCCAAGGATTTCTTCTTTATTTTTAGGTTTGGATCAATTTTGAATTTTCTTCAAAGATGTGAAACCAGACATCAACCTGGACTTTCTCTTCATCCTGGGATTTGGTCTGTTTGCATCTTAGGCTACATGCTATATTATGTAATGTCAAATTACAAATTGTAAGCATGATTACTCCTGCCTTAATTCAACTTTTCCATCTAATTAATTGGATACATATACGCAGGAAGTAATAAGGATGTTTCCTTCCTTTAGCTAGGCTTAATTGGCATAAGATAGATAACTCACATTTTAGTTTATGCCGAATCGAATCGGCCGGTTAAGAATAATAATATATATCCCTGACATCATCATTCGCCTAATCTAAACTTTTGTCTTGAAAGACATAAGCAAACTCATTGCTTAAAGAAAAGAGAGAACGGACAAGCTAGCTTTAAGAGCTTATTATTGATAATTTACAAATTAAAAACTCTTGGCTATTGATAATTAAATAGAAACCCTAATTTACATGAGAAGGAAATTCATATTGCGGAACAACATCATGCATGCCATGCACACACACGAGGGAGAGGGATGCCCTGTGGGGCCAAGCTGCTTTGATGCGTCCAACAGCGGTAAGAAGATTTTCATTTTTCACTGCAAAAGAACGAATCCAGTTACAGGGCTAAAGTTGAGCCAAGCTTTCGTCGTACACGTACCGGTTTTTCGCAGGTGACATAATTGCTTATAATAACCGGACAATTTCAGGTCCTAGGCAAAGTGTGATTTGCAATAGATATTTGGACCAGAAAAAAATTGATGTTTCAAGGCAAAATCTTTGACCGGATCTTACGGGTATGGAAGACCCCTTCAGATAGCATAGCAGTCATTGGTTGATGAATGGAGTTCTGTTCACCACTACGTAATCTATTGACATGCAATTGGATCATCAGCTCATGAATCTCTATCCTGACAAACCTATGCATGCATGTGTATATATATATATATATATATATATATAAATATATATATAGAGAGAGAGATAAAGATCACTAGCTGTTTTCCAGCATTCTTCATCTGGCTCTACATTATTATTTCGAGACTTACTGAAAACAACTAAGCTTATGCCTTCCCACATGCCGTAACAGTTATGGTTAGGCCTTTTACCCAACAAGAGAGACAGAGTGATCAAGAAAAAAGGCTAAGGAATGGTCATAACATATTCCGTATTAATTAGGTATGTACGCACAAATTTATGCTATCATTATATATACCCATATATAGCTAGGGGTAAGATCCTAACTTTGTACAAAGTAAACAAATTGACTCAATATATCTACAATATATAAATATTTAAATTTTAAAGTATATTTTTATTATTAAAGAGGCCACATTAAATTTCTCGTTATCACACAATTGAAATTTTTATGAGTTGTATTAGTTCTTAATATTAAGATTTAGAGAACAACTCAAAAAAATAAATGAAAAGTAAAGAAAAAAAAGTTTAGAAGATTTGTGTCATTTTGTTCTTTATGAGTATCAATAGTAAGTTGTATGCTATTTTGACCTCATTTTACTCTTTATGAGAGTCAAGAGTGAGTCCTATTTTAAAAAAAAAAAATAGGCACTTGACAGGTGTCTTTTTTTTCCTTACCCAAAGTTGGATTGCCCAAAACTCTTAATATCATCCAGTAAAATTATGAGTAACATCAGTATTTAAGTATAATTTATATACTTAGACACCAATATATAAAAATTTAAGATAAAAATATAATTCAGCGATAAACTGCAACAACTAATTTCACTAATCTGAATAAAGTACAGAGTTATCAAAAAATAATTAGACAGAGATTCTTTACCTTCTTTTTAACCATCCACCCCTTATCTTTATGCCAATATTTCCTCCCAAACACTGACATCTTTACAACCTTTCTATTACTTCTTCACTTCAACTTTTGTAAACATTTCTCCCCATTGGGGAGAGCTTTGCTAAGGGCAATTTAGTCTCTCTCCTTCTACATTTGCTTTTTTGCCTTTGGAATTTGTGTTTCAGGATACTGCACCCTTATCTTAGGCCTCTGCCAAACTTGTCTCTTTCTTTCAGACATAATGCAGACCTCCAAATCAGCTACCATGTAAGACTCTGTCAAGGAAGATTTTCTCCCTTTACCATTATCAAGCAAAACACAAGCTTCTTCATCCTCCTCATCAGACTTCACTTAGAGACCCCCAGCATCCCTATTAGGTACAACTCTGACTCCATCTTCCTTCTTCTCCCAACAAGCTGGAGATCAAAAGATTTGAAAATAGATACTAGGAAGGAAATGATGAACTATCATTGCACTTTTGTCCTCCCAAGGTTAGAGATGGGAGAGTTGTTGTCTCCTTAGATATGAAAAGTCTTTAAGGCATTAAATCTTGGGGAGAACTCTCTAATTGAATTTTTTATGACAAGAGACCTACATTTCCTGTAATATAAAAATGGACAACATTATCATGAAAAAAAGGTCTAATAGTATACATATAACAGAAGATAGATATATTATGTTCACCTTTTCCACTAAAGCTGAAGCCATATCATGTTCACCTTTTCCACTAAAGCTGAAGCCTTTAAGATCATCAGGAGAGACCAATAGACATAAAGGAGACTTGGCTATCTGTTTTAGCCTCTCACTTTTCTTGCAGCCTTGGCAACTTGGATTCCATATTGAGCCCAATAGACATAGATTCATTCCTATGTAGGTGAATTTGCTTTCCTTTAAATACTAGACAACTAAAGGGTTAAGCATGCTGTTAGTTTCCTAAGCAAACCTCTATGCTTGAATGATAATATCGTAAAGAGGAAGAGGTTGGGATATGTTAGACTATGTGTTAATATGGTGCTCTCAAAGGATTTACCTAAATATATATCTGTTATGAGATTCAGACTTGATGGAACACTTTATGGCAACAATGGGTATGTCCACTACTAATGGAAGCCCTTTGTTTGTTCTCAAGGAAAAAAAAAAGGGGGTACCAATGGGTAGGATCTTTCAAAGAGGAGACTATAAGGAATTGACAAGAGAGAGGAATGTTAATAAGGGCTAAGACACTACCACCTCTCGAGAGGAGCCAGTTCTTTCCCTTATATTAGAGAAGACCAAGTCGAAAGTATAACAACTATTGTTAGTAAACTAGATCATGGGAAAAAAATAATTAGACTTGAATTCTAATATGAATACTGAATTCTAATATGAATACTGAGTGGCAGCTTACTAAACTAATTCATTCTAACCCCTCGTCCTCTAGTGAAAGTAAATAAGAAGAAGCCATAAATGAGGAATTCCAATCGGTTGTCAAAAAAAAATCTAACCACAGCAAAGATAAGGGCTCCAAAAAATTCATTAATAAATGAAAATTATTACATGGAGTGTAAAGGACATCAAATGCCGTAATAAGATAGCAGCTTTGAGGGATTTTGTCTTTAATACTAAGCCATATATTTTTCTCTTTTGGAAAATAAAATTAGAATTGAGAATCCTAAGGGTCTAAATAAATTTATCTCTTGGTCAAATTTAATTTCTAGCCATCAAACTCATAGTTTGGGAAGGATTATGATAGCATATGACCCTACTTTTATGGATGTTGAATTTTTTGAGATATAAATACAAGTAACTCATTTGAAATGAAGATTCATTCGAGCAAGGATTGTGAATTTTTCCTCAATAATTTATAATGTTAATTATGCTTTTCAAAGGAAGGATTTATGAAACAATTTGGTGAAATTTTAGAAGAGAGTGAATGAGCCTTATTTATTATGTGGAGATTTCAATTGTGCTCTATTTAGAATTAAATCTAATGGTCACTTTAGTCTGAAAACTTCTCTCTTGATTTCAGTGATTATGTAGGGAAGATATAAATATTTGATCCAAAATTTCAAGTTCACTATTATATATGAAGTAACAAGCAATCTAGAAAGTGGGTGTTGAGAAGGAAATTGGACTCATGAGTTAATCAAGACTAGATAATTAAGGTCCCTGATAGTGTGACAATCTTTATGGATCTACTCTTCTCCAATTATTCCCTAATCCAGGTGGATAATCTCTTTTAGAAATCTAAAAGAATAGGCCTTTTTAGGTTTAATAACTTCTTAATGGAGGATATTAGCTCTCATGAAGCACTTCAAAGCAATTTGGAGACAACATTTCAGGACACACATCAATCTATTTGTGTCCAAAAACTTGAGGCTATTAAATTAGATATGAAAGGCCTAATAACTAGAAAGGCTCTACCACACTATAAGCTATTAATAGGACTAAGGAGGCATTGGTTTTTATTTAGGGGGAGATAGTTAGGAATCCTAGTAATGATCTACGAGTAAATAAGAAAAAGGCTTATTTGCCAGAGTATTTATCAACTATTTGAGATTGCTCTAGCCTATTGGAATAGAGAGCCAAAGTTAATTGGCTTAAAGGAGGCGAAATATGTACTAAGTTCTTCTTCAACTTTATTTTGGCTAGAAAGAACCCAAATAGAATTTGTTCTCAAACATTGCCAAATGGTTCTACAATTACTTAACAAAAGACTTACTGAAACTAAGAGGCACTTTAAAAGTTTCTATGAATGCACTCACAGATTACCACTTGTCCTTAGCTATTTATCTCTTACAATAAGAAAATTATCACCTAGGAGCAATCTAATTTAATCATTAAGTATTTTGGGGACAAAGAGATAGATGAAGTAGTTTTCTAGATAAACCCTAATAATCCCCAAGTTCAGATAGCTTTAATGGCTTCTTTTTTTAGAATAATTGGTAAGAAATTGGTCCTATGATGAAGGGAGCAATAAAAGAATTATTTTCTAAAGGTACTCTCCTTAAAAAGATAAACAAGGCCCATACATGCTTAATACCTAAGACCTCTAACCATAAATTCTTTTCACGATTCCAAAACATTGTATGTTCAAATTTTCTTTATAAAATTATTTCTAAAATCCTTACCAATAGGTTAAAAAAAGTATTGGATTCACTTATTTTTAATAATCAAACTACCTTTATGCAAGGTTGAATGATTGATGACAATGTCTCAATTGTTTAAGATTTAATAAAGGGTTATCAGAGAAAGAACTCCTCCATTAACTATGTCATCAAAGTGTACTTCATGAAGGCTTTTGATTGTGTTGAATAGGGTTTTATTCTACAAACCTTAAAGACTATGAGTTTTCCTAAGCTTTTTGTTGAATGGATTGAGGCCTATACCACTTATCTTTCCTTCTCAATTTTGGTTAATGGTGTACCCATTGGCTTAATTAAGAGTGCTAAAGGCCTAAAACAAGGAGATTCTTTATCTCCTTATCTTCTTAATCTATGTATAGAGGTACTAACCACCCAAATGTTTATCCACAAAGTGGGGAATATCAAACATTTTGAGTTCCAGAACAAATGCCAAAGGATAAGGCTTATTAACCTATATTTTACAGATGATTTGTTGCTCTTCTTTAAGGCTTACGATAAGTCCGTTAAACTACTTACCTCTACATTGCTTACTTTTAAAGATCTGTCAAGTTTGGAAATAAACTTCAATGAGAGTCATTTCATTTTGACATCTAGTGCTAATAGGGTAAAGGGTAGCATATCCCTAATCACGGGTGTGAGCAAAAAGTCAACACCATTCTCTTACTTAAGACTCCCTATCACCACTAGAAGGATACAGTTTCTGAATACTATCATTTAGTACAGAAGATTCAGAGAAGACTAAATATGTGGGATAATAAGATTCTTTCCTTAAAAGGGAGATTGCAACTCATAAAGTCAATTTTGAATTCCCTACATATCTACTATTCTTCTAACATGCTTTTAGAAAAAGCAGGCATCAAGACTATTGATAAATTATTTAGAAGATTCTTATGGCGGAACCTAAGTATAGATAATCATTATGCCAAAGTAGAGCGGACAAAAGTTTGTAATAGAAAGGAGGAGGGTGGTCTGAGGCTAACCTTTATTAGAACCATTAATATAATTATGTTGATCAAATTGCTTTAGAATATCCTATTGGAGAAGGAGTCACTATGGATTAGATGGCTACACAATTACATCCTTAAGGGGACTAGTATACGAGTCATCCAAATTAAAGCTTCATTTTTTTGATCTATGACTCAACTACTAAAGTTAAGGGTCATATTAAAACCTACTATGCTTTGCAAGGTTGGAAATAGAGAAAAGGCCTCCCTATGATTTGAAAATTGGATAGGCAAAGGCCCATATAAGAATACCTCAAGCTCTGCATTGTTATAATACATTTCCTGTTCACTATAACGTTAACTACATCTTAATAGGAGGACAATAAAGTTATTTCACTATAGAGCTATAGTATCTCATTACCAATTATCTATCTGATCTTAAAAGAAAGGACACCTATTAATGTCTCAATCAACTTCTTAGCTGGTAACTTTATTATCTCAAGATTTAGGGACTGGATGGATCAGAATATTCTAAAGGTACTATTTAGCTACTAACTCTATATGCACTCTTTATAGAAGAGAGGAAGAGTCTAGGGACCATCTTTTATTCCTATATGACTATCCTCAAGCTATATGGAACAAAATTCAAGACTACTGCTTGGTGTCAAACATGGGGAATACGTTCATAGTTGTTCTTAATTGGCTCCTAAAACTGAAAACCACTCCTAACTCTAGTAAAGTGATATATGTCATCTCTTTCGCCTCATTTAATAAGGAGATATGGTGAGAGATAAATATCAAAAGATTTCAAAGCAAGGTTTGCACTAGAGATAAAACTATAATCTGTCTAATTTTTGGAATTAGGGAGAAACTCCTATGTACCTAAGTAATAGACAGTGGTTGCCCTAATCTTTCAACTTCTGGGAGAATCATTTAAAGATATAGCATGCAAGTAGAAGATGATTAATGTAATGGCCTAGTTGGACTCATATAATGTAAAGTAACCCTGTGATGATGCAACCAGAGAACCATGCATGAGAGTAGAGATCGTGTGGGACTACCTTCTTCTTGTTATAATTGCTCAATCAACTAATAATTGGATGATGAGACCCAAGAAAAGTGATCAATCATAAATAAATAGAAGAAAGAATCTTTATTAATGATATTTAGAGTTATCATGGAGGGTAGGGGTGTTCAAAAACACCCGTGAACCTGTAAATCGGACCTGAACCGCATGAATCGAACCTATAAATAAGGTTAACCGAACTTGAAAAATCAAGTTCATAGTTCAGGTTCAGGTTTCTAACTTGCGGTTTTAAGTTTAAACCTGAACCTGAAACACCCAAAAAATTTATCATATATTTAGATATAATTTAAGAGGATAATAATAATAATA
>JANTPM010000245.1:13999761-14011423 GCA_025434745.1 Erythroxylum divaricatum | reverse complement strand
AGTTGAATACGGATGGTGCGGTCACTCCCGGGGCTGCACGGGCGTCGTACGGCGGCTTACTGCGGGATCAGTATGGGCAATGGTGCGGGGGCTTTCAGCAGCATTTCGGCCGAAGCTCCCCTCTCACCGCAGAGCTTCATGGGGTCCATTCTGGTCTCATATTGGCGTGGGATCGTTGCTACCGTGGACTCGTCGTTGAAGTCGACTTATTGGAGGTCATTAATATCCTTTCCTCTTCCCAGCGTGTTCTGACTGAGGATCTTTTCTTGATTGCAGGTATTCGAGGTCTGTTGAACCAGGATTGGGAGGTGGTGCTGCGCCATGTCGGGCGAGAGGGGAACCAGTATGCGGACAGGCTGGCAGCATGTGCTACTTTACTGCCTCCGGGACTGCACCTTCTTCAGACACTTCCGATGACCGTCCAGGCGCTTCTTTCCCAAGACGCGGGCGGGGCTGTGTTTCCCTATCATATGTAACCTATTGTTCTCCTTCCTTTGTAATTAAAAAAAAAAAGCACCAGAACATGCATGTGTAGACAAGACAATGAAAAGAAAATCTTGTAGATATACTTTCCTTATTTGAAAGCATTAGAAAATCATAAATTCTCATTTCTGGCACAATCCAAAATATCCTATTCCTTCAATGCTAACATACCACCCAATTAAATGGAGTAGTTATGTACAAAACTGAAGTTGAATAAGCTCTCGAGATTTCACATTTAAGGTAAGAATTTGTTTTCTCTCAATTGAATCCCTACAATAAGAAAAGCATGGATAGCAGTGGGGCTAAAGTTGCAGGGAACGTTCCGCCTTGTGCTGTGTGTAAGCACCAAAGGAAGAGATGCGAAGAGACGTGTGAATGGGTTGCTTTTTTTCCAGGTAATAGGTTTCAGGAGTTTCAAAACGCCCATAAGCTTTTTGGTGTTAGCAACATTTTGAAACTGATGAGTTCAGTAGAACCAAGTCAGAGAAGTGATACCTCTGAATCGCTACTCATCGAAGCAAATGCTCGAGCCCAGGATCCCGTTCATGGCTGTCTGGGAATAGTACAAAACCTAACGGCTCAAATAGCGTATCACCTTAAGGAACTCCGAATTGTCAATCAACAACTGGAATTTTTTCGAGGACAGGAAAAGGATAAACAACCGCACTCACTTGATCTTTCGTCAACCAGTTCACCGTCCAGATTGCTAAGTCCAGACCTTAATGATCAAGTAAGATTTTATATACATAACAGTAAATATTGTGGTTATGACATATAGATTGATTTATCTGATATGATTTTTCTTTTTCTGTTTTAGCCTGCTGCGAATGGAAAGGGTATTACGGATCATGGATATAATTATCAATCAACTTTGGAAGTATATAGTGATGTTGAATCTGTCAGCATGCAATCCATGAATAGGCTGATGGCATGTTCCCATCAGGTTGAGCTTGCTCTTGCAGATGTTCAGGAATCAACCCAATCTAGGTATTTCCTCTTTTCCACCGGTGCCACCTTTTGCACTCTGCAATATGGTCTCATCATAATGGCTAATCTTTGGTTATTGCGATAGAGATATTTAATTCTAGATGTTAGAAAATTGACGAAAATATATGCTTAATTGACCCATTTATGTATATTTGAACTCCTATCGTTGGATTTGCATGGAATCAAACGATTCCTTGATTACAAGAAGGGATTGCTACTGTTTTAACCTCAAAAATTAAATATTTCAATGCAAGGCAAACTAAACTATAAGAGATGATGTTGGTCATAAAAGTAAGAATCAATGGTCGAAATTTTCAGTTGCGACTTTATGTTATTAAATTAGAACTAAGATTTCATCGTATATTAATTGAGTTGACTTGTGGAGAAAGGAGGAAAACAGTGCGGAGGGAGGACACCACCAGTATCGGTACTTAAAAAGTGGTTGCTCGATGGCGTGCAATTTCTTCAATGTTTTGATGACAAATAAAACAAAAAGTAACTAATTTATCGCGTCAAACTTCATTAATGTGCATGATTAGACATTCTGAAATTTTGAAGTGTTGGAAAGGCCCGATGGAAGAGACCAGATCCTCTGGTCTACTCCATCTGGTCCATCCATTTATGTGAGACCTACGTAAATAGATGGATCAGATGAAATAGCACAGAGTAGATCTATAAAAAGTGGACCAGAGGATTTGAAGCCGGCCAATAGACCCAACAAATGCGCAGGTTCAGGGGAAAGTGTACCATTTGAGAAGGGATGAGAAATGCAGACAATGGCTTCTGAGACTCAGCTGTTGCCTTTAAATATGGGATGTATCATATAACGAAGGGAGATTAGTCACCGGTTTTGGCATAGTGGATACTTCCTAAAAGACAAAAAAAAAAAAAAAAGACTTGTATGTTAATATGATTCAACTTCGTAACTGCTTTTGGATGTTATTTTCCTTATAAATAGAAGCTGCCCATTTCAACCTGTGTAGGGCCTGGGCTTTCCGTATGGGTTTAGAACAAACTAATCATCGGATTGGCTTCAAGTTATGAATATTATCAGCTATGTTTGTCTCGTGTATGAACCCGGAAACCCCCTGCTCATATTACTAGCAAGAGATAAACTCCCCCTAGTTTGATATTGGAAAAAGACTTGACTGTGTGTACGTTCGCTTTTCTCTAGGCATCCCAAATGCTAACGTTACTTGCGGTGTGTATAAACTGCAGATGAATCCAACCAATATTAATAAGCCTCCGCGTCTACCCAAGCACAAAATGGAGCGGAGACATTTGGGGCTCTGTGATATTTTCACTTCCAGAAAAGCTTGATGTATTGTGATTTGCATATGGTTAATATATTTTAAATAATATATATAATTTTTATTATAAAATAAAATATAGCTAGAATTAAAAATATTTTTTTTATTTTTATGTTACCAAATAGTTTATTATATAACGTTCTTTTAAAAAATTATTTAAATAATAAGTAAACAGTCAATTAAATTTTTAAAAAAATCTCAAAAAAATTAAAAAAAACCTTCCCTGGCAGAAATTCTACTCAACCAAATATAAGCTAAATCACATGACTGCTGCATAAAAAGAATACTTAATAAAATCACACAAACTCAACGAATTCACTCACACGCCATGCAAATAAAATAACCTAGTGAACCATACCCATACCAATGGATAAATATGGCTTGGACGGTGAGCCAACACATGATTATCCATTTTCATGACTTCAAATTTGTACACTCCGATCACAATGTAGCGGTGCGCCATATTTTTCTTATACAAGCTTCTTAAGTTATCAAAGCATCCTGATAGTAAGTTATCAAAGCATCCTGATAAACAATAGATATTATTATTATTACTATTATTATTATTATTATTATTATTATGTGAATAGTTTGTAAAAAATATTTAAAGATAAAATTTTATTATATTTTAATTAATTTTATTGTAATTAAATTAATTACAATATAATTAAATATATTTTACTTAATAATATTATTATGTATTTATTATATTATTTAATTATATTTTAATTAATTATTTAATTATATTTTAATTAATAAATAAATTATATTTTAATTAATTATAGTTATATTATAATTAATTAATTATAATTAATTAATTTGTATTAAAAATATTTATTAAAAAAAAAGGAAGAAATGAGTTCCATTCCTTCAATGCATATCCATCCACCGAATTTTCAATGCATATCCATTAACACCTTTCCAAAACCATCACCTGATATTTGAGAAGGCCAGGGAGTTCACGGGACTAATCAGTACCTTAATGCTTGAATCATCCCCAAGGGCCAATGGGGAAGTAGACAACGGAAGGCCAACTCGATGAGAAAGTTCTAAAACTGAAAACCAACACAAAAATGGATAATGGACTCCATCATATTTCCAGCGAAGTCCAACACTACAAATACTTCAACGGTCTCTGATTTTGCATTTTGGAAAATAAGCACATAAAGACCGCATTTGGTAATGCCCAACTTACACACACTATTAAAGTCTCCGTCTTGAGTAAACGCCGAAACAGGAACGATCAATCAAAGCAAATAAAGAACAGGACTGAACAGAGACGGGGTTCCAATTCTTCATTCTAAGTCTTCTGTTTTCCATGGAGCATTTCCTTGTAACGCAGAAGCGAGTCAAGCCTCTGCAATCTCAGTTGCTGTTTGAACCTGTTGATAAAATCATCAGCTTTCTCATCCACACCATCGTCTCCAAAAGACACCTTTCTGTCCATCCTCGACGTGGCAGGTCGCCGTCGCTCCACTTTCTCTCTCTCCTCCTCCATGTCCTGTCCTACATCCTGCACCACCACCGCCTTCTCGCTCGCTGACTTCTTCATTTTATCTCGCACCCTTCTCTCCGGCGCCACCTTACTTTCCGATTTGCTCCTCTTCACCTCGTGGAGCTCGACACCCACCTCCGAACCACGGTCCAGTTCCGTTTGCGAACCCACATCAAGTTCCTGCTCGGATCTGTAAAAAGATGAGAAATTTATGGACTTGACACGTTGTAAGAGAGAAGGAGCTCGCTCGAATTGTGGCGGGTCAACATGACTATCGAACTCCGAGTGTTCTGAGTGTGAAAGTGGAGATTTGTAGTTGTAGAAGTTGATGGACCTCACTCTGTCCAAGAATGAAGGTGCTCGCTCAAGTCGTGGCGGGTCAACATGACTCTGGTACTCCGCGGAGGTGCTGTGAAGAAAATCAGTTGTTGCCGGTTCTGAACCGATCTCTGAGTGTGGAAGTGGGAATTTATAGTTGGAGAAGTTAATGGACTTGACTCTGTCCAAGAGAGAAGGAGCTCGAGCAAGAGGCTGGTGTTCTGGGTGGTGCTCTGACGGTGGCTTCTTGTGAGAGCCAAAACGTGAGGTGACGGCTATAACGCCAATCACGAGATTGAGAAGTAAGAAGAGGGATGCGGGCGTTAACCAGCCCGAGAGAAAAGCCAACATGGAAGCTGATCTGTGCTATTACAGTTAGAGCGTCCGAGCGACCGAGCGAGAAGATGAAAGAGGTGTTTATGGAGGCTTTCGGCTTTTAGGTTAAGTAGTCAGTTTTCTTGGCCTTTTCCTGGGGAAATAAAGAAATGAGAAGTTAGGTTAAATATTATCTAAAGACTTAGAGAGGACGGGTAATAAAGTAACACGTGGTAAAAGAGAGGCCAAATTTTCAAGTAAGTGATGATTATGGATTGCTAAGATAAAGATTAAGGTCTTGAGACGAACGAATAAGTTTGAGACATGAGTCTGTAGAGTAGGGGTCAATTTTAGAGGCTCGTATGAACGTAGAAAACCGTGTGAATGAGTGGTTGGGAGTCTTGGGACTCATGGCCGGCGGGCTGACTCTGCTGTCTAATTCATGCATAGATTACTTATTGTTCTTTTCTTCATGTTGTTTCTAATTTTATCATAAAGTTTGAAGTGATGGACATAAAAGACAAATCTTGTCCAATGACTTGGTTATTGGTGTAACAATAAATAAGGTCCAATAAAATGCTACATAATTTGCCAGCTATGCTCCATAACAAAATTGTACCTCTGATACTGAACAATCAAGACTTTGATCTTATGTATGTCTCAAGTGAATTGCAATTTAGTTGTGGCCCAACATTTCTTGATATTAGCATTGGTCAAATAATTAAACATATTGGTCAAATAATTAAACATACATTTCAATCTTTTTGCTTATATGATAGTTTAATGCCCTCAAGGGGTGTGACTTGATGGTTGAGAGCGGAGTTTGATTTTGGTTAGGTCCCAAGTTCGATTCCATGCTAGCCCCTCTTGTAAGAGTCTGGGACAGTCGGGGTTTTACCTGTAGATGGAGAACTAGTTGAGTCCTCAATGATGAAGTGCGCTCGCTTGGCCCGCCTGTGAGGTGGTGCGTCAGTTGAGCCCTCAGAGAGATGTGCCCGCTTGGCCCACCTACGAAGTTTCCTTGAATCTAAAAAAAATCACAAATATGGACACCGTCTTTGGACTCTTAAAGGGCATTTGCCAGTGATTAATTTTATTTTTACCCCAACAAAACTAAACCAAAAATTAACTTCGTAAAACAAAATATTTAAAATTTAATTGATATAAGATCATCAAAATAACAGTTAACAATTAAATAAAATTTAAAATTTTAAAATATGATTGAAAGAATTATAAAAAAATTTAAAATTTTATTAAAAATTAATGTTAAATAAAAATTAATTGATTTGTTAGTTTATAATTAATTTACGATTATGAACTATTAAATTTTTATCAATAAAAATTGTTAAAATAAATCGAATCAAAAAATTAGATAGTTCAAAATTTTTACAGTTGAGCACGTTAAACTGGTTAAGTTTTTTAACCATTGGAAAATACGTATACATTTTAAATTTAAAAAAAATAGATATATTTCCAATTTGAGAATAGAATATACTTTAGCTAAGATCCTCCAAACCTTGTAACAGATTCTTAATAGAAAAACAAATAAAAAAGAACTTCTTTTAACAGAGGGTTCTAATCTCTCTGCCTCTCCTTTTCAGCTTCTCTTTTTCGCTTATTGTTCACTTAAAATACATAGCTTCCCCCCTTTCTAATACAAAATGATTGGTAAAAACCGAAACTCATTGGTGATCTTTTCATAAAAAGAACCCAACACCAACGCCACACAATGACTTATCTTTAATTGTGTTGCAATCATCTCATAAGCCGTAAAGGATACACCGTATGTATATATGCTGGGCAATGTTCTGAAATTTAGATCGGTCATCAAATTGATAGTCTTACTGCTCACCGGTTTGACCGGTTCAATCAGTGTTGCAATCATCTCATAAGCCGTAAAGGATACACCATATGTATATATGATAGGCAATGTTTTGAAATTTGGATCGGTCATCGAATCGGTAATCTTACTGGTCACCGGTTCGACCGGTTCAACTACTGGTCGAACCGGTATGACGTAATAATTATGAAATAATTATATTTAATTATATATAATATTAAAAATATTTTAAAAAATTCAAAAAAAAAAATAGTCGAACCGATCAGACCGGACCGATCCGACCGATCAATTGACCAATTTTGACCGGTTCAGACTGATTCAATTTATAGCTAATTTTGAAAGATAAATCGGACTAAACCACCTACCGATCACCGATTAAATCACTTGAATCGACCGGTCCAGTCCGAATTTAAAAACCATGCCGCTAGGTAACATTGACGAGGTTAGAGTTATGGAATTCATACGTCACACTCAGTGGTCCTTCACCGCATCACTTCTGGCAAAATTAAAGTACGTGTAGATTTGGCCTATTTTCCACGTCAACCTTGAAAGTTTTTGGTTTTTATGTTTTTATTATGTCTCTTTTCCCAGGTACGTACATTAATAAGCCGCAGATAATATATATGAAATAAGAAAAACATACACAATATTACAAAGAAGTATCCTATTTGTTCCTATAATAACAAGTCAACCTTTAATAATACAAAATGATTGGTTAAAAAAATGATACGACTTATTGATAACCGATGTTTTGATTTATTTCTTAATTAATTAAAAGAAGACTAAAATCAACTGTCCTTTCTTTTTATGAGTTTATTTTGAGACAGGTAAAATGAAGACAAAGGCCTGATTTGATAATTAGTAAATTAATACAGATGATTTGATCAATGGATAACATCAACTGTTTATTTAAATTTTTTTAATAAAATTAACTGTTTAGTATTAGATATTTATATGTAAAATGACTTATAACAATATGACTTAAAAAATTATAAGGATATGAGTATTATATCTTTTTTTTTAATATTCTCATACGAATTTAGATAGAGCAAATGAAGTCAACACCATCATTTCAAAGTTAAAAAAATACACCTCTTTGTTTATTCTTACTCAAATTTGATATTAATTCAATTTCAAATATTAAATTTTAAATATTAAATTTATTATCTCTATCTCTATCTCTATCTTTATTTTTATCTGTATGAGTAATTTGTAATAATTTTTTAATATAATAATCTTTTAGTCCCTTAATTTTTCAACCGCTAGAGAAAAATGCTCCTCATAGGAGCGTTTTCAAAATCAGCAAATTGAGTTCAATCCGCCAACCTATTAGCTGATTATTAAACATAATTATCAACAATTTAACATGGTTAAATAATTAAAACCTTTCAATCTACCAAAAAATGACCGATAATTTATTTACCAAACAAGGTCAAAGAAGTCATTCAGTAGCATATAAATACACAACTATTAATTTGTATGTAAAAATAAAAAATTTAATAAAATGAATACATTTTTTAGTTTCAATATAACTTATTAAATGAGTATATATTTTGTTTAAAAATTAAGTTGGCGCCTTAAAAATATAAGTTAAAAACAACTAAAAGTTCCAAAAATATAATTATTTAAATTTGAGTCAACTTATTTAAATTTAAATCTATTATCAACAAGTTTAATAGAATACAATTTATGATAATTGAAACTTTAAACAATTATCATAACTTCACTTATTACAAAAAATTAAAGGAGCTTTGAGAAAGATGAAATGTGGAAGGGCCATACGACCTGATCAAGTTTGTCGAAATGTTAGATGAGTGGAGACTTAGCATACTAATCTCTCTCCACAAGAACAAAGGGATCCAAAGCTGTAACAATTATAGAGTCATCAAACTACTCAATGACACCGTAAATTTATGGGAAAGAGTAATTAAAAAAATTCAGAAAAGATGCAATTATCTCGAAAGACCAATTTGGTTTTATGCCAGAAAAGTCTATGACAAAGGCTCTACACCTTATTAAATAATTAATAAAATATTATAGGGACAGACAAAGGGACTTGCACATAGTTTTGAACAACTTAAGGAAGACTTATGACATTTAAGGAAGTCATATGAAGGTATTTAGAAGTTAAGAGAATTTCTGTGACCTATTGAATGGTTATAATGATATGGATCAAGGTGTTAAGACTATAATAAAGATGACAGGAGGATTTAAAAAATATTTTTTATCAATATCGGACTAAAACAAAGATCCCATTAAGTCGCTTTCTATTTGCAGTAGTTATGAATGAAATGACCAAGAATATTCAAGGGAATGTGCCTCAGTGTATGTTGTTTGTTGATGACATTGTTTTAGTAGATGAAACAGAAAGAAGGTGTTAATATTAAGTTAGAACTTTATAGGGATATGTTCGAGTCAGAGGACTTTAAGTTGAGTAGGAGGAAGACTGAGTTTCTAGAGTGTAACTTTTCAGATTACAAGATTGCACCTAATGTGGAAATAAAGATTTCTTCATAAGTTATATCACAAAAAAATTATTTTAAGTACTTTGGATCAATCATGCAAAGCAATGATGAGATAGATAATAATATAGATCATCATATCAAATTAGGGTGGTTTAAATGAACGCGTGCATTGGGAGTTTATATGACAAAAATATACCATTAAAGCAAAAAGGAAAACTTTATTATTTGAAAATTAAGTCGACCTGCTCTATGGAACAGAATGTTGGCCCATCAAATAGGTGCATATTCATAAGTTAATGATGGCGGAGATGAGGATGCTCCATTTAATATGCAACTTTACAAAAAGAGATAAGGTCAAGAGTGTATCGGTAAGTGACAAGTTGGGATCGAGTTGCTAACATTAATGGTAAGTTAAGAAAAATAAGGCTTATATAGTTGGGACATATTAAAACAAGAACTATTGAGACTATAAGGAGAAGATGCGAGAAGATTACAATTAGGGACTGTAAGAGAAGAAGAGGAAGATTTAAGAAAAATTGGGAGGAGGTGATTAGGTATGATATGACCCTTCTAGAGCTTACCGAGGACTTGACCCTCAATAAAAGAGTTTGGCGAAATAAGATATAGGGAGAGGATCTTATGTAAAAAGGTACTTTTCTTTTCATAAAGAGGTCTTTTTCTTTTCATAGGACTTAGTATTTGCCTTTTAGGTCTTGTTTGGCAATCAGCGGATTGCATTAGCTGACGGCTGATTCTATCAGGTGATTTAACTAGCGGATTACATTAGCTATTTGTTAGAGATATTTGGTAAAATTAATTGTTTAGTATTAACTATTTATGTGTAAAATGACTTATGACTTAAAAAATTATAAGGTATAAATATTATATATCTTAGTATTTTGTTGAGTATTCTTATAAGAATTTAGATTTTAGAGAAGTCATGTTTACCTGTATTGGTTCATCATCTATAAGAAATTTATGAAACTCTTTCTATTTTCAAAAGCAAAGATTTTATTTTAAGATATAAAATTAAAAATATTATTGTTTTAAAATTATGCTCATTCTAAATGATGTAATTTTAATAGCTATTTGTTAAGGAATTGGATGTCAAACCCTATTATACTTATTAACAAGGCTAATATTGCTATTTCTAGCTTTTCATAACGTTGAAGCATATTCTCCAAACCACAAGTCATCTGGTAGCATAAATGCATGCCTCGTCAAAGAACAAAGAGCAATAGGAGAACATAAGAAGATAAAACACACACAAACTAGCAAGAAAAGGTACAGTTGGGTTTTGATACATATAATTTTAGCTGTTGGATGAAAATGTTAATATATAGCAATGTTTTCATTTTCAGCTGTTTACCTTCAATCAGCTGATGAAAAGGTTTCCAAACAATGCTATTAGCTGTTTGAAGAGTCAAACAGCTAAAATCAACTAATCAGTTTAAAAAATAACTGAATCGTTTATAACGAAACGAGGCCTTAGTTTAGTTTTTTTTTCAAATCCTATTTGTTATATTTATTTATTTGTTTTGTTTATAGTCTGTGTATTTATTTATTTACTTTAATCATTTTCAACATTTTTCTCTATTTTTTGTGGATCTATCAAAAACAATCTCTTTAATAATTAGAGGTAAGACTACATATTACTGAACCTTCTCAAATCCTGAATGTCAGTAAATCTTTACTGAATGTTATTATTTTACAATTTATGACAATTGAAACACATTATAAAAAATCTTAATTAATTAAAATGTATTTTCTTTTCATGTTTTAATGTTTTCTAACTCATACCTTATTGGACGCAATTGTGCCACAAATCTTTTCCCACAATAATTCAAAATTTCTTGAGGTTTGTGAGCTTTTGAATGCATTGACAGTTATGTTTTAGTTAGTTGGGTTAGGATTAATTGAAAACTCAACCGAGCAATATCATGCATCTTATACAACAATATTTACATAAAGATACATGCATTTAAAAGATATGTGAATATACAACAACAGAAGCTTAAGGAAATAAATAGCTCTAGCCATTACCTCTCCACTAAAGATCTTCTTGCGTCTCTGAGAAGTTTAAATCTTCTATCCTCAAGCTCTTCACATAATTATGGTGTAAACAGCGTGAATGAAAGATAGGGACCCAAACAACGTTTATATCCGTTTTTCATACCTTTTCCCATCATAGAGAAAGAAGGTCGGGTATATGGGTGACAAGATGTGCGTGTGTTAAGGGTTAAAGTATTAAATGGACCATACAATCATACGTGAACAGTAGGAAGGTTAGGTAAAAATCTTACATTCTCCCACTTGGTCCATTTAACCCAACATCACACATAACAAGAAAGCAAGTATATGAATCATGGCAGTAGGTCCTCTTATAGTGAGTATTATCTTCCATGTATTACATATACAAAATTTCTCATTATTAGCCCTTCAACTTAAT
>JANTPM010000245.1:13902765-13915327 GCA_025434745.1 Erythroxylum divaricatum | reverse complement strand
CAAGAGTGGTTATGAGAGATCATGTTAAGTGTATAAGCAGTGGGGTTACAAGTGTTAAGTATATGCAGATGGGTTCCGAAAACGGGTTCCAACATCCCGACACATGTCCCCATCGCCCGTTGCTACGTGTCGGCCTCATGGACAACCTGGATGGGTGCATGCCACGCACACGCCCGCCGATCCACGCGGGTCGGTGCGCTGGGCGCCGGTCGCGCGTCCGTCGCTCCGTGGTTGGCGCGTGACAGGTGCGTCCCACGCCCAGGAACAGTACCACATGCGCCCGACGTTCTTCTCCACCTCCGACGTCGGAGGCGATTTTCGACATCCCGGGAGCTCGTTTTTCGCTATGTTCGGCCAGTTTTCAACCCGTTTTCCGTAGCTAGCCTTATGTATATTACTTTTACGCAATCAAATACGCAAAAATGCTGGAAAATGAATCAAAAACAACGGAAAACCAAATGAGAGGAAAAACCGAAAAACCTTCGTTTTTGGCAATCCGATCACGTAACCGCTCTGATACCACGTGTTAGTACGTAGAGGAGACCTTATTACGTACCCTAGGATCATGTGAAATGATCAAAAACGAAAGTCATGCGGAATACCTGGATTCGATTCCATCTCGGGTTTCGATGTCGATTTCGAGCTCCAAACGTCTCCGAATCTCCCGGGTTCTTTAGTGGAAAGCGCTTACCGACTCACAGGCTAAGCATTCTACAGTTTCCTCAGCATTCCGAGCTTCCTTAACGGGTCATGAATCTTATGCTCGTGAACGTTCTCCTTTTTGTTATGAGTAACTGCAGGAGACCTAACCTATATATAGCTTCTATATCGGACTTCCCAATCACAAGGTCGATATGGACCTAGTCCACACTGATCGGAACCTATTTTCCACCCAGACTTCGACCCATTAATTTAGATTATTTATTTGGCAATTTATTATCTTTTTCTGGAGTAAATGGCGCAACTTAATTAGTAATTTATTTAAAAATCAAAATTGCAATTAATGTTAGCCTAATTTCAGAGACATCAACAAAATTGCCCTTTGGGGCAAAAAATGTCTAACATCCAATTCTCCTGTATTACTCTTATAATATCCTTACGGTCCCCCTTGCCTTGGTGCTACGATCTAAAGGTTGGAGCCGCCGAATCCGTGTTAAGAGATTCCACAGGCCAGCGTCTTCCACATGGAGTAAGAACGAAACAAAAATTGTTTATAGAAACATTCTTAGATGAAACATAAGTTAAAAATAATGTTCTTTCTTGCAATACGGTGTCATTATCTATTTCGAGCTTTTATACAAAATTGGATAATGATCTTTTCTTTCTTTTCTTTCTTTTTTTCACAATGAACTTTAAACATTATTACCGCCACAGTTGCATTTACAATTTAATATTGCAGTCACATGTGTTAGGTTTGGCTAGTGAACTCCCAGGAGATTGAGGGATTGGACGGTGGGTCCGTGAACTGGGTCAGTCTTGCTTGTACTCTCTGGTTTCCCTTCACGTGCTTTAGCTCTCAGCCATTGGTGCAACTGAATGTCCATCTTGCTTCAATCCCAGCCCAACTTCGCTACTAAATGTGTAATATATCTATTTTGAGTTGCCCTGTTAGTCTTTAGGTACCAGCCACTGGTTCATAGCAATTAGTTGGGCCTAATTTCATGTTTGACATGAATGGAATGTTTCAATAGTTCATATAACAGCTAATTAGGTTGAGTCCATTTTATAAACTATTATATTAGAACCCACTAGTACTAATTAGATATAATTTGACTCTTCACTTAGAATTACTAAATCACATATAATTTATATCGTATAATTAAGAGTGATTGCGAGTTTAGAAATTTGTTCCATACCCAAACTTAAGGAAAGGTTGAGTTGGATGGAACTTATGTCTTATTGAAGGCAAAAAGTAAGGAATTGTTATTAAGGTTTATTAAAAATTTTAAACTAATTATACCTACTCCTATTTATGATATTACGTTATATTTTCAAATTTTTAAAATTATTTTTTAACAGCTTATATTCTATCATCCGTTACTTTAATCCATGTAATATCATAATTATTAGGTAATTTAAAATTATTAAAAATGAAATAATCTTAAAAATAATTTGTTTAAACGTTGAGTAATTATGTGATTTTTACTAAGATGAGCATTATTTTATTTATGTTAAATTGACAAGAAATTATATTTTATAGTGATATTTAAAGTACAATGACTATTACTTTAATGTATAAATGACATCTTTTAATAAAAATTGAATATTCTTATCACATTAGTATACTGAATTTATGTGCCAAACCAATTAAATAAAAGCACTCACTTAATTTAACCAAAATTAGGTCTAACTTCGTAGTTAAATCCTAAGTACAACTTTTTATTTGAGGTTACTTCTTCTATTTTAGCCTTTTGTTAGCGTCAATTGTAGATAGATTGTTGAATTTAGGATAAAAGAAATTCAAATTTAGGATAAAACATATGAATTTCTAAGTAATTTTTATTTAAAAATATTTATTGAAATTATAATTTAAAAATATTTTAGTAAGCGTTTATTGATTTATATTATGTAAATAATAATTGCTGATAACATAATTTATATGCTCAATTTAACCTAATCTTATTAATAAATTTTATTAGATTGATGTTTATATAAATTTAATAAAAAGTTTTTTAAAATTTTTAATATCACGTATTATTTTTAATATAAAATGTAAAAATAACAGACGAAAATGTTAAAATGTCTTGGCATCTTAGATCTTAAGGAAAAATATATGCACAAGTGATGGAGATCTTAGAGGGGTGGTCTCTATAGATTCTCTGTTGAGTTGGAGTGGTCCACCATAAACCTTCTCGTGAGGTAGCATCTAGTGGGTTGTCGCTTGTCAGTGATGTTAAGGACATTCTTGGCTGTAATAACTAATAAGTCAATAATCCAAACATAAGACTCAACTTTGACAAAGTTGGATGTAAATATTCAATCTTTCAAGTTGATAGCGTCATTCTCTGATTTCAAGTCCGAGTATAACAAGGATCTGGGTTCAACCGCACAGATAATTTAGTTGGCAATTTAGCAGAGTAAATTGAGACAAAGATTTGAGTTCGATTCTCGATAATGGGAGTGCATGGGCCGCTCTGCTAGACGGTCGATCAAGATAAACCGTGATTTACCCCCCTCACAATCTGATCGGATCCGGGTGTAAAGATAATTAGAATGGCTGATTTCACCTTTTGGGCGAATATAACAAATTCAAGTACAAGAAAGTGTTTTCTTTTTGCTTGTAGGGAATACAAAATCAAAGGTTCTTAAGACAAAAAAATATAAACTTTTTAATAAATTATATTGGACCATGTGAAAGAGAACATGGGCATATTCGTTACCACCTGCTTTTGATAACTTTACTGAAGCCCTCAGCTATAAATGGATTAAGCAATTGGTAGTTGTTTTGAAGATAGTATAATTAATACTATTAGTCACATGACGCATAGTAAACACACATGACACAACCTCAACCTCACCACCGTCTTCATTATTACGGTTGGTGTTCTGATTTTCCTCTCCTCTCCGATCCGATCAGATTGGCGGGACGATTGTACATGAAAGGAGTCCCTACTGCTGTATTTGTTAGGTGAGAAAAGACATGGCAATTGAGGACCCGCCTTCTAACCTTCAAAATTGTCATAATGTTACGTGGGATTCAACAGTTTGACTGATTATTTCAGGACTAATGCCACTAAATCCTAATTTAGGCTTGAGTAAGACCAAATTACACCATATGTATTGACTCTAAAGTGGAGTCGTCTTTCTCTTCCACATAGAGTAACTCCTGCCATATTAGAATCAAGAGCAAAGGGACTGATATGGTTATGCATAGACCATGCGCCGTAAAAGTTAAAACGAGTTGAATTGTAAGCACAAGAATAAAGATGACATATGCGAGAATTAAGGATGATGCATGAACTTGATTTCAGACGTCTTTATTGGATCCGGAGTTTATATTTAATTTAAGTCAGATTTGATTCTGCATAATTTAAATTTATACTATTTAATTAAAAATATTATTTTATATACTTAATTTAAAAAAAAAAATTAGTGACGACCCACCCACCTGTTGTCAAAGTCGTAAACCGACGCGTGCAGCGGCCAAAAAGTCACCATCTCGAAAACGATAAACCGAAATTCAGTTAAAGAAAGGTACTGTAATAGGGGTATAACTAAGCAACCAAAATTCCAACCCCACCATGTCAAAAGTTTCATTATATCTCCGTTAACACACCACTTGTAGAAGCGAAGTCTAACCTTTTCTTTTCCACCTAAAATAAATACTTTATGTAATTCCATTCCCTTCCCCTCTCTCTCTCCACCAAGCAACGCATATCTGTTGTCCGACTTAAAGCTGGCTGTTACATTGCACAGTGGCTCTGTTCTGTACGTTGATGTCCGTTTTTATCTTTATTTAATTTGAACTTTTTGTTTTTCTTTTCTGGGCTTCGGGGATTGAATCGTCTTTCATCTCTCATCGTAAATTAGTAACTCATGTCACTGAAAACGTTTCTACAAGCCGAGGAATTTCAGACCTTTGTGAACTTGAGAGCTTCAAGTTCGTGGATTAGACATTACTATGGATTTTTTCATCAAAACCAATTCTGGGTTTCTCGCAACTATTGCTTCCCGTCCACTGTTTGTGAGACTTTGTTAATCTAACCCTCTCTTTTGTTGTTGCTTCAAGTTATCTCTCGACCTCCAAAACTTCTTTTTTTTTAATTAGTGTAAAGGCTATGGGATTTACTCATCGTCATTGAGGAGGTTGTGCTGGAAGTTTTCTAGATTTGGTGCTTTATGGGATGGAGTTGGTGGCCAAATCTTTATTTCAACTAGTAAACGTCTGTCTCATTGGCTTGGTTTTCACGGTTGAAGAATCTGCAGGTAAAACCATGTCCTTTGTTCCCGAGTTTGAATTCAGTTGATTAGATTATCCGGTACTCGACAGTTTAACTATTATTAATTCTTAGAATTCTCATGTTGGCAGTGCTAATGTGGAGAAATTTGTATATGTCTGTATTGGGACTTGGTAATTTTAGATATGGAGTACAAGAAGACGGATACTATTGAGATCAATCAGTTTGGACAGTGTTATCGATCTGAACATGTCAAAACCTATGGAATTCTTGGGCTAAGTGTCGCCTTACAATTAAATTACTGCTTACTAATGCTTTTAATTTGTAATCTAGCTGAAGTTACTGTTACAGACCAGTCCTAAATAATGATAGTAAAATGGGTTCTCACTCTGGATAATCATCGCATGTATCTTCTGGGGAAGGATAACTTATTTAAGGCAATATCCGAAGAGAGTGAATGCCAGAGTTTTGAAAGCTCATCAGTATTCTTTTACCCAGATAATCTGTCGTCTGGTTGTTTATTCCCGCTATTGGTCACTTTTCCCTCCAAGAGTTTAGCCTTTAGATGCTATGGAGAAATGGTGGGAGTTGGAGCAGAATAATTCCTTCTTCATTATTAATGTTTCTAAGGACACGAAAAATGTTACTGCTGCTGACATTTTTAGAACTGCCAACAATTCAAAAAGTTTGATTTGAATTTTAAATTCTGTTACAAATGTTGAACAACAAATAACAAATAACATATGCATTTTCATTTTCATTTTCATTTTCGTGTTTTAATTCAGTATAAAAGATCCTAAAGATTTTTCTTTTCTTTCAGGGTACATTATACCCCCCTCTCCAGTAATTTCTTCTGAATTTCCTCCAACAATACAAGGCATAGCTGGATCAGTCCATCAGGGGACACCATTGGGAAGTAATACACCAAGCTCAGAGAACCAGCCAAATGGTAACTTGCATGAACTGGTAGTCCAAATTTGGTAATTGGGACTGAAACTGCTAGATTAAGCTTTTGTTTTGGCAACGCAGTATTGGATTTGCACCCTCTGCCTGCATTACCTCCATTCATGCCTGTCCCAGTGCCCCAAAGTGTCACAGGGCCTGTGCCATCCCATTTAACTACTATGCCCATTATGCCCCCGTCATACAGTGCAGCTTCACCACCCTTGATTCTTCAAAGGCATGGGCCAACTTTATCACCAACTGGTTCAATCACATCTCCATCACCTAAAACAGCTCCTCCACCCTCAGTTGCTCAAGTGAATGCACCACTAATGCCACCTGATGCTCATCAGAGAAAGAAACCAGTTAAAAAACATCCTGTCTCTCCATCAAATGTGCCTGGTATTAACTCGCTTAAGCTGTTTTACCTGTAAGATTTTCTTCATTTTTATTAAGTATTCGTATGGTTGCAGTTGAATCTCCATCAAGTAATTTACCAAAAAATTCAACATTTACCCACCATGATGCACCTATAACTTCACCAGGGAATGATCATATATATAGATCATTCAGTGGAGTTCCTATCCCAGAGCCAATTTCTTCAGGTATGCCGATGTGATACTTTTGCCATAACTAACGGACAAATTGTGGTTGTATATCATTCCTCACTCTAAAGTTGTCTTCCTTCAATCACTTCAAGTTCACCCAAAATATGCATTAGTATTTTTCATAATTGTATCTACGTATAAGTAGATTCCAATTTAATTGGTACTATTTCTTTCTTTCTTCTTCAAAAATTTGATCTCAGTTGCACCCCCTCCAAGGAATGAGCACCGAAACAAGCCAGTGGGCCTTCCATTAGCACCTGCAAGAATACCATCTATATCACCTGGTATGCATGATCATTACCTTTCTTCATCTGAGAAGCTCAAAAAAGCCTAGTTGTTGCATTCTTTTTTCTAGTTCTTATTCTACTAATGTTGTTGAAAGCAGTCCCTATTGGGTCACCTGAAAATGAAATGTCACATAATGCCCCATCAGTCCATCCAACTGTGCCTGGAGAATCTCCTTCAACATTACCAGGTTCAAATTTGCGTAACATTTGATACTTATTATACCAGACTTTAATTTGCTTCCCTGTGAGTCAAGGACAACAAATATTTTTGTTTAAGGACCTTTTGTCCCCCCTCCATTATTGTTCCTATAAATGCTTCCATCCATTGTCACATTCTACTGAATCATCCTCAAAGAAAAGGTAACAGAACTGCTAGAGTTGTGGTAAAAGTTTGGTTAGTTTGAGGTTCTCTGCATTAACTACACGGATCAGAACCTGAAGGTTGTGAATTAAAAGAGCGGAGCTTCATTTTTATATATCTGCTGTCTGAAAAATGATTTTGTATCTTGTTCCACTCAACTTGTTTTAAGCTTGGAGTGGGAATGCCTTTATTTTAGTTAGAAATAGCCTCTCTACAACGTAGGGTAAGGTTATGTACTACCGGACTTCCCTAGACCTCACGCTTAACGGAGCTCTCACTAGGTGTTGTTTCTGTAGTTAATTACATTTGATTTGTTCTTTACAGCATTCCACTTTAGACAAAATTACCCATCAAAGGAATCATTTGATGGCTCATGCTTTTGTGAGGCATTTTGTAGTGACAATAAATTTACAGTTTATGGTGATATTCCTATGTATTTTTGACTCTGAAATTTGTGTATATTTGATGTTAATTTTTTGTCCCTGTATGAGATTGTAGGTCCTGGCGTCTCTCATTCATCAATACCTTCTCCTGGCATTGACCAGAAAAGAACTGGAACTCCTGTTATTGCTCCTCCACATGAAATGGCTAAGTCTTTACCACCCCAAAATTATCAGCGAACTGAAGGTGACAAAACGCAAACTTTTAGCAAATCAATAATATTGGGTGTTGTTATCTTTCCACCTACTTTTATTCTCATATATTATCTTTTATACTTTGAATTGTTTCATTTGCGGAATGTTTTACTAAGTTTATATGGATTAGAGACATATGACTTTTGACTCTGTTACAAAATGGTGATTGCTTTTATTAAGCAAAAGGGAAATATGGGCCAACGTTATTGCAACTTAAAGTGACATTACAGGTCCTGGTTCTTCTCATGCATTTGCCCCTGTACGAGGCAAACATGGAATTCCACTTGCTGCACCGCCAGATGAGACACCCCAGCCTTTGCCCCCTGTGGCCCATCCACCAGCCAAAGGTAAATTAGTTAAACAGGGTTGAAGCACTGATATCTCGTGCAATTTGGAGATTTTATGTCTTTCCATGCTAGTATTGTGAAGGTTCTTCTGCTGTCGCTCTTTCAGTGCACAAAGCTGTGAGGCCTCCTAGTGGTGCTCCTGTTACATCTAGATCATCTTCTTCAAGTAAAGGGTATCAATCTCCTGCTTCTCCACCATCTATCCCATTTCATAAGAAAACCCGCACTAGAAACAACACTAATCACCCTGCTGCTGCTTTGTCACACCCGATATATCCTCCCCCTTCAAATGCTCAAGGTTTCTCTTTTAACGCTTCAAAATATATCCCATATATAAAAACAAATGCTTTGTATTATGCTCTTAAAGTGAATCTAAATTTATTCTTTTCATGCCTTTCAGGTCCCTCCATCCCTCCATTTTTACGGGCAAAAAGGCATACACATTATGCTTCTCCGGTTGGTCCAGGTACCACAATGATAACTGGTTGACTAGATCATTTTTTTACAACTGCTCTCAAAACATATTGGATTTACTGCATGTAGGTCCTTCAGCTTCTGGATCACATGGCCTCTTTCCTAAACCAGCAACCATCGTCTCACCTGCTCCTTCACCATCTCCAAAAACATCTGTCTGGATTGAGAGTAAGGATCATCCAATTTTCTTACCTTCTTTTTTTGCTCTGCAGAGTATAGCTCATGATCCTTTGTCATACCATTAGCTTATATGCTTTTGAATTTGATTGCATTTCCAAGTGCCCATTCTTTCTCCTCCTGGATCATCACCAAGGGGTCCAAAGAAGCCCTTCTTGCCACCTGTCCAAGCATTGCCTCCTCCACCTCCTAATGAAGGTAATTAAATTTCTGATTTTATCACCTTGTAAATTTGAAATTTTCAGCCTTCTGTTGTCCCTGTCCTCTGAAAATTTTTCCTGCATGTAACACTGGTTTCTTTTGGGCCTGTAGATTGTTCAACTACTGTTTGCATGGAGCCACGTACAAATACGCCTGCTGGCTCTCCTTGTGGCTGTGTCTTGCCCATGCAAGTTGGACTGCGCTTAAGTGTTGGATTATACACTTTCTTCCCGTTGGTTTCAGAGCTTGCTCAGGAGATTGCTGCTGGTGTTTTTATGAAACAAAGTCAAGTTCGTATTATGGGAGCAAATGCTGCCAGCCAGCAACCAGAGAAGACAATTGTCCTCATTGATTTGGTTCCAGTTGGAGAAAAATTTGATAATACAACTGCATTTCTCACTTTTCAGAGGTTTTGGAAAAAACTAGTTGTCATTAAAACTTCCCTTTTTGGGGTCTATGAAGTGTTATACATTCGCTATCCAGGTTCATGAATTTCCAGTGTCTATTCATCATTTTGTTTCCATAGATTGTTCTATATGGATAATCATTCAGAGGTTCTGCATTTGTAGGCCTACCTGTACCACCACCTTCAGCATCTTCAAACATTAACATAGTTGATGATGTACCATATTCTGGCATTGACAATAATGCAAGGACGACGAAGCCCCTTGGTGTTGATGTAAGAAAAATGCATCACAAAGATAGGCTTGGTGGCGGCATGATTGCTGTTATTGTGCTATCAGCTTTTGTAGCACTGGTTCTATGCTGTACTGTAGCTTGGGTTTTGCTATTTAAACATAATGAGCATGATAGTCCACCAGCACAGACTCTACAGCCTTTGTCAAGTGCTGTGCCAAAACCTTCAGGTAATTCCTGGAACTATAAAACATGGTGCATTTATCGTGTCCACTGTGGGGTATACTAGTTCGATAGAGTGAATTACAAGTGCCATGAACGTTCATAACTTCCCTGATCAGCAGCTTCTGGTGTTAGAATTTAATAATTATTTTCTCAAGTATTGGTGAGAAAAATGAATATATTGATGATTAATTGGGCAATCATCTTTTCCTTTTATATTCAATTATAGCCTAGTCATCATGTATACTTCAAATTAGGTGGTAATCAGACCACTGAAAGTCTTGAACAGTGGCTATGGATTAAGAAAATGTAAATGGATTAAGAAAAGGTAAATTTTGTAGGTACGACCGGATCAACGATTAGAAGTGGTGGGAGTTCTGCATCATTGTCATTTGGATCTAGTGTTGCTCCTTACACTGGCTCAGCAAAGACTTTCAGTAGAGTTGATATAGAAAGAGCTACTAACAATTTTGATGCTTCAAGAATACTGGGGGAGGGAGGCTTTGGTCGTGTTTATAATGGCGTTCTCAAAGATGGGACCAAAGTTGCTGTCAAAGTTCTAAAGAGAGATGATCAACAAGGTGGCCGAGAATTCTTGGCTGAAGTTGAAATGCTTAGCCGCCTTCATCACAGAAACCTGGTGAAGCTGATTGGCATATGCACAGAGCATGCCCGCAGCTTGGTTTATGAGCTCATACCAAATGGAAGTGTGGAGTCTCATTTACACGGTACTTCTTTTGCTCTTCTAGATCAAAAACAAACTTTACGCTTTCAAATTTTCCTTTCTTTTGTTTCTTGAAAAAATGGCAATGCTAATCTGCTCATCTGTGTCTTCTCATTCAGGGATCGATAAGGAATCTATTCCCCTCGATTGGAATGCCCGGATCAAGATAGCACTTGGTGCAGCTCGAGGTCTAGCTTATCTCCATGAGGATTCAAGTCCTCGTGTCATACATAGAGATTTCAAGTCTAGCAATATCTTGTTAGAACATGATTTCACACCAAAAGTTTCGGACTTTGGTTTGGCTCGAATTGCTATGGATGAGGAAAATAGACACATATCAACCCGCGTCATGGGAACTTTTGGGTGAGAATTCTTCTCTCCATCTGAACAAAAATGATATCATAGGGCATATAAAAACTGTACTGCGCTTTTACCTTTGTTTTGTGGAGAGCGGAGGTATCTCTAAAGCACAACTCACAATAAGCGCGCATATTATCCATAGCCTTTGTCACAAGCATCTATGTAGAATTCAGATTGCAGCTATAATATGGTATTCTTTAAAGATACTGTCCAGATTACGATTGCTTTTCTCTAATCTGGAATAAGAGTACAGTTATTGTGGGGTTAAAGGGGTTGGTTTCTTTTGCATATCTTCTAGATTTTGAGAAGCAAGTTAATGAGCTTGTTACCATCACTTCATAACATACCATCTAACTTTGATTATGAGAAAAGGTGGTGGAGTGCCCTTGTTTTGGAATATGTTTTACCTCTGCCAGATTTTCAAATACAAACCTGATTTCCTCCGGGCTCTTTATGCTAATAATTATTTTCTAACGATTTTATCCAGCTATTTGGCTCCGGAGTATGCAATGACTGGTCATCTTCTAGTGAAGAGCGATGTCTACAGCTACGGTGTAGTGCTTCTTGAGCTCATAACTGGAAGAAAACCAGTTGACATGTCGCAACCACCTGGTCAAGAGAATCTTGTTTCGTGGGCTCATCCATTTCTGACAAGTAAAGAAGGGCTGGTAGCCATCATAGATCCATCTCTAGGACCTGATGTTCCTTTTGATAGTGCGGCCAAAGTGGCAGCCATTGCTTCAATGTGTGTTCAGCCGGAAGCATCACATCGGCCATTCATGGGTGAGGTTGTTCAGGCCTTAAAGTTAGTATGCAACGAGTGTGATGGGGAAAAGGAAGCAGGTTCAAGAAGTTCCAGCCAAGAATTATCCATTGATATGGATACTGGGGTGAGTGGTGGCTCAGGACGGGTTCATCCTTTTGGAAACCAAACGACTGCAGTGAATTACGACTCTGAGCCAGATATAGAGAGGGCATTGTCAATATCAGAGTTGTTGGGGTTGTCTGTCAGTTATGAAAGGCAGGCATCTGGATCATTTAGATTGAGAAAATGTTCTAGTTCTGGTCCGTTGACAACAGAAAGGAGCGGATGGTTTTGGCGGAGAATGAGGAGATTGAGAGGGGAAAGCGTGAGTGAACATGGGATTGTTTTCAGCAAATGGCCAGGTTCGCAATGAACACCTATAATTGACGTGGAGTGCATGGTTCTTTAATTCTATTCTATTCTAGGCAATTAAAATAATCAAGGATTACTAAATTAATAATGTTCTGTCTGTCTGTCCAGTCATAATAGAAACAGCAGCCTATGCCCCTTCTTAGTTAGAATCTCCCAACTGTATACAACTTTTTCTTTCATTTTTTCATCTCAAAATCAAATTCTGAGTGATACTAGCAATTTGGCCATGTATAAAAGAGAGTTGTTCTACTGTATAAGGCTCTTTGTTTTGCAAAGGTAGAGAGAGAGCTATCAATTATATATATTTTTTCTCTGTATTTTATAAAGAGGTTGTTTTCGTGACTCAAATCTATATCCTTTAAGTCACAAAGGAGCAATTATTTTGTAAAGAGGTTGTTTTAGTGACTCAAATCTATATCCTTTCAATCACAAAGGAGCAATTGGTTACGCCAATTTAGCTATATATATATATATATATATATATATATATATATATATATGTAAAATTATTTG
>JANTPM010000245.1:13763893-13791050 GCA_025434745.1 Erythroxylum divaricatum | reverse complement strand
TCTTCTTCCCAACATCACTCATAATCATCACCATGTAAAGGAGGTAGAACACTCAAGCTTGTATCCATGCTAGGAAGACACTTAAGGGAGAAGACAAGAGTAATTTTTTTAGGAAGCTAATTAAAGAAACCAAATGGAAGAGATGGAAGAGAGGTTTCGGATGGAGGAGGAGCCAAAAGCAACACCAAGCCATCTTTTTCCTTCTTTCCAATGGAACATACGAGAATGAACATTAAAAAAAATGGATGAGTCACCATAACACTTGGCAATTGGAAGAGACATAAGGAAAAGTCAAACAATCAATCTCTTATACTTTAATCAAATATCCAACTTATACACCCACAATTTCGGTTGCTACATGATTTAAGGGTCTACTTTAGGGTCCCACCAAGAAAATGCAAGGGTTTTAAGATCAAATAACAGTAGAAATTCAACCGGTTCGCCACTTGGCGATTTTTTCCGGTCCGGAAATTTCTAAAAATTTCCCCGAATCATTTTTTTGAAAATTACCTAAATTGCCCAAAATTGTAAAACATATAACAGTCCACTCCCAATAATTTTTCAAACACGAAAACCACACTTTCCACTACAAAAACACATTTAGGCCATTTACCGGCGATTTTGCCGGTCCGGATATTTTCTCCGGATAATTCCAGAAAAATTCCCATAAATCCCTAAAAATGGAAAACAATTTATGACGCACTCCAATTAATTTTCCAAATACAATTATCCCATATATTTCACAAAAGATCTCCATTTGAAACCTAAGCCGGAAAATGTCATGAATGCATGTTTACCATGTGCAAGTGCAACAACCCGTCATTAATAAAGGCTAAATGCTGTATGCGCATGCCGAGTTATCACTCTATACTCCTAACCCGTCCTAATTTACTAAAATATCCCTCCCATCGGAGATGGGATGTTACATCTTTGCTCCCATATGACTTAGTATTCTCTACCATAATTTTAGTGATGTACTCTCCATTGTATTCATCAAGTCACGATAAATAGAACATTGCATCATGTACAAGTTAGAGGACTTATTACCTTGGGCCACAACCAATTAAATGTTAGTAAGTTTATATGACCTATTAGTGAATGTATTGCAATAACCATCATCATTAAGCTGTCCTATAGAGATTATGGGATAATCAACCCTAAAGTACGCAACCTTTTGAGATTTTAAAAGCTTAATAATTTAGATCAAAATGTTAATTTTTACTGATATGACTAATAGATGGACATTCATGTGGCATTTAGTAGACACACCACATCATCACAAAAAACCTTTTGAACTAAATGGTTATAGTTTTAAAGGGTTGGTCACTTAATTAAAAAATTTAAAAGCTTAGGTATTGAATTGGAAAAAATCTTAAAAGGTTAGGCATTTTTTAATATGTTATCCTAAAGATTAAATTCAAGTACATATCATGTATATGTTTAACATGTTTAAGAACTAACTTTCGACCATTGTTAATCTTCAAGCAAATTATTTTCATGTTATGCACTACAAGAAAATCATAAATTATTGATGAAAAATTATTGACAGATCAAATACCATGGCTAATTGGTGAAGAAAAATCAATATCCGTTAGTAACACTATCGTGAAAATTTTTCATTTTGCGATGGACAAAATTTCCATCCGTAAAGGTTTAGGGAAAATATGCTGGCAAGTTTTCCAATGGAATATAGCAATGAAAGAGTTATACTTGTTAGTAAATTAGGCGAGAACGTTTGCTACAATAAACTAGCGTCAGGGATTTAGCAATGAATCTATGTTCTGTTAGTGAATTTCTGACCGTATAACCACTCCGTCGATAAATTTACACAAAAATGCTTGGTTTAAGAATGAAGCATCGGGTTTACTAACGGTACTATATTCCGTCAGAGATGTTTCGATGGTCTGGGCACTTCATCGTTAGCTTCATCTTAATCATTTTAAATAAATCAAAAATGATGTTATTTGGTTTAAAACCAAACGAAGTTGTTTTCGTTTAGTGTTAAGGCCATCCTAAACCTTCCCCCCTCATTTTCTCCTATATGGTTTCACCATTTTCTCCTTTGTGTTTTCCCCCTCATTTTCTCCTCTATGTTTTCTCCTTCGTCATCTTCTTCCTTCATGTGTTTCAGTTATTTTTTCTATAAGTCACTTGAGGTAAGTAAGTTTTGTTATTTACTACGTTTTGTGTACTTGGTTTAAGAAATTATTAGCTTTAGATTATTAGCTTTAGATTTTAAGAATTGTTAATCTCTATCATTAATACATATTCTTATTGGTTATATTTGGTTGTTACATTCTTAAAGTTGGGTTTATAAATGAATTAATATTTTGAATTATAGTTCCAAATATCTGAATTTTGTCAATGGATTATTTCATTAATACTATCTCAATTGATTAGGTTCTGTTTACTTTTCATGTTCTCACCCAATTTTTGGTTGGATTTTTTTTATTTTTCTTTACGTATATTTGTTTTGTGATGGTATTAATAAATGAATGATTTGAGAGGTTTTGAGGAACTTTAATATAGGATATTGTTTGAGTTGTCTTGCAAATGGCATAATGGATTGAGGATTATGGTTTTGTTTATGTATCAATATAGGAGGGGTTTGAATGATAAACAGATATACTATGATATTACTACATTTTTAGAGGTTCATATGGTTAATTATTAACTTCATATAGGAAGAATTTTAACATTTTTATAGTTGCTAAATTTCCATTTTATATATACTTAATATTAGGTGTTGCATCACTCATTTATGCTAATAGGAGAATATATAGCATGATTATGAATTAATTTGTTAAATTTTTATGTTTTTAAATCATGATGAGACGATCTAAGTCCATAAACTACTAAAAGAAAACACTTAACTAAAGTTACAATATGAAGATTATTTATTTCAAAGCTTTTGATTCTATTAATTGGAACTTCATTCTAGCTTTTAGGATTTCCTATCTAGTATACTTTAGGATTTCATATCTAGCTTACTTGGGATCTCCTATGAGACTTATCGGTGAAACAATATCACGTACCATAGTTTTGAAATCAATTATAGGTGATTAATTCAATCGATTAATACTTCAACTTCGATGTGATTAATGCAAACTTAGTATTAACACAAGAAATTAATACGTTTTATAGACAAGACAATTCTTTCTATAATAAACCCCCTAAGATGGTATATAGGTTGAAAGCCCTTGATGCAGCTCCCGTGAGGTTTATTTGTGAAAAATTTTGCGAGCCTAGGAGTTATAATGAGAACTTGTTTTCTTGATTCACAAGTATAAACAATGCCATGTACCATAGTTTTGAAATCAATTATAGGTGATTAATTCAATTGGTTAATACTTAGGGGATGTTGTGTAAGGTTTAGATGTTCTGTAAACTTTGGGGAACGTGAAGGATACTAACCTTGGAATCATTGTTTGAAATTAACTGTTTTGCAGTAATGAGTAATGTTGATAGATCTTGGATATATAGATGATTAACAACTGATGGTTTCATTAATCCTGAGTTTGTTGAGGGAGTTGAAACTTTTATTCATTATGCATATTCTCAACCTGCATATGGATAGCCTAAAGTTCATATATCCATGTAAAAAGTGTAAACACATTCGTTTCTTTCCTATTGATGAAGTGAATGGGAATTTGCTAAGAAAAGGGTTTGTCCTAAATTATTTTGAGTGGATACAATGTGGGGAACCATTGATTTGTAGCACCTCAAAGGGTAATGAAATACAATCATTAGTGAACTTAAATGAGTTTGAAGGGGGGATTGGATTTAGAACAAATAATGTGGATGTAAATGAAAATCCTTACATGCAAATGGTTTATGATACAGCCGGTTATACCTTTCAGCAAATATAGAAAATCTTAAAGAAGAACCAAACCCACATATAAAACAATTTTTTGATTTACTATACTCAGTTGATCAAGAATTATGGCTAAATTATAAGATAATGACTCAATTTTCTTCAATTGCTTGATTATTGAACATAAAGTTTTAAGGGCTTATTTCTGATCGTAGTTTTGATAGAATTCTTAGATGGTATAATGAACCATTGCCTCCTGATCATACAATGGTTAATAGTTTTTACAATATGAAGAAACTTATTAGGGTCTTGGTTTGCCTGTTAAAAAGATTGATTGTTTCAAATTGAGATGTATGTTGTATTGGGAAGATGATGTGGAATTACAATAGTGCAAATTCTATGGTCAATATAGGTTCAAGCCTAGAAAATGTTATATGAAACATAAATTAGAAGCCTAGAAGTGGATGTATTGTTTTTCGCTAACTCTGAGGCTTCAAAGATTGTACGTTTATGATGTTACTATATCTCACATGAGATGACATAATGAACATAGACAGGAAGATTGAATAATGAGTCATCCATAAGATTCACTGGCATGGAAACATTTCAATGACACCTATTATGAGTTTGAATATGAAAGTCGAAATGTTAGGTTGGGATTGTCGATAGATGGATTCCAACCTTTTGATCAATCTGGCCAGCAATATTCGTTGTGGCCAATTGTAATTAATCCTTTTAATTTTTGTCTATAGTTGTGTATGAAAGAGGCATATATGTTCTTAATAGTGATTATGCTAGGGCCTATAGATCTAAAACATAAAATTGATGTATTTTTGCAACCATTGATATCTAAATTGCAACATTTTTGGGAATATGGTGTTGAGACTTATGATGTGTGGTGTTGATATGGGCTTTGATGTAGACCATTAGTGATTTTCTAAAATATGCTATGTTGTCTAAATGGAGCATAGCAGGAAAATTGGCATGTCCTTATTGTGACAATGATTCTGATTCGTTTTATCTTCCAAATGAGGGCAAAACATGTTGGTTCTACAATCACAGGAATTTTCTTCCTCCAGATCATCTATTTAGATGCAATAAACAAAAGTGTATTAAGAATATAATGGTAAAAACACCTCCTCCCCCTTAAAAAGTTGGTGAAGAGATATTGTATGAGATTGAGGAAGTAGGCTTCTTGAAAGTTACAGAATTTGAAGCTGATGAAGATATTACAAGCATTAGTAAAAACTTTGGTTTGAAAAAACGAAACATCTTTTGGGATTTCCATATTGGAAAACTAATTTTATACACCATAATCTAATTAAAAAATATTTTGAAAATTTTTTAATACCATAATGAACATTGAAGGTAAGATAAAAGACAATGCAAAATCATGAGCTAATTTGAAACTTTTTTGTAGAAGGAATGAGTTACATAAAGATCTTCGTACCGATAAATATCCGAAAGCATATTATACTTTGGACAAAAAATAAAAGGAAATATTGTGTGAATGTTTGAAAACTCTAAAGTTTCCTGATGGTTATGTTTCAAACTCGGCAAGATGTGTGGACCTGAGGAAGTACAAATTATTTGGGATGAAAAGTCATTATTGTTATGTGTTTATCCAAAGGCTAATTACAGTTGCATTTCAAGACTTGATACTAAATAAGGTTTGGGAAGTAATAACATAATTAAGTTTGTTTTCAAAAGTTTATCATCATCTAAAATTAAGTTGGCTGAAATAGAAAAACTGGAAAAGGAAATTCCAGTAATTTTGTTCAAGTTAGAAGGGATTTTTCCTCCAAGCTTCTTTGACTGTATGAAACATCTACCTATGTATTTAACACACGAGAAAAAACTAGCTGGTCTAGTTCAATATCGATGGATGTATCCGTTTGAGAGGTAATTTAAGAAAAATGATTGTAATTGAAGTAATAACATGTTTTAACAACTAAATTGTAACAACCCTATTCACTGATATAGGTTTTTGCATCACTTGAAGAAAAATGTCAAAAACAAGGCTAGAGTTGAAGGTTTGATTTGTAATGCTTATTTAGTGGAGGAAGCTAATATATTTTGTTCATATAAAAGAAAGAAAAGTTTCTCGTAATGACGATAGGGGAGGAATGAGTGATGCTGATGGTCACTTATCCATTTTCACATATCTTGGACGAACATATGGATGTTTAACAAGAAGGATGATAACAAATGAAGAAATGGAGTCTGCCCATGATTACATTTTATTGAACTGTCAAGAGGTTTAACTTTTCATGCAATAAGTTGAAATTGATTATTTGGGTTTTGAAATTTAGTGTTATTCATAACTGAAATACATAACAATGTTTTTAGATTATATAAGGAATTGTTTCATTAGCTAATGCCCATAAAATATAGGATGATATCAATATAGAAGTTAGAAGATATTTTCCTCGATGGTTCGAGAAATACGTAAGTTTGCACTTAGAAATATTGAAATGATTGAATTATAAGATTTAAGTGTTTAAAAGACATTATACTATTTAATATGATAATTTCTTTTACGTAGGCCTTAGAAAACCCAATAGAAAACAAGTTCATATGTGATCTTGCGAAAGGGACCTTTGCGAACTGTTAAATTGTATTCAATATATTTCGTTAATGGATATAAATATCATACATAATATCATGGTCATAGCATGACAATAATAAATAGTGGAGTTTGCATACAGGAAGAATTGATGGATTACTATAGAAACATTATTGAGATACTTGAAATTGAGTACCCTGTATTGTCAATAAAGCGAAGTGTGATATTTAAGTGTGACTGGTTTGATCTAACTCCAATTGTTGGTAAAAGCGTGCATAGCTGATACAATCTAGTTGAAATCAACAAGCGAAGAAGATTTAGACAATTTGAACCGTTCGTGTTGGCAATGTAAGCAATTTAGGTGTATTATGTCCCTTTTTTCGATTTACGATGAGATAAGTCAGATTGGTTGGTCGTTTGCAAAGTTAAACCTAAAGATTTTTTTGAATCACATGGAAAAGGAGAATAAAGAATTGAAAGTGAAGCATTTCAGGAAGATGTTTATGAAATAAATGCATCTGTCACATATAATGATAATGAACCTTTGAACAATCCATCTAATGAATATGTTGAAATTTCATCTGGAGAGAATGAAGGGGGCCAGAGATCTAAAGAGGAGCCTAAGTTTGATTCTAATTCTTCAAAAAAAAACATGATGTTTATTTGCAATTAAGTGATGATAGCAATTAATTTGTGTTTGTAATTGAATATTATATTCAACAAATTAATTTTTTCCTTTTCAATATAATGTGTAAAATATTGAATTCAAATTGTTATAATTCTAAAAAATTCAATCAAGTATGAATTTCATGTTGAAATATGCCACTGAAGAGAAAAAAAATATAATGTGACCAAGGTTCAGACAACAATTCAAAGCTACTTACTATCCAGGTGAAGCATCACATTCTGCAGCTAGAACTGAATCACCTCCTCCCCCTTCAGCTACTACACTTGTAGATGAGACATCACCTTTTGTACCAACTGCTACACTATCCACCACCCCTACATCATCCATTACCCCTACATCATCTACTACCCTTAGAGCGATAAAGATATCAGGGATAAATGATGTGGATGAAGGAGGTCGTCAGCCTGAAGCTAAGGGACCTGATGAAAGACCTTACATCACAATTGTCAATAATCTGTAAGTAAAAGATACATGAAACACTATATGTTTATAATTAAATTATAGGTTTAAATTTTAAAAATGGTATAAAATTATTTATTTTTATATTAGGTTGATTCCATTTGGACGTATTCAAGAAACATGACATCTAATTCAAGAGAAAGATTGATCTTGAGGGTTATGTATGGAAGAATATCTCTTAAGTCACAAAGGAATTTTACGATTAGGAGTTTAAGGTACAAAAAATATATTATTTTCTTTTTTAATTAATTTTATACATTAATTAGATAAATATTATTACATTATAAGTATTTATCGAATGTTTTTCTTTTTATTTCGGAAAGAATTTTTTTGAGATTTTGAATTTGACGCGGTCATTTATAAAGTATGAGAGAGACGAGCATGTACACATTATTGGAACTTTGTTAGTGTGATACACAAGGCTAGTATATGACTGCCTTATATTTCTGAACAAATATAGAGTTGTTGGTAGCAATATTAGACATCACTTGAGGCAATGTCTATTTTAGAACATAATTTTACTAACAAACGTGGAGGATCGGGGGGAGAGAGTCTTCCCGTACATACGGGAAGATCTATTGCCCACCAGGAGCATGTAGAGAGACTTGTAAGTATTTATACATTTACATTTATATTCATATTTTTTTTAATTTGCTGTATTTCAATTTAATTTGACGTGTGAATTTTGGAATTAAAATATATGTATTACGGAGAATGATAATGTTATAAATGTCCGATCCCATATATGGTTATGTTGTTAAGTTATTTTCTTGGTTTAACAAGGGGTAAATATCATAAAAATAGAGGAAACTCTGTCAAAATTTTTATAAATTCTAGTTTGCTTATAACATTTTATTCTTATGCAGGAAAAGTCTATAGATATGAGGCTTATACCTTGTCAGCTCTTTTTGAACACTCACATTAAAAAACATGACGTGTGACATTCATCAATAACAGATGTAGAGAACTAAATGTATGTGAAATTTATGATTTAATATTAATGCTTAATAATTATCACTTACTAATATAAACATTGCCTTCTGATATGAGCAAGTATAAGAAAGCATTCAATGACAGTCTTAGTGGTCTGAAGATGTTGATGACACTCAAAGTTATCTTCATGCAGTGGGTAGTAGGGACCGTCGTGGAAGAATATTCAACTTAGGTTCATTTTCAAACACATATCGCAATCCTTCACACCTAATACAACAACATCTAGTAGGAGGTCCACAACCAATGAAGTCCATGAACTTCAAAACACAGTGCAGACATTGGAAACTCAGTTGCAACAGTCGATGGAGTACATAGTTCAGCTCCGTAATGAGATGGATGAGTTGAAGGGGAGAGGTAGCATCTCATCGCAACAATCAGAGCATCCGTGGTCACCAAATTGATAGTGTACTTATAGTCATTTCATTTGAGTTACAAATACTTATTATGTACAATTAATGTTTTTATTATCAATTAAGATAATTTTAACTTTATATCATCAATCAACTTTATGTTTAAAAAAATTAAATGTATAAATAAATCAAAATATTATGAACAAATAATTCATAACTGTTTAAATTATGCATCAACCATAAGATCAATAAATAAAATTTAATGATGAGATATTTTTAATTTTTTGTTAATTTATTGACCAAAAAATAAAGTATGTCAGTAAAATTAATTATATTTATCGACAAAAAATAACAAACTGTATTTTTTTGTTAATTTGTTGACCAAAAAACAAAAGTGTGTCAGTAAAATTAATTCTATGTACCGACAAAAAATAACAAACTGTTGGTAATATTGACAGTAAGTAATAGACGGAATAACCAATTCCGTCACTAACTTTACCGACAGGATTTGTTGCAGAATAACTATCGGTATACTCGCAGATAGAATAAACATAACCATCAATAATGTTGTAATAAACTTACCGACAGAATAACCAATACCTTCTATAAATCTGCCGATAGACAAATTTTGACTGTCGAAAATTTATTGACAATCGATCGCATAAACAATCGTTGGTATGTTCATCGACGGTTACATAAATTGTCCATCGGTACATTTACCGACAAGCATTCTGTTATTTGTTAGAAATTATTACCTACAATCGTTTCTATGACGCCTTAGTCTGTTGGTAAATTTAATCGCTAAATTGTCTTGTCAACAGAATGTTCAAGTTTTTTGTCGGTAATATCTGTTGCTAAATGACATTTTTCTTGTAATGTTAACCACCGTAATCTTGCCACCATATTGCCTATCTTTATTACTCCTAAATCATTAAGAGTATACTAAGCGAAGAACTTCTTCCTTAGTATGATATGATATAAAGCATCAATATCTACAACCCATCTAGTCTCATGACACACTAAATTGATGACATTCTCATAATAAGCAACAAGAAGATTACCATCAATAATATTTACAATATGGTTCATTGTTACCATCCTTGTTTTTCTATCTCATCTCCTTTTTTCCCAATTGAAATAGTGCTTCTTTATGTAACTTGCTTTATTATAATGATCACAAACAAAGTTCTTGTACTTTTATCTTGATTTGCTTGTACTTTTCTCTCTTTATCCTTCTAACCTTTGAATTTACTCCTCCCTTATCTTTGGTGACTAAAACATCTAACTATGACGAGGATAAAGATGAGCCTAAGATCTTGTTCTCAATTCTTCATTTAAAACACTATTTTAAACATATTCAATAGTCATCACAATACTAAAAGCATAACATGTCTAAGAAGCATAATTTTTCTTACAATAATCTAGTGAAATACTGAGCAACTAAAGCCTTTATATCTCATCTTCAAATTTCATATCCATTTACTTCTGATCAAGGACACCCCATAAATCATTTAAATGATTGAAAATAGGAATTCTCTCATCCATCATATTATACAAAGTCCTAGCCTTTTTTCCATGAATTTTATACTTGAAAGTAATAAAATGCTCTTAGAAGATGATCCTAAACATGAACATGAAGTTGGAGTTAAAGAAAATGAACTACAACGATCTTGATCTTGAATTTTGTCCAATTTGAGTTGATAATCATTCATAAATCATAATAGAATTATTTAATGTCATCAACATGCTCTTAAGCCCAATCACCATAAAATATGTTACATATAAAATTAACTCCCTCCATTTTGTATCTCGAGTTTAACACAGATATGACTGAAACGTTATATCTAATCATATACCCATAAGAATTCAACTTCTTAGTCATCTGGTTTGCCATAACTTGGATCGCCTCATTGGAATCAAACATCTAATCAAATAAAGCTTTTTTAATCTCACACGTATTACTAAAGCAACTGTGTGAAGTTGGATAGTTAATTCTTGAGAACAATTCAGTCATATTATGAAACAATTCCAATTTCACACAAAGTTCTCTAGCCAGCTGTTATTGGTACTTTGTAGGCAGACCAATATACTAAGAATCTATTTTTCTCGGTCTTATAAATATCTCAACATATTCAATTAATTGCTAACTACAAAATCTTGAAGGTTGAGTTCCATCTAGTTAGATAATCTAAAACTAACTTCTTCGTCTTTGGAGTGCTTAATAGCCATACAATTTCTTCAAAATTTTAAACTCTTTTATGTATTGCACTATAATATACTACACTATCTCAATAGAATCTATTGTTTCCTTCATCATCTCTAAACCCTTCTTCACATTTAAATTTAGAATATGTGTGAAACAATATATATGAAACAACCTTCCACTAACTAATAAGCTCCCATCTTACTCTTCACCTTTTCAATCATAACATCATTCGTGATCTAATTTTTTTATTCGTTATGGTGGATAATTTGGGGTCGATATTCTAATTTATCAAACAGTTGACTAAAACAGTTGCCAACCTTTTGCTTGTATGTGATGTCAGCACATAAATAAACCTACCATTAACAAATATGACCAAATATTAATCATTATATAGTAAAAAAATGATAACAATATTAAAGAATATAAATTACCTCAAAGTTTACTGTATAGAGTGTAGTCACTGATAATATAATATGTAGTCACTATCATATAACCTTTATTTTAGTTATCGACTGTCCACATATATGTTAGGATTGTAATTCATCCTTCAATATTGAAAAACATCATTATTAAAATTTCTTTCTTCTTGTCTTCGTATGTCTTCATAATATCCTTCTTTATTGTATTCCAAGTTAGGATCTTGAAGATTGGTTACAGTAAGTTGAGCAACATCTAAATATTTTCATATCGATTACAAATATTGGATGTTCATTAATAATTACCATATAAGCAATCAAAAACCTTGATCTATTGTTGCCATAAGCCATAGCAATCATTTCATTCTTCCCTCTCATTTTATTACACGAATACATATGTCTTTTTAAATGAAGATGTTCTACCTTTTGAACTCTCAGCCGACATCTTGTGACAATATTTACAATTAGCTTTCTTTGTTCTGTCTATTGATCTAGTCTTATTAAAGTGAAATCACTTTTCAATAGACCTGGACTTCTATCTTCACTTAGTATGGGATTATAAGTTTCCACATGTATACTCTCAGGTATTGGATTACAACTCTCTGCTAAAAGAATATGCTCATCCATTTGAAACAATCAACATATAACTATATATGTTATTCATATTCAAAATTAATAATTTATAAAACATTAGGGGAGATATATTTTTAAGATCTAGCACATTATAATTATAGAAATATAAATATGCAATAAGTTGTGTCCTATAAGAAACTTTAAGATAAAGAAATTCCGTTGTTTTCTTAATTTCTCAAGTCTTTATTTAATGCTTTGTTTAAATTCTCTTTGTTTTGTTGTTTTTCAAAATAGTTTAAATTATTTTGTTTATTCCACTTATTAATAGGACATTGTTATGTTGGGTCACGTTCAACAACTTATCTTAAAACACCATCTCTCCTTTCTCGCTATAGAAGCTGAGGGGTTAGAAATTGTCATGTCATGGATCAACTGCAAATTGAAGTTATTAGCATTGTGATTCTTCACCATTTCACATCCCTGTTATAAGCTAAGATGCTCTCATATGATTGTTTCATGTAAATAGTTCCCAAATGACAACTTTAAAACCAATAATTACTATAGGTGATAAGTTGTTAGAACCAAAAATGCATTTCCAATATCTCATGTGTTGCTTTTCACCAGTTAGTAATTCAAATTTTTACATAGGTGGTCTTCATATACAGTAAACAACATCCTCAAACTATTTAGGATGGATCATCATATTTTTATATTTTAGATGCAACTTGAGAGCAATAAAAGCACCTGTCATGTGTAAACATCTAAATCGATAAAATAAATTAACAAATATTTATAAATTGAATTATATATAACACGTATAATAATTCCTAATGATACATTGAGAAATGATGTCATAAAACACAAGCAAAGCACCTTAGAAAATCTAATTTTAAAGTTAAAAAAGCTAATTTCTATTAAAAATGGGGGTGGAGGGTAACTGGGGGCAACATAGTGGAGGGTAGCGAGGGTCGACAAGGCAGAGGACGATGAAATGGTAGGGTTGTAGGGCATGGACACTCAGAAAAAGACAAAGGCATTGAGGCAAAACTAGAGAAGCAGGTGAAATCAAGAGACATTGAGGTAGGAAGGAAAGACAGAGAGGGAGGAAGGGGAAAAAAGCATTTGTTAACTTAACCTAAATTAAAATGACATTGTTTTGTACGTAGTTTTACAATAAGATAAAACTTAAAAAATAAGAGTAAAATGATGTCGTCTTGCTCTTAGGGCAAAACTAGATTAAATTACAATATATAAAGCAAGAGGACATCGTTTTGATTTTCACATATGTTAGCATAAGGCCTGACATTATCAAAGTTTTAGAGTCAAATCGAGCTCGAGCCCAACTCTCATTCCTACTTGAGAAAGGCAATATTGGCCCACACAAATAGTTTTGTTAGGATGGCTTACATCCAAAAGTGAAAGACAACTAAAGTAGATTCATTAGTCAAATTTGATCATTTTTTATAATGAGAAAGAGAACAACCAATCTCCAATATACTCATATAGAACTATGAATAATAGTCAATAAAAACCTTTCATCGTTCAATGATATCATCAGCAAAATCATTTATTGTTGAAAAATCGGTCCAAGATTCAATCCCAACCGCAACAGAATAATCACAAAACTTTTTACATTTTTGATTTTTCGAAAAATAAGATCTCTTTAATTCTATAAAATGATTAACACATGAATCATAACAAATAATGAATAATAATTTGTACCGCATTTTAAAGCTTGATTTTTATCTTATTCTATTCCTCGAACCTTTACTAAAATCGATCCATCTCAACTACCTTAGTCATATAAGTGTTCGATGTCTATTGGTATCCATAGAATGGGTTGAGAGAACTCTGTAACTCTTATAAAGGGGTTTAAGTAAGAACTGCTAGTTCCATAGAGCTTAAGCCTATTTACTATAAGATTAGGGTGTTTTAGTAATTTAATTGAAACTAAATTCTAATTTCAATTAAACTTTAATTAGAATTACAAATAATTCTAATTAAATACCAACTATGCCCAAATCAGATTCAATATCTCATATTAATCCTTATTTCTTAAATATCTCATATTTAATCATAAAGTTTCTCAAACTTTACAATTAGGTCCAACTTGATTAAATTAACTTTGCTCTCTTCAACCTAGTCTATATGTGAGACCCATTAGGTTCTTAAATATGTTGGTAATGGTTATAAAATTATAATTATAATTCATAATTAGAATTAGATAAATTAAAACTCCTTTTAGTTCATCTTTAATTCTCCAATTAAACAATTTATAATCATAGATCATGATTGGCATCTAGAAATGCGTCATGACCACCCAAATATTTAGAAAAGTCAAAGTGGCTTTGACTAACTTTTCCGTGAATAATTTTTTTGTATAATTCAATTCTTTCATCATACAATTTTCTTATTAGAGATAGAGCATGAAATTAATTTCTACTTTATTTTGAGTCCGATCATATTAGTTCTCTGTCATTGACTATTACTTCAATTAATGACACTTGTAAACTATTTACAAAATGTCATTCCACCTTGGCCAAGAATTTCATGAATCAATACTAATTGAGAACAATAAAACATTCTCCCTAATTACTTTAGGGTGATGAATTTTATCCTGATCACTCAACTACCTCTATATAATTCATGTTACATCTAATGACTACTGATTAAATGACCTATAATCAAATATATCATAAGTAGTATCAAAGCATAGCAATCCCTATACAAGATAACTTTGGTGATCTCAAGTCAAAGGATCACTTATACTATCATCATAATGAAAATTCCAAAGACTTACAAGCAATATTCCAAATAAATTTCTAATATCGGGTCTGTTCAGTGAACTTGTTCTCTAACAACCACCCATATGTTTGTTTAAGTATCTCTTTACTTTAGCCTATGATATGGACTACTTCCTTCATAAGGAAAAATAACGTTGCTAGTCTTTTTGAGTTCTATTAATGTCCAATTTTAATAGAACAATAACTAGAAACAATTTAGGGATAATACATAAAGGTAACATGAGTCTTATAATTATAATCTCATTATAATTTTATTTGCAATGTACAATTATCCCATAGACTTTATCATATATATCTAAACATGTACAAGATAAAGAATGCTTTTACATAATTGTCACTAAACTACAATCAAAGCAATTGGCTCTATGGCATAAACTAACAATCTCCCATTTCCATTAAGTTAATCATTAAATATCTTATACCATATCACTATAGATACTTTGATCTTAATTGAGACCTTAGCTCCTTTCGCTTGCCTAATGGCTCTAATGTTCAACAGTATATTACTATCTTGAACAATGCAAAGAAAATATATTAAGTTCACTAAAGAATTTGTTGATCCAATTAATCATTTTCACTAAATGAAAAATGTATTATGACTCAATTAATAACCATTGCTACATTGGAACCCTTCCAATCTTGAATGATATTGCTCTAAGTAAATAAATCTTGATTAGGATTTACTTCTAAAGTTATATCCTTATCATCTTGAACTCAAATATCAATTCATACATAGAGTAATGGATATCTTTAATACTTCACAAGTATTTGATATCTCAATTACCAAACATCTTTAGTACATTATCTGTGTAGTCGGACTTAGAATAGGTTAATAATGTACAATCTATCTCTATAGATCTAATTCCTATAATTAAGTAGTTACCTTTTTCTATCTAACAAGAGTTTTTCTTGAACAATTATATTTTCAATAATTGAAAGTTAGAATTGTTGTTCTATATGAGCAATATGTATCTATATATTCCCACTAAAGAGGACAACTATACTCCCACTAACTTTCTTGCAGACATGATAAATTCCTAATCATCTCCAAAACAAAATCTTTCAATTCATCATAAAAGTAAATGTTTCAACCTCTCGTAACCTTTTAACTATACATCAAATGTATTAATAAAGGCAGCAGTTCAAATTTTATGTACTATCTGAGATTTAAACTTTTCAAATTCCATATCACTCCCACAACTTATCTTGAGAACCATTCTTGTATAAGTATTCATTGAAACAAACAATTTATTCAATAGGTATATAAGATTATATCTAATCTTTTAGATATTTCATAACCTTTTATTATCCAATTTAGTTCTAAATAATGGACAATATATGCTTCAACTAAGTATTACATCCTTAAATCATGAACTTTGATTCTTTCAAAGATTTAGTGTTTGATATCTAATATGAAATCTTGCTAATTGATTTAATTGGAACCATTAAAGGTAATTCATTGTACTAGGCATAACTATAGAAGAAATAATATTACATTGTACAATATCTCATAATGTATTTTACTCTTTACATAATTCCATATCCTTATGGAATTTTGTTGTGAAGGTTTTCACTAGAAAATCTCATTCCTTATAGATAATCGAAAATTTAAAACTCACTAAAACCATCTCATCAAAGTGCTTCAACATTCTCAATGCTTAATTTCTACTTAGATTTAAACAATTTGAACTTTTCAAAATTTTAAATCAGCATTTCATTTACTACGTATGACTATATTACATGAATCCATTAGTAATATAATGAAATATAATATTATCTTTTTATGAATTGTTATTCTATCTAATACATCACATGTATAATATTTAACAATTCAATACCATCTTCATCCTTTGACCAAAGGTTGATTTGGTTATTCTTCAATTTTACAAGTTTCATAAGTTCCATACGATTTATAATCAAAAGGCTACATATATCCTAGTATGTAACTTTATGATTCTCGTTATGTTGATTTAAACAATATGACAAAAAAGGATAATCTTGGTATGCAACTTTTAATTCTTGCCACTTATGTTAAGAATAAGTCTCTTTTGATCCAACACATGCAAACTCGTTGTATAAAATTGGATAAACTACTTTTACTTAATAATATATTTCTAACCATGCATTGACTATTATAATAATGTTGAATCTAATTTAGTATCAAATACTCATAAGCATGAATTAGAAATAGATATGATCTCTATCATATCACTTATAGGCAAAAAAAGTCACACAATCATTTTCTTCTAATAACAACTATTATCATACTGTTGCTAAGCCTTTAATTGTAGTCCACAATTATGTTTTTAGTAGGCTACATTAAGTGGAACAATTTCATCATGGTATTGTACCTTTTAGCTCTACTCCATACAACCTCTTGCATCTTGCTATCATAGTGTTGAAATATATCTTACATGTTGTCATTAAAGTTTATGAGACATTAGTCAACTTAACATGTCAATGCTTTTTATCATCTATATGATTTTGACATATCTCTAAAATTTTGTCACTGATGCCTCAGTTGGATTATAGCAAAATTACAAAATAGGTATACGATTTTCTTTTCTAATTTTGAGAACTCTTCTCAAACATAACCTATGTCCAAGAAATTGGATTCACTAACTTATTATCAACTATACTAAACAAGGCAAATTTCACTTAGAACAAAATATAAATGTAAGAAAATCAAATAACTAATTATATGTCATGAATACCAAATAAGATTAAGACTTTGATCATGCATTTAGTTATTCAAATTATTTTATTCAAAATATAGCCCTCACTACTATTCGGAAAGACTACTTTAATCTTTCTAGTGGTTTAGGATCCCATTCAATTATAATTGATTTTGAGTTTGCTCAAGAAACTAACTAAACTTAAATTAAGTAGATAATAATTATATCAATCACATCTCATGTGACTTCTAAATTCGTTAGGTAACAATTTTTGTTAAAACATATTGTATATGTTATTCCTAACATTGCCTTTAAATTCATATGATCATAAGTTTACTCATCCAAATCACACTAATTTAGTTAAGTAAAACCCACAATCATAAAACTAAACATGTGTGGGTTAAAGCGGCATTGAGTTTGCTCAACAAGCCAACTATAAATAGAACTCTAATTTATTCTTATAATAACGAAAGGCAACAATCATGTTCTCAATGTGTACTTAATATTTTAATGAGTAATTTTAACTTAATTAGTCTCATCAAACACAAAATTTCATGTAAAATATCATATATATAAAACATACAATTTTAACATGCATCAACGTTTTAAAAATTGGATCGAATTTTTCGGTTCGACCTAAAAAGTTTGAACCGATCAGTGATCCGATTTGGTTTCACCTAATAACCTTTATGTATAAAAACTGACTGGTTCAAACTTTTTTCAATTGGATCAAACAGTCCAGTCTAGTTTTTAAAACCTTGATACTTGAAACTTGACCTGTTGAAAAATTAGAAACTAAAAAGAGGAAGTTGTTTCGTCCACAGTTTTACGTGTATGGCAGATAGATGGGCACAAGAGAGAACTTATATTGAAAAAAATGCAGTCAGGTAAGTTTTATACTTTTAATTCGTCATTTACTTATTAATAATATTTTTTATCATAACTATTAATTTAAAATATAGATGAGTGGTGGAGATTATTTGGTGACAATATTCCAACATTGAGAAAACTCATTATTAGGTTACTTAGTCAAACAATTTCTGCATTAGGTTATGAATGTAATTGGAGTGTTTTTGAATGTATTCATACAAAGAAACGAAATTGTTTGAAACATCAAAGACTTAATGACCTTGTTTACGTTACTTATAATATGAGAATGAAGAACATGTATTTTACTATTTTATAGTTTTGTTTTTATTTCAATAATTTTATTTTTATTATTGATTTTATAATTTCTCTATTATGTATTCAGAGCATTTAATAAGAAGAGAACATATGATCCTGTTGATATTGACTGTATTGAACATACTAATTTATGGATCGAAGAAGAAGAACCATCCCTTGATCTTGATTATAATGAATTTGAAAAAATGATTTATGAAGAAATGTCACAACGAATGAATTAAAAACATCTACTAATGATCAGTTTATATCTTATTTTGATCATAGAATAATTTTATACATTATTAATTTGTAATTTATTTTAATGTAATAGAAGAAGTTGATGCAAATATTTTGGATGAAAACTTAGTTTACAAATCTTTAAATAGCGTTGGAAAATTTAAAACTTTTGATAATAATGAGACACAACCTCCTTCAAAAATACAAGTTTGATTTTTATTATTATTTTAGGTTTTATATTAGACTCATATTTTTTATTATTAATTTATTATATAATAATAGATATTAGTGTGTTTTTTATTTCAATAAAATATTTATTTTTACTTATTCTTATAAATTTTACTTCTTATTTATTATATACCGATTTTATAGTGATTTACTACCAGTTGAATCTTTAAACCTTAAAATTTTCATTTGATCGGTTCGATGTTCGGTCCGTTTTTAAAACATTGAGTTTATTTAAAATTAAATAATAAATTTACTCAATTAATAATATTTAGAATTCTTAATATATTTTTAATATTCACTCCTAAATTCTCATGACAAAACTTAACTTTAACCCAACCAGATTTTTACATCAGTAAATATGCTAAGGGCAAGTTTAGGTGCTGTTGATTTCTACTATCGTTTTATTGTGATTCTTAGTTTTTTATTTTTATTTTAACAAAAAATTATTTCACAAAAAATTGTAATAAAAACTGAAAACAAAATGTTAACTTAATTGAAACTTATAATAAAATCTGAAAATAAAAATATGTATTTGTTTTTAAAGAAAATCATAACAAATTAATATCTGAACTAGGAGTAACATACTACACCTTACAAGACATTTATGCTCTTACACTTTTGCAAGAGCGCGAGTGACTTGGTTCAAAGATCATTTGACAAAATTAAAACTAATATTTAGGACAAACTACTTTAGCAAATAAACATTAAACCTGAAAGATAATTGAACATAGAATAGCTAACAATCATTTGAATACAGTTTAAGCATCACTCTCGATAATGACATTCTAGAAATTATTCAACTTTTCCAAGAGCCTCAACTAGCTCTTAGACAACAATGCCCTTGAAGAAGAAATAAATCACAACCATTAAAGTACAAGTATAATCCTTGAACACCCGATCACAACCAACCCCTCTCGAAGATGCAAAGGTCATTGCTTAATTTAGAAGTCAACTTTAACTTCCTAATCTGAGGGTTGCCATCTTAACACAACACACGTTAAGAGGAGCAGATAATACCATATTCTTTCATACTTACACTGTTTCCCATTATTATAGAGTTGAAGTAGCCATTCTTTCTTACAACTGTATTCACAATTTGAAATGTATCATCTCAAATTGCTTGATTTTAATCAAACGACAGGCTCCATCATAACATGACATGATAATTAGAAACATTCTTCTCATCACATCTAAACATCAACGATTAGATCCAATCAACCATAGCTGATAGCCTGATACTCCAACTTTAAAATAAACCCATACACATCCCATCACTTTCTAACCTATTGGCAGTCCAAAAAAATAAGAATATCCAATTCATCAACCCTCTGTCAGATGATAATAGGCTAAACGAACATAAAAGAACATTCTCACTTCTAGTCTTGCAAAATGGGATATTGAGAATAAGGTCCTTATATCTGCTATTGGATAACTGTTGACATTAACTCTACATTTCACATTAAAAGACAAGGTAGAAACTGATCCAACGCTCCTATGAAACACGGTTAAGATAAGGATAGAGTTAATAAACTTATTTGCATTATCTGACAGCTAACAATCCTTGAAAACTAAAACGTTATCTCCTATCTCAATACGCCAGTATGTCCCACTAACCAACAAACATTTCCTTAACCAAATTCCTCTCCAATAGTAACTCAACTTGCTACCAATATCCACTCTAAAGAAATCCTTTCTATGATAATACTTTTCTCTGCAAAACCTAAGAGAATAGTAGTTAAGGCTTAGTCACAAGCCTCCATGCCTGTTTATCAACCAAAGCCAAATTTAAAAGATGAATTTATCATAAGCAAACACTACTGGTTGGGTCGGTCATATTAGGCTCAAGTTCAGACTCAGAATAGCTCATGGGCCGATCGGCCCATCCCTTAAGGATTAACCTAATTCCTAAAGGTATTAACCATATAAATTCATCGCATCATCATAAATGAGGTACGATTCTCATAACCCTATTTTCTCATTATTTACCAGCCACCAAAACTCTCTCAAAAGACTTACTTGAGAACGAGTCGCATCATTTCTTTTCTAAGTTGTCACCAAAAGATTGTTAAAATCTCCAAGACAAAACCACAATATATTTGATCTAGTAGCTAAAGAACAGTGTAAATCTCATGACTTTCGCCAGTGAGCTCTTTTAAGAAACTCATAGACAATTAAATGCCACTGGTGCAGTCTGTATAATCTTACCTCAACATCCACAAAGTTAAGCTTAGAGTTGAGTGGAATAACACTATGATGATCTTTCGAAAGGAAGGCCACAACTAGAGATGGCAAAAATGCTCATGCTTAGGCCCAATTTTTTTTGACCCGGTTGATCTTACTCATTGCTATCCCTAATCAACTCTATCCCAATTGTATCAACACAAAAAAAACCCATGAAAAGAATTTTGGGCTATACAAACTCTAAATCGGCCCTTTATAAAGATATGCTTAGTTGGGAGTTTATTAATGGAATGAAATGTAATATTATTCTATCGTTTGATAGGAGAATTTATAATAGAATAAAATGGAATAGGATGAAAGATGAATGTTTCATATTACATTCTATTATATACTAAACAATAAAAATGAAAAAACCTCCGATTTCGGAAGTTTATGATAAAATATAAAATGATAAACAACTTTACACTATATTATATTATAAACCTTTCATTCAAATATTTTATTATGAACCCTTCTATCCCTTCTAATCAACAATTTTCTAATATTATATTTATTTATATTCCATTCTATTGTAAATTATTCCATTTAATTCCATTACAAATCTGACGTCCAATCAAACATAAAATAAGAGTTTAAAAGAAGAATAATAAACTTGAGCTTGTGGACCTCATAATGTCTAGTAGAACTCAAATTGTCCGTTAGCTTCCTAGCCTGTAACAGTTCTAATAGAGGATGGCCACATTTTTGGGTGGGACCTGGAGAAATTTTGTTGTTTGGACTATCCGGGCCATTTTGCATAACACACACAAAAGCCTCACAGTCCACTCAGACAAATTCTCCCTCCCCCACCAAAGGTTGTAGTTTGGACATTATAGAGACAACAAAAGATTCTCTCCTAACCACATTATGCATAGTTCCCTTATTTACAATGGTCGATGGCGATTTGTCTACATTATGCATAGGATTTATAGACTTTCTAAGATATTATTCTTTCCTTTTATAACTAATTCTTCCACTTCAGCCTTTACTTGCCCACTCCACGTCCATGATTTATGGGCTTTCTAAGATGTTATTCTTTCCTTTTATAACTAAAACCCCATGATTTTTGCCTCAATTTCTTCCACTTCAGCCTTTACTTCCCCACTACCTCGTCCACTTTCCACACATGTTTTCCTTACTAAACATGTCCCCGATGATTGTCCCTCTACTTTGATCACCGTCTTTGGCAACTCCACCTCTTCTAGTATAGTATTTCGAAGCCATTTGTTTCTACTTTCTAATGGTTAATTTCTGCTATAGTTTCTAAGTTGGAGCACGTAACTAGGTGCCATACAACTTCTTTGCATTAGGATTCAACCCTTTTTTACAAAAACATTATGACCAAGACTGCCATACAAGAAACAAAACTTAGGAAGGCATTCATATCAGACTATAAGCTAATACCAGTAGTTTCTTTGTCCGTATGCCTACTTCCATTCCAATGGATGTCGAACATCGAGAGACATTTATCCACATATAATCTTGCCATTTCCTTTATAAATTCCTACAATCATAGACATTTATCCCCCTTTCTTGACCACCCATTTAGATATAATTATATAAACTTTAAGATGTAAGGCAAATCTTGGAGCAACCAGTAAGGTTAGTTCTTTGTGATCAAAAAGTTCTGGTTTGAGTCACAGAAACTACCTATAAGAGAATGTTGTTGTTATTAGTCGTTAGAGTTTGTTTTATGGCAACCTAGTTGATAGGGCTATCAGTCAGAAATCTCCCTACAAAACACAATTCTAATTGTTCACTTACCTAAGTACCTTCATCATCTTCAAGTATTACACCAGAACAATCCATTTGCATGAAAAACGTTAACAAAATTAAAACATTCAAAACTTGTCAAGAGATGACAGAATAAAACTTTCACTTAACCTTCATTCCTTTTACTAGCTTCCCAAACCCTTAAATCTAACCAAATCCATAATTTCCACTTCACGATTCAATTGAACTTTGATTATTGCAATTAGTCGAATCAATAATGCCTCTATCGATCGTGTGTTTCTTGCTGCCTCCCTGCATTTAGATTGTAGCGCTCAATTCTTGCATAGAAATCTTAGATGAAATTATGTCAATGAATTCAGTGATTTGAGTAGCAAAATCATGAAATTGTCTCATTTTTCTAATGACCTTAAAGAGACATATAAACTTAGGAATTTCAACATTGATCTACTTTTTGCTTTTTCACAGGCCATTTCCTCTTTCTGTTGTTCTTTGATTTCGCCATAAAGTGAATCAAAATCGCCTATAGACTTTAATGATTATATGTTGTTTTACTAACTTATTTTTTTTATCCAATTAGATGTTAAAATTTTTCATACTAAATCATTTTTAACATATTAAGTTTTATTCTTAAATTATGTAATTTATTATAATTATTAAAAATAAAATATTTAATATAAATATTATACATTAATTTTATATGATAAAAGTTTAATTTATCATATTATATTGACAATTCATTTTTAAATAATTAAGAAAGAACTTATATCAATTATTCTCTAATAGTTTGAAATATATAATATTCACGTACATAAAAACTCGTTCATATACTACATGGTTCACTTATGAACTGGACAATTTATGTATAAATCAATTAGAATGCCGTAACTTTTGTTATTAATAAGCAGGTCATGAATTATTTACAATGAAGAATCATAAATGATCCTTAATATAGTTATATTCTAAATGATCCTTAGTTCTAGAAGATAATATTGATGGTTTGAGTGAAAAGGGAATGAACTCTTACGTTTAGATTTTAACGTATAAATATTTCATTCAATAGCCATCAATTAATCAATAGACAAAATGAATTAGATTTTATGATATTTTTACATATATGAACTCGATCCTTGCCACACAGAAAAGTATCATCAGCATTATCATAAAAAGTTTTGTAGCTTAGACAAATCGAGGCTATATTGAATGACCTCAAAACTCTCAAGGGAACAAACTCTTCCCTATCAAAATAAGGCGTAAGGCACATTTTCTCTACATCCTCATCCACCACCTTTTTTACTTAAAAGACATAACAAAATTAAACATATCAATTATATAGGGTGGATATGAAGAACACACAATATTTGATTGTTTTTTGAAATAAACGAGTCAAGTATTACCTAATCTATGTTGAAATCAGTTGTAGTTACACTAGGTTGAGCCTTTCTACTGAATATAATCTTTATTTTTTTTAATGCATAAGATTTTGCAGTTTCTCTCATGCTAAATGTTAATATGATAAACATAAAGTGTCCTTTGAGTAGATACGAGGGTTCCGGGCAGGAGGTTCTTTAGAGACCAGTCTTTCATAGCTCCAATTTGTAGATCAAATATGCTATCACTAATTGGGAAAACTTTATAACCATCTTGTAAAAAGAAAGCAATAAAAACATTTCATACATTCTCATTACATAAAAAAAAAAGAAAAGAAAAAGAAACAGATGGTGTAGAGAGATTGAAACCAAAACATGAGTTCGCATCTTAATGCAACTAAGTTTAATTATCTAAAGAGGGTAAAACAAGACAAGTGCAAATGTATAGGTCTAGTCTCCAGAACAAAAGAGAAAAAGGCTTTTAAAGAGACTCTTAGAATTCTCTATGCTAAACCTCTTTAACATTTTGTCTATATACATTAATTGGATAACCCAAGCAACCTCTCTAATCTATTTTCATAGATTTTTATTCCCAGAATATAGGCTGCTTTTCTCATATTCTTCATAAAAAAGTTCTTGAACAACTAAGTCCTTACATACTGAAAATATCTGCTAATGACACTAACAGCTTATGAAATATCGGGACAAGTACTTACCAATGCATACATAATACTACCGACGACACTAAAATACGAAACTCGTGCCATATAATCTTCCTCTTCCTATGACTGTGGTGATTAAGCAGCAGATAGTCTAAAATGGCTAGCAAGAGAAGTACTAACTGCTTTGGCATCTTGCATGCCAAATCTCTCTAGACCTTTATTGAGATAATTCTCATAGGTCAAGAATAATTTACCAGCTTCTCGATCATGTCTTATCTCCATGCCAAGAATTTCTTTGCTGCTCTCAAATCTTTCATCTCAAATCCACCTTGCAATAAGGCCTTCAAATGGTAAATATCTGTGACATTCTTGGCAGCAATGAGCATATCATCAACATATAACAATAAATAGATGAATGAGATGTCATCTAACTTTCAAAAGTAAACACAACTATCATACATGCTCCTGGAGAAATCATGACCTAACATAAATGAATCAAACCTTTTGTACCATTGTCTTGGGGACTGCTTCAATCCATACAATGATTTCTTCAACAAACACACATGGTCTTCCTTTCCTGCAACTTCAAAACATTCAGGTTGTTTCATATAAATCTGCTCATCTAATTTACCATGCAAGAATGCTGTCTTGACGTCAAGTTGTTCTAATTTCAAATCAAACATGGCAACCAATGCAAGTAATACATGAATAGAGCTATGCTTCACCACTGGTGAGAAAACGTCATTAAAATCAACACCTTGTACTTGACTGTAGCCCTTTGCAACTAAACGTGCCTTATACCTTGCATTTTCTATACCTGAAGTACCTTCTTTTCTTTTAAAGATCCATTCGCAGCCAACAATTTTCTTACCCTTTGACGGCTTCACTAGAACCCAAGTATCATTCTTGTGCAAAGATTCCATTTCTTCATTCATGGCCACCATCCACTTATCAGCATCAACATTTGAAACTGCCTCCGTATATGAGGAAGGTTCATTGTCTCCACCTGTTTCCTGTGCCACTGATAAAGCATATGCAACTAAATTTGCATACCTTTGTGGTGGTCGAATCTCTCGTCTTGGTCTATCTCTAGCTATGAAATGTTTTTCTTTTACTAGTTCACTTTGAACATGATCAGGATCTGGTTCGTCAACTTGATCTATCTGATATGTAGAAGACGTCTGTGAAGGACTTGAACTACCAATCTCTAACTCCACCTGTTTCTATGTACTATCCTCTTTACAAGACTCTTTTCTAGGATACAACATAGAGGACTCATCAAACGTAACATCCCTACTAATTACAAATTTAGGTGACTTGGGATCAGGACACCACAAACGATATCCTTTCACCTCTAAAGCATAACCAAGGAAAATACATTTCTTAGCCCTAGGCTTTAACTTTCCTTATTTACATGCATATATGCTGGACACCCAAATATTCTTAAAGTAGAGTAATCAGTAGGAGTACTTGACCAAACTTCCTCTGAAGTCTTGAAATTAAGAGGAGCACAAGGAGAGCGGTTGACGATGTAGCAAACTGTAGCAATGGCTTCTGTCGAAAAATCAAGTGTCAACCCTGCATTAGAGATCATACACCGAGCCCTTTCCAAAAGAGTTTGGTTCATGTGCTCAGTGACTCCATTTTGTTACGGAGTCATTTTGACAGTATGATGCTGAGCAATTCCTTCATTCTTACAAAATTCATTGAATTCACCTCTATAAAATTCCAAACCATTATCTGTTCATAGCCACTTATTATGTTTTCCTATCTGCTTTTCAGTCAAAACTTTCCATTGTTTAAAGGTTAAGAAAACATCATTTTTGTGTTTCAAGAAATACAACTAAACCTTTCTTGAATAATCATCAATAAAAGTCAACATATACCAGGCACCACCTCTAGATGGAACACGAGAGGGTCTCCAAAGATCAGAATGAATATAATTCAAAGTACCTTTAGTTTTGTGAATAGCTAGAGAACTAAAATTGACTCGTTTCTGCT
>JANTPM010000245.1:13681387-13702464 GCA_025434745.1 Erythroxylum divaricatum | reverse complement strand
TATGCCGAAGCAGGTGGAGTTTGAACATACAATAGCGGTCCTAGCAAAAAGTACTCCTAGTGACTCTCCTATAGCATAAAAAGAGTCAGATGAGGAGGAGGTTCCGACCCAAGAACCTCTGCAGCAATCAGAGTCAATTGTCGCTAGAAGGACAAGACAAGAAATTCAAAAACCTGCTCGTTTTAGTGATATGGTAGCTTATACACTTCCAGTTGTTGATGATGTTCCATCTAACTTCCCAGAAACAATCCAAAGTTTAGAAAGTGGCAAATGGACAGGTACAATGGAAGAGGAAATGCAATCTCTTGAGAATAACAAAACATAGAAGCGGACACAACTACCGAAAGGAAAGAAGGCAATTGGATACAAACGGATATTTGCAAAGAAAGGAGGATTTCCTAACAAAGATGATATTTGCTACAAGGCAAGGTTAGTAGCTAAAGGCTATGCTCAGAAGGAAGGAATTGATTATAATGAGGTATTTTCTCCAGTTGTTAAACATTCTTCCGTTAGAATTTTGTTGTCCATGGTAGCGCAATTTAATTTGAAGCCAGCTCAACTTGATGTGAAAACTACGTTCCTACACGATGATTTAGAGGAGAAAATCTATATGTCTCAGTCAGATGGATTCAAAGTTGCTGGTAAAGAAAATTAGGTTTGTAAATTAAATAAGTTGTTGTACGGATTAAAGCAATCATCGAGGCAATGGTACAAACGATTTGATAAGTTTATGATGAGCCAGAAGTACACAAGAAGTAAATACGATCACTGTGTGTATTTGCGCAGACTTCAAGATAGGTCCTACATCTACTTACTCTTATATGTTGATGATATGTTAATAGTATCCAAGAGCCAAGATGAAATTAACAAAATGAAGGCTCAGTTGAATGAAGAGTTCGAGATGAAGGATTTGGGAGAAGCCAAGAAGATTCTCGGTATGGAGATAAGCAAGGATAGACCAGGAAGCAAGCTTTGGTTGTCTCAGAAGTAGTATTTGAAGAAGGTACTACAAAGTTTTGGTATGAATAAAGATATAAAACTTGTAAGTACTCTGCTTGCTCCTCATCTGAAGTTTAGTAACCAATTATCTCCAAAGATGGATGAAAAAAGGGAATATATGGAGAAAGTTCCTTATGCTAATGCAGTAGGAAGTTTGATGTATGCAATGGTGTGTACGAGACCCGATATTTCATAGGCAGTTAGTGTTGTGAGCAGATATATGCATGATCTTGACAAGGTTCATTGGCAAGCTGTGAAATGGATTATACGGTATATTCAACATACCGTAAATGTTGGCTTATTATTTGAGCGGGATAAATCACTTGGTCAATACATAGTTGGATATAATGATTCTGATTATGCAGGCGATTTGGATAAGCGAAGATCTACAATTAGCTACTTATTCACTTATGCTAAGGCGCCAGTTAGTTGGAAGTCCACTTTATAGTCAATAGTGACTTTGTCTACAACAGAGGCAGAGTATATGACAATTACAAAAGCTGTGAAGAAGGCGATTTGGCTTCATGGATTGCTAAAAGACTTAAGAGTTGATCAGAAACACCTCGTGGTGTATTGTGACAGTCAAAGTGTTATTCACTTAGCAAAGAATCAGTTTTTTCATGCAAGGACGAAGCACATTGACGTTCGCTATCACTTTGTGCGGGAGATTTTTGAAGAAGAGGAGATACTTCTCCAGAAGATACGGACTACGGAGAATCCTGCAGATATGATGTCCAAGGTGGTGACAAAAGCTAAGTTTAAATATTGTTTAGACTTAGTTAATATCTTGCACTTTTGAGTTGGGGCCAAATTAAGAGCGCAAATTGGAATCACTATAAAGGCTGTTTTGTTTGATTAGGAGGATGAATGATGCTTGCATTTGGTGGAACCCGAAATTGTGCCAAGATGAAGATTTGTTATTTGTTGTTGACTTTGATGGCCCATTTTCTATCCCATATTGGGAAGAGATGAAGATGGGAGGAGTTTTTCAAGTTATAAAATAACTCCTCCCCCTCCTAATTTAAACCATCCAAAAATTTAATAAATACTCAAAATTTGTATACATATCAAGTTTAGTATTCTTTTCTTAATAAGAGCAGGTTGCCTTAAGTGGTGCTCAAAGAGTAGGCAAAATTAGCCAAACTCCGTTATCAATTTTCAGGTGTATTCTTTTCTTATCTCTTTTATTTATTCCGCATTTATAGAATTTAATATTATTTGTCGGGTATATTTGAGTGTTGTGTTCAATTTATTAGAGTGTATTTACTATTTGTGTATGTACATAGATTAGGTTGTGATAAATATACCGTGCACGTAATTTCTGTCTAGCAGGTCAGGTTTTAAGTGGGACAATTTATGAGCCCTTCGCCCTTTCCTGAGATTTTATGTGAAATGGTAATATTATCTTAAAAGTCCGTTTGACGATCTTTTCTAAATATTACCGAATCGGTTCACTTCATTAGTTGTTTATCTCAGACGAAAAAATTACCTGATTTTCTCAACAAAGAGCAGAGAAGAAAAAAATGAAAAAGCAGCTAAAGTTGATGCAATGGATGATGACTATGGCTTCAAAGTTGATTATGTCAAAAAGGGTAATCCGATACCTACTGAGGTGCCTGTCTGGTATCAAATTTGATGACGAGTGATAGGAGGCACAGAGTAATGCAGTGTCAGGAAGTTTTGGTCGAAGCAGCGATGTATTATGTAAGCAAATTTTTATGAAATTTTATATAGCCACAATGTTCATTCTGTCTGCACCCTTCGTCTTGAAGCACTTTCTGCAACTATTTAACCAAAAAATCACAATTTTGTGCAGTGAGGGAGAAATTTTAAGGGTATTGTAGTTAACGTAAATTCCAAACAATCAAGTAATATCCATATCAAGTTTTCAGGCAAGTAAGCCATAGTGCATTATGATGTACACAATTTCGTTAAGCTCAGTAACGAGCCTAGTGATCGGATCATCGTGTTTATTCTGAAGAAAGATATCTTTGGGCACCACCTCGTCAAAGTAACTGGTTTTATAACTTAGCTACACAAGTAGTGCTGAGAATTCAATGGGTTTTTAACTTTTTAACTCTCATCACATGTCTAGCTTGTTAACAATCTGAAATGGCTCTCGGTTATCATACCATGAGAACAGTTGATTGAAGACAAATTGTACGTTAAAAAGGAAACCCACTTTTGTAGTCCCCTTTATGTTCGTTTCTTACAGTTCGAAGATTGCGTGCTGCCCAGGGAGGACCTGCAAGAAATAATTTTACGAAAGAGGACAAGACAAGACAAATATGAAATCCGGTTAACTAACAGGTGGCTAAAAAGATACAGTCATGTATGCTGTGACCCCACGATCTAAATTTCATCGAAATCCAACCACATCCACACTTTTCATGCAATCCCAGGCCAGCACTCAACTGCACTCAGAAACCCACTGCTTTCTTTCTCAAACAATCTGTTTGTTCGTATCTTCATATTCACAACGGAACCATCTTTTCTAGTCTATCAAGTCCTTAGGATAGACCTCCTGGGTACTTTCTGCCAACTTTTTCTTTAAAGTTCTCGCCCTTGGGATGCCAGGATCCATCCAAATTTCAGGTATGTAAATACTGTGAAATCGTTCTATCCTAGCTATAGTTCGGAATGGGCGGTTGTTGGTATGCTGATTTTGAAAAATATTAATCAAGTACAGTCCTAGAATTCTCGGGTCCTCAACTATCATCACCTCGTTCAGGAACATCAGTGAAGAGTAAGCAATCCCCAGTTACTTGCTTGTTTATATCAATACTCGTAATTTCGGTGGAAGAAATAAATGGTTACTGGAAATCCCTTCATCATGCAGTTTCCTTGGGGAACAGAGAATTTGAGACTAGGGACAAGGGAGACTTCTCTTTGTAATGAGTCATGTGCTTTCCCTTTTCTTTCACTTTAATGCTAATAAAAGGGAGTCTGGACTAAACGTTGGAGTTAACAATTTTTGTGCAGTCCATTGACAACTCTGCGCGAAAAATTGGTTGTTTTGATTCAGGATGCTGAGGGAAATGAAATATCGCGTTCAGGTTTACCATTATTTTCCATATTTTATGTAAACTAACCGTGTACACTTGATTGCTTCCAATTTGAAGCCTTGATTAAGTGTTTGTGTGATGGGGGTAGATGTTGAGTCCAGTTCAGTGATTGAGAAGGGCACTTGGGATGATATATTTTCCCTTGAAGGAGGTTGGAAGGTACATATGTCTTTGAAGTTTATCCTCAACGAAGAAGATCGCCAGCGTGTCCGCGCCATGGTGCATTTCTCTTTTATTTTTCCAAAATTTTTAGTCCGTTTTAAGTTCGTTCGATATATCATGAATTGATTTCAAAGATAAACAGAATCAGCAATTGTCAGGGTTCTGTTTGATTAGTTTATAAAGCTTGTAAATGAAATTTCATTCTGGCAGATGCGTGTTTACTGGAGTAAAGTATTTAGTTGCTCCAACAACATATAATGTTTCCCTTATGCTGTTGTAAGAAGTAATGTTGAATGCAGAGACAATCAGCATTAATAAAGAAGCATAATGAACTTCTCAACAATAATTTAAGAAGTCCAGAACATGTTAGCCCTGTTCATAGCAATTCAGAGTCACCTTTGCTGCGCAGCTTTGAGGTCTCAGGTAATGATGCTTCCTAACTCAATCAATGTCATTGTGATAGGCTAACTACATATCAAACAAATTTGAGATCATGAATCACGTGTCCTTGTGCCTAGCTTCTCTACAAGACATTTTCTTCATTCTCTAACTGATGACAGATTCGCCAAGAAGCTGCCTTAATGAAGTCTTAGCCGCTCAAGCTGATCCAGGGTCCGCCAGCGATTCTGCTCTCTTTAGGAACAGAAAATCTGGTCCTGAAGACATGCAAGGAACTCATCATGATGAAATTCAAATGGAACCAGTTAAGGATTAGTTAATAATTGCATGTGTGAGTTTTTTTTTTTCATTCATTAAACCAGTAGGATGAAAAGGACTCTTACAGACGACGTAATGACAATCCACATGCTTTAGGATGTTACAGATAGATTTGGAGATGATTCTTCCAGCAAAACTATGTCAGCAAGGTCCAAAGTCTATCTAACGGAAGTAAACAGATGGAATGTAGCTAAGAAGACTGAAACTGGGACACCACCAATTGACGTCCTTCAGAAAGCCACTTTCTCAGAAGAAGCTTTTTCACTGGAAACTTCAGGATCTGTGCTTTCTGCAGAAACCAAAGTTACGGCAGAATCGAAGGGCAATGGAGCTTATAAGTTTGAGAAGCAAGGGCCACAAGAGAAAACTCTTAGCAATGTAAGAAACATGATCAGTGCCTTCGAAAGTAGTATGAATCAGGTACATTTATCTAGTGCTTCAAATACCCTTCCTCTTCCTTAAGAATTGTATTCTAATATATAATTCATGGAACTATGAAACAGGAGATAAAATCCAAAGTGAGACCAGCACCAACAAGATCTCAGTTGAGCAAGAATAAAGTGGAAGTTCCTGTGGAGAGTTCTCACTTGACTGAATGCAAGATGAAAAATATTGTAAAAGAAATTCCAATTTCCAGGAGCATCAGGAATCTGATTCACACTGCAGATGTTCAACAATTCCGAGCAAATATTAGAAAAAGAGAAGAGGAAAGTACTTATGTTAGACCTTTTGCTGAGACTGGATCATCTTTCAAGACCGGGAACCTAGACTTTATGCATAAAGAAGTTGACAGACACAAAGATGAATCATCTTCTGAAGTTTTGATCAGAAAATCCACAAGTGAAGGAGCTTCTGTTTCAGGACGAATTAGAAATCCATGTGGTAACTTGCTTCTTAGGGAAAAGACTGCAAAAGGAGTTCAACCAAAAGTTTCTAAAGATTCAAGTATGGAGGGAATTTCAGGAGAAAAGGGCTATGCTTTTGAGAACTCTGGTGGCTGGATATTCCCAGATGAGGGAAGGCGATTGTGTATCACTGCTGGTGGAAAACAAATATTGAATCTAATGGGAGATTTGAGGGGTGAAACAAATAATCAAGTAGAAAAGATAGATTCTTCTGTACCAGAGCTTATGAAAAAGGTATTGCCTTTTCAGATCGAGGATCTAAAGCTTATTCTTTGGTCATTATCCAGTCTATCAGTTTGGAATGACGGTCCTTATGTGTGAAAATTGAGAAGATTTAAGCTGTATCATTCTCCAACTAGTGCATTAATCTACACCAGCAATGGATGATGCATGATGCTATTGCTGTTTTGGTGTACATGCACACCTTATATAGTTTTGTATCTATAATGATACTGTTTTTATATTGCTGCCATAGCGCAGTGGAAGCTATATCATATATGCCAGAATTTGCATTCCTGTTAGACGGAGACCACAAAAGATTGGAAATGGATAAATTCCACATTTCTCTCACTTTCCAGCTGAAGGAGGCTAAAGACACTTGTAATTTTCTTCTGAACTAATTAGTGTTTCTTTCATGCTATGTATTTCAGCATGGTGAGTGTGATAACACTGGTGCTAAAGCAGAACAAAGGGGAGAGGCTTCTAAAAGCTTATCAAAATCAAACTTGGAGGGTTCCGTGGATGCTGAAGCTGCCTTAGGACCTTTAGGACAGGTTAAATCTTTTCTCCTCCTAATTTAATTGGTATCTTGGGAATCTAAACCATTGACACTGAAAACCTGATAATTGATCAATTTCAGCTATGATGCCAATGAGAAGCAGCTTCAGATGTATTTCGACTCTAAAATTCACATTATGCTCAATACAGAAATGTGTTAAATTTCTTCACTGTCTACAAAAGATTCTACAGTAGTGAAGTTTGATGAGGGCGTATGTGGTTGCCTCTGTTGAGAGAGTGTCTTTAGCATTTATTTGTATTTCACCTCCTAAGCATTTCAATTTACAATAAAAACTGCAATTTTATGATTCTTATTGATTCATCTCCAAGTAAAGGTCATAGATACTTATTGTTCATATGGATTGAGCATCATATCATAAATTTATTTGTTCCACAACAGAATTTTTCGTTTAGGGCTGAACCACCCCTAAGCTACCAGTTTGGATTGCAATTCCAAAAAAAATGATGATAAGAAGAGTATAGTAATGCTCACTGATAACTATTATTGTTTATCTGTTTTTCTAAAGGTGATGAGAGTTGCAATCATGGTTGGGTTCGCAACACTTGTTCTCTTTACCAGACAAAGACAGGTATTCCATCTTTGACCATATGCTTGTTCTCTTTACCAGACAAAGACCGGTATTCCATCTTTGACCATATACAATTTATTATTTTGGTTATTCTCTTTTGTTGTCCTCAACGTGGCTCGAAAACTCTTAGGAAATGGTCCAAGTAATGACTAAAAGCTTTCTAATTTAAAAATAAAATTGGTGAATTTCTTCAACGAAACTCATAGATCCAATCCCAGCATAACCTTAGATCATAATTATGTCGTAAACTACATCGATCGAGGACTTCCATTACTGGAAAATGAAGAATAGGAAGAGAGGCTATAATATGTTGCCAGAATGCATATAGAACAAGTATGGTAAATTGTAAGTTCATATATGAAAATGATATGGAATGCTGATAAATTTCCCATTTTTGGACTTCTAGACGGATAGCTGAAAAAAGGGAACTACATGTATCCAAGATTCGTTTGCCAGATATTTGCTGACAAGGCCTTTTCTGGTAGTCCATAGAATTCTTGACTTTAATATTTTTTTCTTCAAGTATTTTCTTGTTTATTACATCCTGTAAATTTGCTCAGATGCAGCCATTATATTTCTCCCAAGTGTCAATATTTTGTCACTTCCTTCGCCTATAATCTCGCAGTTGTATACTTTACCCGTCACTGCAAAAAGGTCGTGAAGCAGAGGATGAATTTGTCTAGCCAAAGCCTTTCACCAGTGGCTTCACATTAATTACAGGGAGAAATATTGGAGAAAAGCTAAAAAAGGGTGTCTAAAAATGATAACTAACAAATTCTTTATCCTGTTGTGAGTTACAGAAGTAAAATCAGTAAAAAATTGGTGTCTTGGACCTCGCTTGAAGCCGAGTATAAAAAATAGCAAAACGCATGGAGCATTTCGGAGGATAAAGGGAACATTTCAGAATTCGGGTGGAGTCATGATCTGAATGATTTTTTTTTTTTTCTCTAAACTTGGTGAAATTTTTATTTGAATTATCAAGATACACTTGTAGCCTTAATTTGGAAATTTTCACATTTGCGTTAAAGAAACTCATCGCTTCGGATTCAATAGAATGAGCTATTTTGTGTTGCCAGGAATTAAATTCTGTTCAAGATTTTAATTTTTAGGTTAAAAGAGTACTGCGCTAAATTCAATCTCATATCTCATAACCTTTAGTAAGCCTGTTTTAGAATAGTCTTAAACCTGAGATTGAACACCCAGTGAAAATCTAGGCACCCAGAAGTTTTGCAGCAGGCGTATGATTTGGCTACGAAAACATGAATTAGTTGCTCAAAGGTTTGATGGAGTGAATTTAAAAGCTGAAGAGTAATTAGTGGTAAACAATCTGGAGCAGGAATACTACCACGACCTATAGAAGGAAACCAAATCAAAAGTGGTGAACAGAGACCGACAAAGGCAAGCCAAAGATCTGTGCTTTTAGTGTGAAGAGAAGTATAGTCTAGGCCTTCAAATATAAACACAGCATGCATATGTATATGGTAGAGAAGAGATGGAAGATGAGCAACCAGAGCTTGAGCAATTAGTAATTTCATTATAGGCAATGGCTGGTACAACCTCCTCTGACCTCCAACAAATGAAGGGCGTAGGACAATATAAAGGAACTAACATTCATATATTGGTGGATGCGGGTAGTACCTATAACTTCGTGGTTAAAAAGTTGACGAATGCCGATGAGAAAGGTATAGAAGAGATCGATCTATTGATGATTATAATGGGAGGAGGTTTAAAGCTTGAATGCAATTAGAGATGCAAGGAGTTTACTTGGATAAGAGCTCACTACAGACGTGTTGGTTATTGACATTGGAGTTAGCGAAATGGTTTAGGAGTGCAATCGATATCTACCTTGAATGATATACACTGGAGTTATGAGGTTTAATTTGAAGGGAAAATCAATGGAGTTAAAGGCAGGAGTACGAGCGAGAATCACTGAAGTAAAATGAGGAAATATGGAGAAATGCTTGGAATGGAAAGAGGTGACATATCAATTCATGTTATTACCACAAAATTTAGGAAATAAATAGGACAGATCTATACCTGAAACTTAATACAATGAAAGTGATTCAACCTACTGCATTATCAGAGCATCAGAAAGAGGGGTTACATCAGGTGCCACTGAAAAATGCGGATTTGTTTAAAGAACGTATGGTATTACCATCCACTAGAGAATGTGACCACATAATCCAATTGAAACAGGGAGCAGAAGCAGGGAACTTAAAACCTTGTCGATGTGTGTGCAAAAACAAGCCATATAGGAGGTAGTAGAAGAGATGCTTAAGCAAGGAATCACTCAAGAAAGAGTGAGCTCTTTGGCTTCTCTTGTGATTCTAGTTAAGAAGAACGGTGGTATATAGAGGTTTTGTGTGTGTTATAAAGCATTGAATAAATGTAATATTAAAGATAAATTCCCAATAATATTAATTGGGAAATTGTTGGATGAACTTAGTGGAGTTAAATATTTTAGTTAATTGGGTGTAAGAGCTGGTCACCATCAGATTAAGATGAATCTTAATGATGTTCTCAAACAACATTCAAAACCCTTTAAGGGCACTATGAATTTTTGGTGATGCCATTTAGATTGATGAATACTCAGACAACTTTTCAGAGTTTGCTGACTATAGTTTTCAAGAATTACTTTAGTAAGTGAATGCGCCAGTATTTCCTATTCCTAAATTTGACAAGATTTTAGTCATTGAAGTCGATGCTTCTAAAGAAGGGATATGTGTAGTACTTAGGTAAGAAGGCCACCAATTAGGTAAGAAGGCCACCTATTGGTGTATCTTAACAAAATTATGTCCTAAATATACATTCACTTATTTGTTAGCATTGGTATTAGCTGTCAAATAGTAGTCTTATCATATTACTGGCCGAAAGTTTATTGTGCAAACAAATCATATAAATATATCGTATAATTTAGAGCAAAAGTTTATAAATCCATTTAAACAAATGTGGTACCAAAGCACTTAGGATTTGATTTTGAGATTAAATATAATAGGATATGGGTAGTAAAGTGATAGACGCTCTCTCTAGCACTTCCAGTATTGAATTATGTTCTTTGGTTAGGGATGATATTCATACGGATCTCTTGAGCAGGGCTAGATTAAGTTGGCAACGAGATAAATTTCTGCAACATATAATTTCTCAGATACCAGAATTATCGAAGCAAGTCTTTTTTTATAGCTAGATCAATAAAACTTTGCAATGGCAAGGACCAATGGTGTGGGGCTTGATTCAGAATTACAAAAGAATATCATTTCATTTTTTCATTTTTTTCATGACTCAATTGAAGGAGGTCACCTAGGTGTATTTAGTACTTCCAAGAGATTTTAGTTATATTTATATTGGAAAAGAATACAAAAAGATATTCGTTATTATTATTGATGTATGTATGCCTCAGTATCTATTAAAATTATGTTAATATGGTGTTGCAATGGCACGATGGTAAGACTAAAAATGTGAAAAGTGGCTAAATTTGTGGAATTAATGCATAGTGGGCTACAACATGGAGTTTGGAAGTAGAAAAATGGGGTACATGTGCGTAAATTAAAGGCTTCGACCAAACTAGATAATAGGCATTTTCTATTAATGACTATTTTATAGTTATGAGTGGTTTGTGATCATGGAAACATGGGTTATTTTGTTGAATTGCAGTTATAATTTTTATGTATTTAAGGACATTTCAATTAAATGAAATCAAAATAGCATTGTCATCCATTTTTATGAGTTCCTATTGCTTCCATTTTTAGTCGTTTTTTCCTTACTTAAGTTTTTAACTCTTACGAATTGGTACCAGAGCTATTTTTTGAAGGACCGTGTAAGTTTGAGGCTACACCACAATCAAAAACCAAACCAAACTTATTACAAACAAAACCATCAAGCCATGGATTTTAGGACACCTTTCATAGTTATTACTTCTTTAGTGTTTGAGGGTGAGAATTATCAGGTATAGGTAGTTAGAATAGAGGCTTATTTTGATGCAAGTGATTTTTAGGAAGATGTAGCGAAGGACTACGAGGTTCCTCCCTTATCAAACAACTTAACTCTTGCTCAAATTAAGAATCGCAAAGAAAGGAGGCAAAGGAAATCAAAGGCAAAGGCATGTCTATTTGTACCTATCTCACTAACAATCTTTACTAGAATTATGACAGTAAAGTTAGTAAAGGAATTTGGGACTTTATCAAGTAAGAGTATGAAGACAATGAGGGAGTCAAAGGGGTTCAAGTGTTGAATTTGATTAGAGAGTTTGAGATGCAAAGGATGAAGGAGTCAGAAACTATGAAGGAGTATGCTGACAAAATTCTCAACATTGTCAATAAGGTAAGATTGTTTGGAATTGAATTTTGTGATTCTAGAATTGTTCAGAAAGTTCTTGTGACTGTTCTAGAAACATTTGAAAAAATAATTGCCTCTCTAAAAATTCTAAAGACCTATCAAGTATCACCTTATCAGAGTTGTTAAATGCATTATAGGTTCAGGAGCAAAGAAGGCTCATGAGGCAAGAAGGCCCAATTAAAGGTGCTTTGTTGGACCCCGCTTCCAGAGCTCAACATTCGGAGTCATAAAACGTGAGCAAACACATTTCTTCAACTTCAGGATGGATTTTGGGAAACCTCAATAGGAATTACAATTTTACTTCTTCAGAACATTTGTTTCCCATTGTCGTAAGTTTCTAATAACACCAAAATCATTCAATTTGGTTCAGAAATCTAAAAGTTAGGGTCCAAATATTTTCAGACTGTTATTAAACTGAAATAGTACATTATACCCAACTTCCATCCAGAAATTGAAAGTCTTAGGGACTGAACTAAAATTAAATTCCTTCAAATAATTTGTAGCTCTATGTCTCTAGTTTATTTAGAAATAAGAATCATCTCATTTGGAGGTCGGATGATGAGGTTATGGCCGAAAGAATCAAACATGATTATGTCCTCAATAACATTGAACCAATTTTGGGACGATTAGCATAATTTTCACTAGAGATATCGGATTAAGGCCTTCTTAGGATGGTTTCGAAGAAGACTTCTAAATCTACAACTTTCATGAAGACACCAAAACTCTCTTCTCCATCGAAACTCTCTTCTCCTCTATTTGTTTTCATATTTCTCTTCTTTCTCCCCCTCAAATCACATTTTTCCCTTCTTAAAAGAACAAGAAAATATTTCTTCTTCCATTTCTGCCCTTAACAGGTGTGCAAAGTCTATTTTGCCCTTCCTTATAAGCCTTATGTCTTTTATGCTTAAGTGATCACCAAAAAATGCCCTTGAACATTCTTATTACATTAACACTTTAATTCCACTTACCCATTCAATAAACAATACTAACTTTGACATAATTAAATAACTCCAAAATAATTAATCTATCAAAATCTTAAAATTATTTTAAACCATGCTTAAATTAAAGAAAAAAATTCAAGGTCCAACATGTACTATAAGCTAAATTGTAGATCAATAAAGGTGGGAAATGGAAGAAAAAAAAGGGAAAAAGAACAATGCTAAACAAACTAAAATTGTTAATAACAATAACAGTGATGGAGGAAATAACAAGTTACCCTCCATGTCAACATTGTGGAAAAAGGAGCCATCCATATTTAAAGTGTTAGAGAAAGCCTAATTTCAGATGCAATAAATGCAAACAACTTGGATATGTTGCAAAAATTTATAACAAATTGAGGCACAAGTTGCAAACCAACAGGAAGAGGAGCAATTTTTTATGGCGAACTGCTTTGCCACTAGCGACTCAAGTGACAGCTGGTTGATTAGTGGTTGCACCAATCGTATGATAGATGATGAGGAGCTTTTCAAAGAGTTTGATAGGTCTATTATCTCAAAAGTCAAAATTGGCAATGAAGAGTACATAGTTGTCAAAGAAAAGGGAACAATTACAATTGAGTGTTGCTAAAAAAGATAGGAATTGTTCAAGATAAAAATGAGCAACATGAGCTTTTCATTAGACCTAATGGAGGAGTAGGCTACCTTTCCTATCTCGGATGACACAATGAAGCTTTGGCACAAGAGAATGGGGCACTTCAATTATATTGCATTATTGTTGATGAAGATAATAGAGCTTGTGCAAGGCCCACCATTACTAGATAAATACTTGTCAAATTGCATTGCTTGTCAATATGGTAAGCAAACCAGACAACCATTTTCATAGACTACTTAGAGAACATTAGAGAAGTTACAATTGATCTATACTGATCTTTATGGACCTCAGCCTGAAACATCATTAAAGGGAAGTAAATATGACATTGCCTTTATTGATGATCTAACTAGAATGTGTTGGAGTTACTTCCTAAGGTTCAAGTCAGAGGTTAAAGGAGTGTCTTGGAGGTTTCAGGCTTGGATTAAGAACCAAAGTGGCTACATAATTCAAGTTTTGAGATTAGATAATGGAAAGGAGTACACATCATAATCATTTGATATATTTTATGAAGAGGCTGGAATTGAGCACTAACTCATTGCTCCATACACTCCATAGTAAAATAGGGCGAGTGAGAGGAAGAATAGAATAATAATGGAGATGGTGCAATGCATGCTGCATAAGAAAAGGCTTCTTAAGAAGTTTCGGGTAGAAGTAACTAACACGATTATGTTTATACTAAATAGGCTTCCTACAAAAGAAATGAAGGGGAAAACTACATTTGAAGCACGGTATTGTTATAAACTTCCCTACGAAACCTTAAAACCTTTACTTGCATCTGTTTTACACATGTTCCTCAAGTGAAAAGGTACAAGTTTGATAAGAGATCCTAACTTGACATCTTTATTGGCTACAATAACACCTTTAAAGCTTACAAAGTTTTTCACCCACAAATTGGGAAGATTCTAGTAAGCAGAGATGTTCATTTTATAAAGGAACAACAATGGTGCTAGGAAGGCGAAGAAGGAAAGTAAATTGCCAACTCTTCATTAATGTAAGGTGAAAAGGTTGATAAACCTTCAGTTAGAGGTACCATAATGTTTTCTGATGTATACCTCTGATGTAATGTTGCAGTGTTTAAGCGAGCAGGGTTTGATGAAGCTGAAAGGGATCAAAAGTGGATAGCTACAATACATGAAGAGCTGAATATAATTGAGAAGAATCAAACTTGAGAGCTCGTTGAAAGGCCTCAACATAGGATGTTCATTGGAGTGAAGTGGGTTTATAACAAAATTAAATACAAATGGTTTTATCAATAAGCACAAGGTTAGACTTATGGTGAAGGGTTTGCTTAGGTGTTTAGTGATGATTCAGAGACATTTCCTTCTGTTGTGCGACTTTACACCATCATAATTCTTCTTGCATTAGCTACACAGAAAGGATGGATAGTGTTCAACTTGATGTGAAATAGGCCTTTCTCAATGATTATTTGTAGGAAGAGATATATGTTAAAAAACTTGAGGGATTTGTGGTGAAAGGGTAAGAGGGGAAGGTCTATTTGCTAAAAAATGCTTTATATGCTTTAAAACTCTAAAAGCCTGGTACAATATCTTGGTACAATAGAATTGATGAGCATCTGCTAAGCTTTGATTTTATAAAGAGTTTGAGTGAGTCAACTTTGTATGTTTAGTACTTTAATGCTGATATTTTGATATTTCTCTACATGTGGATGATCTCTTGGTAATAGGAAGCAATGCCATCCTTATTAAGCAATTCAAACATGAGATGATGACATTCCTTGACATGACAGAACTAGGAGTAATGACATACTTCATTGTAATGGAGATTAGGTAAGATCAATAAGGTGGTAGAGAAGTGCGCTAAGTGTAATAGAATTGGCGAGCATCTGCTAAGCCTTGACTTTACAAAGAGTTTGAGTGAGTCAACTTTGTATGTTTAGCTCTTTAATGCTGATATTTTGATATTTCTCTAAATGTGGATGATCTCTTGGTAATAGGAAGTAATGCCATCCTTATTGAGCAATTGAAACAAGAGAAGATGACGTTCTTTGACATGCAGAACTAGGAGTAATGGCATACTTCCTTGTAATGGAGATTAGGTAAGATTAATAAGGTGGTAGAGAAGTGCTCTAAAGGCAATCACTTTTAGCACTTATTATATAAATCTTTATGATTAATCGAAAGTCACTTTCGTTAATTTGATGCTCATGTTCTTTATGAATTGATAATGATCTTAAATCGAATTAATGAAGTCCTTGATAAATTACATAGCATAAAGGAAATCATGATGAGATTATGATAATGAGATTCCTATCATGTATAATTATATTAGTATCAAAATTATCCCTAGCCATAAGATTAATGAGATGGGACATTATTAATCTAGACAGACTAACACATGTTATACTTCTTGATTAGATCAAGTGGTGAATCTCTTAAGCTGTAGGCATGAGTTGTTTAGAGTCAACATGTGGATGCTTACTAAGAGTAGTAGGTACATTGGATGACCTGTTATGAGACAATCATATGGATAATCTATTCTAGTATCAATGATAGTCTCACCATAGCAATGGTGCAAATATCCTTATACTTGAGGTGCTCAAGGATATCTTGGATACTAATCCTATACTGTGACTCCATTCCTCATTGCCAATCAGATGTTGCTCAGAGGGTGGTGATTAGGTACAACTTGAGGTATTCAAGGGTAATTGAGTAGCCAATAAAGGATTCACCACTCCTAATAGAAGGAGATGATATCCACGACCTCTTGTCAGGATCATTACTAGGGAATCTTTGGTCAAAGTGGAAAATGTCATGAAAATAATCTTTAATGACATATCTAATTAAGTAATAAGCCTTAGGGACAAGAACTAACATCACTTGGTCTAAGTGTGACATAGTCAGTCTAGTGGGAGTTGACGCTTTAACCATACTCTGAACCAAGTAGGGTATAGATAGTGAAAGGATGAATTGCACAGGAATATTATCTATGGAAGGGTTTGTAATCAAACCATTGACTTTTTGGTCAATTGGGGGTCATGATGTATTGCTAGCTACTGCTCATAACTTGCTTGAATTAAGTGCTAATTCAAGTAGCCAATATAACTGAGAACCTAATGTGTTACACATATTAAAGATACGAAGAATGAGTAAAATGGTTTTGGATGGGGATCTAAGATATCAAAGATGCATGACTAAGTTACATAAGTGTGGTAGTTTAAGGTGATATAATTGTGAATCATATGGCACATTGATATGTTCGTAAAGCCCAAGTGTGGGGTATAGATACATGTGGGTTGGTTATAATTGTTAAAATTCCATGTTATAAATCCTCTGTTGATGTAGCTTCTATCACTTTTAGTTTTGACAAAAAAGGGAAAAAAAGAAAAAAAATGTGAGTTTGAATAAAAGTATGAAGGAGGAAATACTATTATTATGAAAAGTTGTTAATAGTTTGTCCTCCTTAAGTTGTATTGATTGGGTGTTTGAACATATTGCATATGAGGAAAATGTGGTTTTGGATAGAGAACTTTTTGTGTTATGTTTATGTGGATTAAGGTGTGAGAGTTGTGAAATGTAATTGTTGCATTCTTTATAGGTAATGGTACCCATTTTTGAATGAATGTTAACTTGTGCATTTGATATCTCATTGAGTATTTCTTTTTCTTCACTAGCTTGATGAATTTCTATGCTACATTAACCAAAATACATCTCACTTTACCTTTGCCTACATTATAACCCTAGAAAAGTCATTTGATTCATGATTATGCATGTGACTTTTAGTGTTTGAGAAATGAATGATATGTAAAGTTATGGAATGTTGTGATCATGAATGGTGTTTGAGTTTACCCATAGAAATATCTTTTTTAAACACTTTTTGTCTAAGTCTATCTCTAGATTACTCAGTTTCTAAGGGTGGTGAATATTGATTGATCACGAGTAGAAGCTTTGAATGTTGAGTTTTTACTATAGGTTTTGAAAGTCATTCATCTTTACTTTTGGTTATCTAGTCTTAAGAAATGCGAAAAATGAGCAAAAGTTTTGGTTTGTGATTTTGATTTTGATTTTGTTGATTTTCCCAAGGATGGTCAAAAGCTAAGTGTGGGGAACTTGATATGTGTTTAAATGTTGATTCATTTGATATATTATACTTAGTGATTAATGCCTTAAAAATGCTTAGGATACTCACTTTCACTCTTATGTGATTTTATGCATAATTCGGAAGCAAAGAAGTTAAAGTGAGTCAAAAGCACGATATTTAGGCCATTTTTCAAAGATTTACATTCGCTTGTTTTCTTGGAGCAAGAAAAAAATTAGAGCAAATAAAGAAATGGGGAAGATAATAAATGAAAATATAAAGAAAATGAATTAAAGTTGCTTACGACAAAGAAGTACAAAAGTTGTGCATGGAAATTTCATGAGACTATCCATACAATGTGATGAAAACGCAACAGAACATTGAGCAAAATGGTAACAAAAGAGGAAGAGAATGCTGACAACAAAAAGACATAAAAAATGATGTGCAAAAGGCTACCGAAAGAAGGAGCAAATGACACAGCAGCAGACTGCAACGTCTGTGTTCAACGTAAACAATGTCTTCATTTAACCCAGATGTTAGGTGAGATTAAAAAAAGAGGGAGAGATACACACAGTAACGAGGTGTGCATGAACATTGTAGGTGGACTAGAAATTAAATCACAAAATAAAGAGAGCAACATATGCCAAAATGTAGCCCACATAAAATGAAACGCAAATGCAGTAGTTGAAATGAAGTATGTAAACATATAGGAGAAAATGACAGAACAAACACAGGAGGGCTTTAAAATGAGTGAACAATGACAGTGGATCAAGAAGAAAATCGGAAAAGAGGATAGATGCACTACTTCTTTTTTCATTCTTTCTCACCCGAAGTAACGTGTGAGGTTACTGCTTATATTGATCATTTTTCACTTTATAATGTGGCTGTCAAATTAAATCTAGAGATCGTATCCTAGGTATTCGATAGTTAGGTTTAATTAATGATTGTATCTTGATTAAACAAAACTTAAGGAAAAACCAAGATTAGGAAAGTGTTCTATTAGTCTCATATCGATAGTATGAAGAGAGTTGTAAAGAAGTTAAGATGATGAAGTATGTTTGATCGTATTTAGGCCAAAATTGAAACTAGTACTGGACCTTACATATATTTGACAATTTAATCATTTCCAATCATTTATTTTAATTTGTTTTCAATAGTCTGCTTTTATTTTATTTTCTAAATTTTTAAAAATCCAAAAACCTCTTTTTATATTTTCCTTGCATCAATTAATATTGTTACCAAAATTAACCAAACATTCCCTATGAATTCGATCCCGGCTCACCATAGCAACAAATTTTAGTGTGCAGAGTCAGGTAAATTTTGCAGTGCATTTGACACAAGTCAAATTTTGGCGCTATTGTCGGGGAGTGTGGTAGTTTAATTTTTATATTTGATTTTAGTTAGTGTTTTGTGAATACATTTGTTTATTTTTTCTTTTTGATTATTTATTAACTTTTAAAAGTTTGTGAGAGTTGGTATATGGTAGTGACCAACTTGATTTGAAGATCGGAGGTTAAGAAGAGAAGTAAAAACATCTTTAGTAGTAGACCCAGAACCTGAATCCGAAGCAACTATGGCATATTCCAAAACGTTGACGGAATTGACTGCAATAGATTTAACCTAAAGATCCTTATGCATTACATTTTCTAATTTTGTTGAACATGTTACCTTTGAGTTAAAATATGGATTAATTCATTTATTACCCAATTTTCATGGTCTTGTAGGTGAGGATGCACACAAGCATCTCAAGGAGCTCGATGTGGTTTGTTTGAGCATAAAGCCTCGCAGGGTGACAGACGAATAGATTACGTTGAAGGCTTTCCTGTTTTCACTCAAAGATACAGTGAAGGACTAGTTGTTTGATTTACCAACGGGAAGCATAAATACTTGGTTAAACATGAAGAGACTATTCTTAGGGATATATTTTTTGGCCTCAAAGATGGTAAGTATTCAGAAGGAGATATGTGGCATTAAGCAATATAATGGAGAACCTCTTTATGATTATTGGGAGTGGTTCAAGAAGTTATGTGCCAGTTGTCCTCACCACATCATACCAGTGCAACTTCTTATCCAATATTTCTATAAAGGATTGTTATTGTTGAAGGGGAGTTTGGTTGATGCAGTAAGCGGTTAGGCACTTTACGAGAAGACTCCTCTTGAGGTCAAGATCCTACTTAAGCGGATGTCTGCTAACACGTAACAATTTGGTACTCGTAATGATATTCGATGAGTAAATGAGGTAAGTATTTCATCTATCGAACATCGTTTAAATGAACTAACATCTTTTGTGAGACCGATTGCAGTTGAACATACATAAGTGAAAGTACGCGAAATATGTTCAAACACGAGCCATTCAGCTGATGAGTGCCCAACATTACAAGAGGGAAGTATGGGGTACATGAATGCTATAGGAGGGAACTTCCCGAACTAATACAACATACACTTGCAAACTTATGACCTAGATTAGACGGATCACCTAACTTGAGTTATGGAGGAAACTGATAGCAAAATTTCTTCCAAAATTGGCCACAAGGAGCATAAGGATTTCAACTAAGGCAACAAGAAGCACAGGGAGCTTCTTCTTCTAGTTGAGGTACAACTTTAGAAGAACTTGTTAAGAATCTTATTGCTAACAATTTGTAATTTCAACAAGATATGCAGAAATTACAACAAAGTTTGCAACAACTTAATCATAGTGTATAAGAAATTTGTCAGGAATCAAAAGTAAGCACACAAAATTTGGAAAACCAAATGGATCAGGTGACAGTAAGGCTCAATCACCTAGAATCATAAAGTAGAGGAAAATTGTCATCCCAACTCGAGGTAAACTCGAAGAATGTCAGTGTTATAACCCTGAGGGGTGAAAAGGAGATTGAGGGTCTTAAGAGAACCCTATTAAGGATTGCTACCGAGGAAGAGAACGAAAAGGAATTGGGAAAGGAAACGAATGTAAATTTCAAAAGTCCTAATATTATTAAAACTAACCCTCCACCTTTTCCAAGAAGAGTGTTTCTTGTAGATTTCTATATTATGGATATGAATGATGACACCTCATATAATCCAATACCTATCTTGTTAGGGAGGTCGTTTCTTAATACAACTCAAACTAAAATAGATGTTCGTGAGGGCAACCTCACAATGAAATTTTAGGGGGAAGTGATTCATTTCAATATTTTTGATGCCATAAAACGTTCTCCTGATGATCATTGTATTTTTTCTGTTGATGTGATTGATCCTTTGGTGCAGGAAATGTTTAAATTAAGTTGCAGGGATCATTTGGAAGCAGTTTTAACTAAGGATATGGAAGTAAAAGCCAACAATTATGTTGAGTTGAATTTGCAAGGATCGGCAAAGTTGAATTTAAATCAAGAGTTGATCTACGTCTGTTTAAGCATCTTAAACTTCCACAAGTTCAATTTTGTTCCCATTGTCTTCTCTTAGAAGAATCTCTTTCTCTAAAAAGACAACATGTTTTGAAATAAACACCTTTTTTTGAAACATAGTAGAATTGATATCCAATAGTTTCCTTAGGATATCTTACAAACAGACACTTGTTAGATATAGCTTCAAGCTTATTTGATTGAATCCACTTCACATAAGTAGGATAACCCCAAACTTTCATATGAGAAAGATAAGGTTCCTTATTAGTCCATATCTCATATGGAGTGACATCAATTGATTTAGATGGGACCCTTTTTAATACATAAGTAGAAGTTTTGAGTGTATGCTCCCAAAATGATTTTGGTAAATTTGCTAAACCCATCACAGAACTCATCATGTAACAAGGTTTGGTTTCTCCTTTTATCCACACCATTATATTGTGGCGTGTAAGGTGGAGTCCACTAGGTCAATATTTCATTATCCTTGAGATAGTCCAAAAACTCTAGGCTTAATTAATCACTAAC
>JANTPM010000245.1:13658851-13674176 GCA_025434745.1 Erythroxylum divaricatum | reverse complement strand
CACTAATTTTGATTATCAATTTTACATTTAATTATTAATTTCATATTTGATTATCAATTTTACAATTAGGTTTAAATTTTGTTTTGATTTTGATTATCAACTTTCAATTTTAAGTTTTAACAACTAATTAATCAACATCAATAATTTAAATTTAAAATATAAATTTAAAATATAAGGTTAACCATAAGCACCAAATTATCATTAAATAAAATACATGTACAATAAAACATTTCAAATTATCAAACTCAATCTCAAATCTCATATTCAATTGCTCAAATTCAAATTCAATTTCAATAATCAATAATTCAACAATTCAATATTAATACAATAATAAATCACAAGCCAATTTCCACCATTCAATAATCAATAAATCACCATTTCAAATGTAATTTCTAATTCACTTCCAAATTCCAATTCCAAAATGCAAAATGCCAAAATCCAATTCCAATTCCAAATTTAATTTACAATCCAATTCTAAAATTCAATTCCACTTCCAATTTCAATTCCAAATTTAATTTCCAATCCAAATCATACAATTTCAATTCCCATTCAAATTCCAATTCCAATTCCAAATTTAATTTTCAATCCAATTTCAATTCCAATTCCAATTCCAAATTTAATTTCCAATCTACTTCCAATTTCCAATTCCAAAATGCATAATGCTAAAATCCAATTCCAAAATCCAATTTCGGTTGAATTTAATAACTCACAAATCACAAAAATTACAAATCACAATTTCAGTTGAACATCCAAAATTCCAAACCCAACTGAATTCCAAATCCAAATCACAATTTCGGTTCAACAACATCCAAAATTCCAAATCCAAAGAAATGAAAATCCAACCGAATTCCACATCCAAAATTTTGCCCAAATCCATTCGGTTAACCTCATTCTCCACCGAAATCTACTACCAAAATTTTCCCCAAATCGGACACAATAACACCAAATTTTAACCTCCAATCTACCATATTCCAACAATCAACACAATCACAGAAGCAATCATTGTCAAAATGAATGAAAAATGAAACCAAAATCAATAACACACACCCCAAAACTATCGAGTCTTCGGTGTCAATCTGGGTTGACGTTGTCGTGTGCTCCGGCGAAGCTAAGCTAGTCGTGCCGGCGACGAGGAGGAGCGATTGGCGAGGAGGAGGGCGAGGAGGAGCGACGAGCGAAGGCGACAACGAGGAGGAGCAGACTAAGCTGAGGGACTGGAAAACAAACCACCGGTCGAAGACGAAGGAGGAGGAATGGAGAACACGTCGACGGTGAGGAGGGGACGGTGAGGAGACAACGACGAGACGAGATCCTAGGAGGGAGGAGCAGCGGTGAGGAGAAGAAGGAGAAACCGAAGAAGAGAGAAGAAGAGTCTAGAGATTCCAAAAGGGTCGGGGGGGTGGGGGTAGATTTTTTAGGTTTAAGTTTCGTTTTTTTCAATTTGGTCCTTGAAGAATTCGAATTTTTCGAAATGGTCCGAAAAATACCGGAATTGTTGGTACCGGCTGGTACCGACCGAAAATGGCCGATACCGATCAAAATTTTTGCCCGATATTTTAATAGTCATACCGGTTCCGTTTTTTGGCCGGTACGGTACGGTATTCATATCCTTTCTTTTAATCATGCTTTTTTTTATTTTTACAAAATTTTCAACAGTCAATGGTGAATGGTATCTTTTTGGCCGGAGCTATCGTTAAAAAAGAAAATTTGTTTTTTCGAGATTAGGTTTGAAATTCCTTTTTAAATGCTGCTACCTTGTTAGAAATAATAGTTCTTATCCCAATTCCTCTTTTATAATGAATATTATTTTTGCTGTATTAAGAAAATTCTTTTCGTAACTTAATATTCACATTAATGAGAAAATGTTTTACCTTTTCCAAGGTAATAAAATGGTAACTATCGTATGGTTCTTTGTCATTAAAATATGGACTAGTAGATAATATCTTTAATATCAAGGTAATTTTTGAAGTTATTATAGGATTATTTAGATAATAATCCTTAAGTACTTCTTGAATTCATCTAGGAAGTAAAGATATCTTAGGAAACTTTGGGTTAGTCAAATTTATAGCATTTATTGTTCTAAAATTATACCAATCTCAAATAGTTTGAAAATGAGCGCCTTTTAAAAAATTCAATCTATAATATATCTAAAAAAATCAATATATTGGGTATTGTTATTTTGTAGAGAGTGTAAATCTCTCATTACCTTATAATACACTTGAATAGCATGATGACCTTTTGGAACGTTATCAAACATGACATTTTTATGTATCCTTAAGTTATGTGTAGTATTAGGTCTTAAAGAGATATTATCAGGAGTAATCTCTTTTGGTTGAATCTGTTGACTAATAAATTCTCTTATTGGAGAAGAAGACCTTGTCAATGACGTATCTTCAACTATTTTAACCTTGTTGATTAGGTTATAAAGTTTTTGTTCTAAATAATTGTAGTAGTTTATCTTGAGTTTCCATATATGGCAAAATGAACGAAGTAATTGCTTTTAGAGTCGAGTTACAATTTTCAATATCTGATAAATCATTGATTTGTGCCTAACATGTAACGATATCTTCGTACATTTGATCTAATAAATCAAATATCTCTTTTTTGAGACTGACCATCTTTTGTTAAAAACATCTACAAGAACATTATTATTAGATTTGATAATTTAAATATCAAATGCGTATTCTGCTAATAAAGTCTACATTTTATATATCTCTTATATTTAGGTTTAGAAGGTTAATTATTCTAAATAAAAACCTTGACTTTAGTAATATTGATTTTTAATAAAAACTATTAGGTAATAAAAATAATAAAAATTTGGATAGTTTTTTACTATCGTCAATAATTCTTTTTTCATTTATATTATATGGTTGTTGAGTATTTGCAAAGGTTACGAAATATGTCTACAAAGAGACTCATTCATCTTAATATTAAAATAATCATAATTTATCCTTTTTAATACTCCACTACATACATGATCAAAAGCATCGATTCCAAGGATTAAATTATCATCATCAGATGGTAAAGAGAGTTTTGACAGGATGGTACATGAAAACTTATTTTCTTTGCTTGATTAATTAGGTAAAGTGAAAATTCAAATCCTCGATGCTTTCTAAAAGCATTTGAAAATTTTTTTTATCTCGGCTAGGTTTTGAATAAAATCATAAGCATAGTTTAGTACTTCTAGAAAATTTGAACTTGTTTTTTTCCTTCTCTTCTATATTATCAGGAAATTGAGAATTTTTTTCGAGGATATGAGGTTGAAGTTTAACTCCTCTTTCATCTATTTTCATGCCAATAAATTTTATTCAGTTTGACATATCTTAACTGTTTTCTCATAAAAAGCTAAACTATGATGTTCAAATAATTATGCAAATTTATGGAAATATATAATATGTTGAGCAATATTATTAATAGCTATTTAAATATCATTCACATAATAATGTATGAAATTATGATACTTAAAAATATTATCCATTTTTCATTGAAATACTTTTGTGGCATTTTTTAAACCAAAAGGCACGACTAGCTATTTATAATAACCTTGTGGAGTAGGGGAAACAACATATGGAATGTTATCTTTATTCATTTTTTATCAACCAAAATCCACTATTGCAATTAATTTTAGGGAAATTTGGTTTTTCTCTTGTCAAGTTTATTAATGTTTCTTTTTGGGGTTAGAAGTATCCATCCAATATTGTATTATAATTTAGTTTTTTTTAATAATTTCTACCATTCTAGCTTTATTTCTAATTAGTTTTGCATGGTTTCTAACCATAAATGTTGGAGAAGAATTAGAGGATTTACTAGGCCTAATGATCTTTAGATTTTCTAGTTCAAGAAGTTTTTTTTAAAATTATTCTTGATCTTCTAAATTATATCTTATAGTAGTAACTCTAATAATCTTTTGTTTATTTATCATTTCTAAATTCGCTTCATCTCCGTTTTTATCCCAAAATTGTAATGGGTTATTAGAGTAATTTTTCTTTAGTTTCTATATTACTAATTCTAGTTCATCGTTGATGGTTTTTATATGTTGATACTTATATTCTATAATATTTTCTATTTTTAATAAAGCTTTTCCTTTTGAAAAGATTGATTTTTCTTTATTCGACTAATATGATCCAATGACTACAAGGGTTTTGAAATGTATTTTTTGTTTAATAGTATCAAATAATATCTTATGAAATAATTGGAGAAAGTTCCTAAAAGAACATCAGTTTCAGTATCATAAAAATAAAAGGCTGGATATTTTATTAAGAATGATCCTAATAGGATTTGGGGTTGATGAATAACTTTGGATAAATGTATCTCATTATTAGAAATATCTAATCCTATTATATTTTTAAAGGTTTCATGATATTATAAAGAAAAACAACTTAGTTTACATAAACAAGAACCTAATCCACTATCTATATAAGCAGCAAAGTATTAAACTCTATAATCTTTATAAGTTATTCTGATTGGAATTTAAATACTAGTTGGGCTAGTTATTATCTAGGAATATATATTATATTATTGTTGTAGGATAGTTGTATTCCAAATTGAGTTATTTTGTAAGGTTGAACTTGTTCGAGAAAATTAGTGCCTAGCATTATTTCTAAATTGAAACCTTCATTTTTAATTAATAATCTCATAGGTATTTTACTATCTCCTATCTTAATAGTGGTTTATATGGCAGTATCTATTTGATGTATTTGACCATTGAAATTTATATACTGAAAAGGTTTGTTTAGTTGGAAACTCATCAAATTATGTATTAGATTATGATTAATGTAACCTGCACTAGCTCTAGTATTGACTATGATATTACATGGAACATTATTTATACCATCAAAGTAATTAGAGTTTATCTTTCTATCTACTCTTATTAAAGCATTAGCATTTCGTTTACTACTTGGAACACCAATTTCTGAATAAGATAATCTATTATTGTCAGAAGTTAGTAAGGGTTTTTGTTGTAAATCTAATGAAAAATTATCTTCAAAGTCTTCTTAATTTGCTATATGTTGAGATATTTTTGACAGCTTGGAAATATTATACTTCCAGAATTGGAGCCAATTATGGTCCTGATTTGTAGCTATAGAATTAGCTGTTAGTTTCCATTATTAGGATTCTTCTTTGTAATATATAAACCAATCTTGTATAACATTATTTTTTTTATGTGTGTGAATGAGAAATACAACAAAAGTTCTCTCCATTAGTTTCAAGTTGGTATCAGAGCATGGTTCTTGGTTCTTCATTTAAATCATATTTTTGAATCCTGATTATAAATAAATGGGTGATAAAGTTGAATCTTCATGAAACAATCTTGTTTCTATTGTAGTGCAGCCTAAAGGAGTATTTAATGCAGATATTACTCTTACTAAATTAAACTATGATGTTTAGTCGTAGTTGATGAAGATGCACATTGTTGAAAGAGAAAAACTCTCTTATATTCATGGAAAACCAACACCATCTAAAGAATTTGAAGAGAGATATGAAAAGTGGTATGCTAAAAACCAAAAAGTTAAGAGATGTTTGTTGATATAGATGACACTTAAAATCATAAAACGCTACGTTCAGTTGCCTACTACTTATGCAATTTGGACAACGTTGGCAAAATCTTTCTATGATGAAAGTGATAAACTGCAAACTTTTTCTCTAAAGCCTTTGGAGCTAAGCATAATGGAAGACTCCTTTCAGAATATTATGCTGAGCTTATTGAGATTTTTCAAGAACTAGATCATGGAGTCAAAGTTGTTATGAAGGATCCCGAGGATGATGAAGCATACAGGCAATCCATTGAAAGATTGAGAGTGCATATATTCCTTGTTGGACTTGATGATTATTTTGAACAAGTACGTGGATATATTTTATGAAAGGATTCAATTCCAACTCTAGAAGAATGTTATGCTTTAATTTGGCGTGAAGCTAATGGCATAATTACATTCAGAGGATAATCTAAAAATTTAGAAACTACAGCAACGGTTGCAAGAAATAAGCCAAAAAGTAATCGAAGTACAAAAAAACTTTTATACAAATGTATTCATTGTAATGAATATGGACATAAAAAAGACCACTACTATGAATTGGTAGGGTATCCAAATTGGTGGGTCACAACAAAGATCAAAAAAATAATATGAAGACAGCTCAATCTACTGCCGCAGTTGTCGAAATAAGAACTAAAGATGAAACTAGTGAAATTCTTTCAGCGATGATAGCTACTACAAGTAATGGTGGTAAGTCTCTTAATGCTTTTACTCCTGTTAGTAATAACATATAGATAATTGATTCTGGTGCAACAAATCACATGACTTTTGATTCTAAATAGATTGTTGAAATCAAACCCTCCTCAGAAAAATTTGTTTCAACTGCTAATGGTGAAAATTTTTCTATTGTTGGTAAAGAGTGCTTGAGATTACTGAAACTTATAAATTAGAATATGTTCTTGTTGTTCCTTCCTTAGGATATAACCTCTTGTCTGTGTCTCAAATTATAGAGGCCTTATCTTACATTGTATTTTTTGGCCTAATTTTTGTCTCTTTAAGGACATCCAAATGAAACAGACAATTGGTTATGATACTAAGGAAGAGAATTTGTACTACCTGGACTTGAAGGCGACAAATTCAGATAATCTAAGTCAAGCTCTTGCAGTATAGGGTTGTAATATTGTAAGCAATCAAACAGAAATTTGGTTACAACATCAAAGATTGGGACATGCCTTTTTTAGATACTTAAAAAAATTATTTCCTAGGTTGTTTGAGAAAGTTAATATTGCTAGTCTCCATTATGATGTATATGAACTAGCAAAAAGTCGTAGAACTTTTTCATCAATATTGAATAAAAGTCCTTCTCCATTTATGATTGTTCATTTAGATGTTTGGGGGCCATCTAATATTAATACATTGTGAGGATCCCGTTGGTTTGTTACATTCACTGATGATTGTACTAGAATGACATGACTATGGCTAATGAAATCTAAGAATGAGGTGAACATGTTGTTTTATAAATTTTGCAGAATAATCAAGACTTAATTTAATGCACAAGTCTAAGTACTTTGTAGTGAAAATGGAGGAGAGTATAAGAATCTAGATATGAAGAATTATCTAGACACACAAGGCATCATCTATCAGACCATATGTGTTGATGCACCTCAGCATAATGGTGTAGTAGAGTGAAAAAATCAACATCTACTTGAAATGGTTCAAGCTTTATTGATCCAAGCTAACATGTCATTTTCTTACTAGGGAGAGGTTTTTTGTGCTGTAGTTTACTTAATTAACAGAATCCCTTCAAGAGTGTTTGAGTTTCAAACGCCACTACGCATTTTATGCAAGATCGTGACCTGTCCATCAGTATCAAATCTTCTTCCTAGAGTATTTGGATGTGTAGTCTTTGTGCACCTTCATAAACAACAAAGCCATAAATTAGCTCCATAAGCTTTGAGATGCGTGTTTCTTGGATATGTTGTAAGTAAAAAAGGGTACAGATGCTTTCATCCTCAATCCAAACAAATGTTTGTTACAATAGATACAGTATTTCATGAAAAGACAATGTATTTTTCTTAGCCTGAACTTCAAAGGGAGAGATGTCAAGAAGACAACATGACACCAGATTATGAGGTTTAGGAAGTTTAGGGGGAGTCACATAGAATTGGCCTTAAGTATGGAAGAAGTAATGATCAGTCTGAAGCTATTGATATATCTGAAACTGATTACGCATATGTAAATCCAAAACCTGATGTGATTAGAGAATTTATTACACCTGAAGACACAAGTGGAGAAGTGATTGAACAATATAAAGTCCCAAATGTACTACACCAATCGTCCATTCAGGATGCTCCTAATTTGTATGTTACAATTTGAGCTTATTCCAAAATAGTTACCTGAGCACACTACTAGAGGTATTCCTAAGCCTACTTATAAACTTGATCTCTCAAGAAAAGTTAAATATTCTATGAACAACCAAGTTTTAGATCACAATCAATCATAATCAACTAATCCATTCATAAATAAATTATCTTCTATGGTTATTCCTAACAATGAATAGGAAGCTTAGCTGACCTAAGGTGGAAAGCTGCAATGAATGAAGAAATGGAGTCATTAAGAAGAAATGGAACAAGGGAATTTGTTAGCTGTCCACCAAGAAAGACACCAATATGATGTCGCTGGGTGTTTACTATTAACTATCCATCTGATGGAACAATTGAGCATTTTAAGAAAGATTGGTAGCCAAGGGGTATACAAAAACATATGGAGTAGATTATATATAAACATTTGCTCCTTTGGAAAAAATCAATATGGTATGAGTATTGTTATCAATAGCAGCTAACTTAAACTTGCCACTACACCAGTTTGACATTAAAAATTCCTTCTTACATGGCAAATTGTCTCAGGATATTTATATAGAGCTTCCACCAGGGTGTATGACATCCAAAAGTGTGACTGGAAAAGTGTGCAAGCTAAAAAAGGTGTTATATGGGTTAAAGCAATCTTTAATTAGAACTTGTTCCTAAAAAGAGTAAAGGACAAGGTTATAACTCTTATTGTCTATGTAGATGACATGATTGTAACAAGAAATGATCTTGACGAAGTAAAAGCCTTCAGAAAATATTTATCGAAAGAAATTGAGATGGAGGATTTGGGGTGCTTGAAATACTGCCTTGGAATAGAAGTCTCTAGATCAAAGAGGGAATTTTTTTGTCTCAAAGAAAATACATCCTAGATTTATTGAAGGAAACATGAATGTTAGGTTGTCAACCAATTAATACGCCAGTTAAGGAAGGATTGCATAGAAGAAGGTTAAATCCCTGTTGATAAAGAAAGATATCAGAGGCTTGTCAGAGGACTAATCTACTTGGCACACACAAGACCCTATCTAGCATATGCCTTAAGTATTATTGACCAATTCACGCACAATCTTGGAGAGAAACATATGGAAGCACTTATAAGAATACTGAAGTATTTAAAGTTTGCACCTAGAAAAGGTATTTTGTTTAAGAAAAATGAAAATGTTGAAGACATTGTTGTATATACTGAAGCCAACTGGGCTGGAGCATTGGTTGATTAAAGATCTACATCTACCTATTTTACTTTTGTAGGAGGTAATCTTGTTACCTGGAGAAATAAGAAACATAATGTGGTCTCTCGCTCAAGTGCCAAATCTAACTATAAAGGAATTGCACTTAGATTGTATGAAGTTACAATTGTTAGTACAAGACTTAGATTATCCACAACAACACCCAATTCTGTTGTATTGTGATAGTAAAGCTACTCGTGATATAGCTCACAATCTAGTCTAACATGATAGAACTAAAATTGTTGAAGTTGACAAGTTCTTTATCAAGGAGAAGTTAGATAGTAAGATTATAGTATTGCCTCAAATATGATCTAAAGATCATGTAGTAGACATTCTAACTAAAATAGTGTCAAGTCATGATTTCTGGAGATTGATTGACAAGTTGGGCATATATGATATCTATGCTCCAACTTTAAGGGGAGTGCTGAGATATTCTTAACAGGTTGGAAATATTCTACTCCCAGAATTGGAGCCAATTATGGTCCTAATTTGTAGCTATAGAATTGAACGTTAGCTTCCATTATTAGCATTATTCTTTGTATTATATAAACCAATCTTGTACATCATTATTTTTATGTTTGTGAATGTGAAATACAACATAAATTCTTTCTATTTATTTCAAATCTATATAAGGAGGATTTATTCTTTCAACCTCATAAAATAATTTTAGAAAATCAATAATATCTTTGTCTGCAAAACATTTTGTATGATGAGTATTGATAAGAAAATCAATAATATCTTTGTCTGCAAAACATTTTGTATGATGAGTATTTGATAAGAAAATCAAAAATATCTTTGTCTGCAAAATATTCTATATGATGAGTATTTAATAAGACAAAAGATATTACATATGTAATAGAATATGGTCTATTTCCATCTTTAATTAAATCTTTTCTTTTAAATTCTTAGATTAAAGGAAATGTTTTTATCAAAATATTTATCTTGTATATTATAAGACATCTTAGGACAGATATTAAACAAAATTTTTTGTTATTGAAGATTGCCTCTTAAAATTCCCATACAGGCCTCTTTTCTATTGTGAATTCAATCATCCAATATTGCTAAATTTATTGGATTATCAGTTCCTTTTCTAAAAGTAGGTCTAGTTATCATTTGTATAGATCTTATATGCACCCATCCTATTTTGTCCCTAATTTCTTTGGGAATGTCATCAAGTTTTCGAAGGATATCTCGTTTAGATAATAGAGGAATCATTACTTTATTAGAAGTTAAACAAATATTTAGGGGTTTTTCTTTAATATTAAAACAAATATTTAGGTTTTTTCCTTTAATATTAATACCCTAAAACAAACGGTGTTTTATGGATTTTAATCCCAATTTTTCTATTAACGTCATATTAAACTAGCTATAAGAATTTATAGAAAACATAGTATTTTGAATCTTTTTAAGCATTTTTTTATTGATAAGAACTTCTTGACTGTAATCTCTATACTTTTCAAATATTTCTACTATATCATTTATTATTTGCTTATCAATTTGAGCTTTATAAGATTCTCTTATTTAACTCATTTATTTTAGAATTTGAGGTTTCTTTGTGTATTGGTTATTATAAAAGTACTTTCTTCATAAGAGCATTCTTCAAAGGTATTTTCTAATAAATCTTCTTTTTCTATCATTTTATTTATTTCATCATCTATTTCAGTTTTCTTTTTATTAAATCTTTTAGGACATTCATTAGCATAAAGGACATTCTTTTTATTTGTTCTTTTATTTCTTTTAAACATAAGTTTTCTAGGTTTATATTCTTTTTTCTTTTAATTTTTTTACGTTTCTTAAAATAATTCTTCCTTTTATATTTCTTTTTTATCTTATTATATAATAAGGACTATCATATCATATTATAGTAGGCATTTTTAAATCATAATAAGATAAGGAAGTTTTTTTTGTTCCTTTACTTTTCTTTAATAAAATAACATCATCACACTATTTGCTTAATTTATCTTTTAGAAAAGAAATTATTTTTCTTAAGGTATCTACAAATCCAGGATTATAAGTTGCCTCTAATTTACTTCCCTAGAGATCAAGGATCTTTGAGTAAAACATTTTAAAATAAAGTTATGTATGATCAACTTGATTATAAATATGGTAATAATAATATAAGAAAATATAGATATATCTTTTAATTTCACATATATCACATAATTGCATCCTTTGTAATGCTATAACATATTTTCCTATAGTAGTTGTATCTTTTAAAATATTTCCTTCTTTAACAAATTCTAGTAGAAACCTTTCAATTGTTCAAGTTATTAAAATTGTTATATCATTATCAGGATGACATATATAGTTTTTTAAATTTTCATCTAAATTTTTCTAGGATTTGAGGAAGCTGATGACTAACGATTTTTTTTCTAGAAATTGTTTAATTATTTCATAATCTATTTTATTAATAGCAATATCTACTTGTAGAGCAGTTTCCCATTTATCTATTGTTTCTTCTATATTTTGGATGCAATCTGTATGTAAATATATTCCAAAAGGATCTATAAATTATGTTCTCATTTTCTCTATGGGTGTAAAGCCATCTTTATCTTTGGTTATGATATGAGTTCCAACATATCCGAAATTAGGTCTATTAAAACTTTATAAACGATACTTAGGTGGTGGATTTCTAGAAGTACCAGTTATATCACTAACATTAGGATTCCAGTGAACTTATTTAATTGAATGGGGTTTTATATGTGCTAAAGTTTCTAAGTTTAATTTTCTATTTGTTAACTTAACTCTTCAATTTTTAAATTAGAAGCCTGTATGAGATTTTTCATTTTATCTATAATTATGAGGTCTTTTCCTTTTTAAATTTAGATCAAATATATGTTTTCTATAGGGATTTTATTGGGTTTATTTTCTATTTCTAATATATTCAATTTTTCTATGATATCTTGCATATCTATGATTTGTTTTTGAAGTTTTTCTATTTAGAAAAGAATGTTATTTCCATAATATTCTATCATTTTTAAAATTTCTGCCAAATTAGTTTCCCCAAAATATAGAAGAAGCAATAGGTAAGTGGGAAATTGCTCCATGAGTAGCTATTGCTATTAATAAAATGGATTATGATTGTGATAGTCCTTATTATTATAATAAGATAAAAAAGAAATATAAAAAGAAGAAATATTTTATGAAAAGATATTTTATGAAACTTAAGCAAAATATTACAAGAAAAAAGAAGGATATAAACCTAAAAACCTATGTTTAGAAGAAATAAAAAGATAAATGAATGTCAATGTTATTATTGTAAAGCAAAAGGACATTACGCTAATGAATGTCTAAAAAGATTTAATAAAAAGAAAATTGAAATAGAAGATGAAATAAAAAAATAGAAACTGAAGATTTTGTTAGAACGAATACTTTTGAAGTATTCTCTTCTGAATAAAGCATTTTTATAATAACTAATACATAATAATGTTAGAAACAACCTCTCTACTAGTTAAGAGTCCGGTTACGTATTACTGGACCTCCCCAGTGTTAAATTATTTCATGACCCATGTGACTTATAGATTTGAATCTCATAAAAAGAACTCAAGATAATGATAATTGGGTATTAAATAATGGATCTCAAATAGGTCAAAGACCAATTCCTTCTCTCTTTTAAAATAAACCAACATGATGGTTGGTGAAGGGATATATAAGCTTTAGAAACTTGTAAATGTGTGATCTGAACCATTAAAGAAACACATCAAAGAAGTGTAGAAGAAAAGAGGGAATAAAGCTCCTAACAAAAAACCTATCATAAATTCAGGTATGTTTAAATAAATTGATCCATAAATGTCTTACAATTTGTATCAGAGCCACGGTGTTGCATGATTTGTTTTCTACCATGTATTGATTAGGTATGATTGTGTTTCTGCTTGTTTTTGTATGGATGGGGTGTTGCATGATTCTGTATTGTTTATGACATTAATTTCTTCGTTGCACTGCCATGAAAGGAATACAGAAATAGACACACAGACATAGTAATAAAAATAACTAGAAGTTTTGATGATTTTCTGATGCTAATAGAATCAATGTACTAAGGATTTAAAACCTATTCTCACTATTTAATCGAAACATACTGGTTATAGATGGATGGTTTAGATTAAGGGTAATACACAGTAGAGAGAATGAAAAAAAAATAAAACCATAAAGTTTTCGTTTTAAAGAGAAACCATCCTCTATGATTATAATGGTGGCAATAGATGCTCTTGGTAAGGCTTGGGATGGTTTTCAACATGGAGAGCAACGGTATGAAGAAAGAAGATTAAAAAAACAACAACTGAAAACAAAATCAGCTTTCAGCGCCTAGGAAGATGAGGCACTCACCTCACATGAATGAAAAGCCCAGCAACAGGCGTGTGCAGTCAGATTTTTTTATTTATTTAAAATTTATTGGGCTTGAATATTGGTCCTACTTAAGGTATTTTAATTTTGGGTCATAACTCATAAAAGTTATGTATATACTTGCCATACATAACATAATTTTTTATGTCATATTATGTTTTACTTGATACTTTGACCATTTATATTATGCAATGCTTGGAATTAAATTTTCCTATTATATGTTGAATGTAATACATGACATTATGGCAGTTTAGAAAAGTTTGTTAGTCACAAAAGTGACCAAACTAATTAAATTAAATTTTGTCAAGTATGATAATTGTCTAATTAAATGTTTATTGCATGGAAAGCTTGTTAGTCACCAGAGTGACCTAGCTTGAAAATATTAATCATTTAATTGTGATTGTTTCAATTGTTCATTATGATATGATGCTAAAATGACATAAAGGTTGAACTGAACATTGAGATACTTAATTATAACGCTAGGAGGTCACCCAAAGGTGGACCATTGCTTATAATTAATGACATTAAAGCGACTTTGTCAACATATTTGGTTAATATGATTGTATATCTAAAGATAACATGCATGTTGACAAGAATATAATTGATTGTCCATTATAGTAAACTATGTATATATGCATCATAATAGGTTGCAACTATGTATTTAAATTTCACCTAAAAGAGAATTTAAATGCATAATCAAAGTGTATTAATTAGTTTGAATCCATTTAAGTTTACTCAAAGCATTAATATGTGAGCTATATGTGTGTTTGTAGCATCCACTAATTTGTTTACTTTAGGAAATGGGCTAATCAAGTTCAATGGTCTGAACTATGCTGACTGGTCCAAACAAATCAGTTCCAACTGGGTGTAATAGATTTGAACTTAGTCATAGTTTCAAATGCAAGGCCTACAGCTATAACTGAGACTAGTTTTGAAGCTGACAAGTCTTATTATGAGGCTTGGGAACGATCTAACAGGCTGAGCTTGAATTTGATGCGAATGATGGTCGTAAAAAATGTGAAGTTGTCCATACCTAAAATGAACAATGCAAAGGAGTTCATGAAGCTTAAAGAATTTTCCCAATCTGATATAGCTAACAAATCTATAGTAGGGACTTTACTAAGTGAGCTGACGACTAAAAGTTTAATTGGTCATAGCCTATTCATGATCATGTAACAAATATGTCAAATCTAGCTGCAAAGCTGAAATCTATGGGTATGGAGGTAAGTGAGTCTTTCCTTGTACAGTTTATTATTAAAAAAGTGAGTCTTTCCTTGTACAATTTATTATTAACTCAATTCCTCTTGAGTTCGGTCAGTTCCAGGTGAATTATAACACCATTAAGAAAAAATGGAGCCTTCAAGAAATTAAGGTCATGTTGGTTCAGGAGGAAGGGAGATTGAAGAAAATAAAGGAATACCCTGTTCATCTCACGTTTCATCAAGGAGCTAATAGCAACAAGAACAAACCAGGAAAGAAAGGCAAAGATAAGAACAAAGCTCTCAGCAAAGTTAATGAGGGTCGAATCTATAAAGATAAGAGGTGTCATTTCTGCAAAATGCCAGGTCACTTCAAGAAGGATTGCCCTAATAGAAAGGCTTGGTTCGAAAAGAAATGTACATACTCAATATGTTTTGAATCAAATCTTATTGAAGTGCCTAATAATGCCTGGGGGTTAGATTATGGTACAACTACTTATGTGTCACATGTTAAACAAGGATTCCTTTTAATCTAGACCATAAATGGAATTGAAAAGTTCTTGTATATGGGGAACAAAATAAAGGCACAAATAGAGGGCATTGGGACGTACAAATTGATCTTTAACATTGGATGTCACCTAGATCTAAAAAAGTGTCTTTATGTTCCTGAATGTGCTAGGAATTTAGTTTCTGTTGCAAAATTGGATGATGTAGGATTTCAATTC
>JANTPM010000245.1:13628924-13649750 GCA_025434745.1 Erythroxylum divaricatum | reverse complement strand
TTAAATTCATAAATTGTCCCACCAATTTCTTTCTCATTAATATTCATTGTAATATTTCTAATTATCATCAAAAGTTCAGGGTCCAACAATTATGTAGGACTTTTTTTTAGGGATGTAGGACTTTAATTTTAAAAAAACCTTTAAAGTAGAAGAATTTAAAATAAAATAACTAATATTGTTAACCAACTTCTTCTTTTACCTCCTCCTCGTAACTCCTTCCATCTCAACTAAAATTTTTATTTTAATAATGCAAATTTTTTATTTCTATTCTTTAAAAAATCAAAATGAATAATACCCAACTTAAAATAACACAAAAGCTAAATGTATCATGATTCGCTTTTATTGTTTTTAATAACCTACCTTTCTTTAAAGAAACTCAAACTAACCATTGAAAAAAACCGTATACTTTTAGATTTTCTCTAATAGTAAACAGCCATCCGCTATAAATCTTTTTCGTGATTAAGATTTGTTCTCAAAACCTTGATAATAGCATCAACATTATACTTATATAACAACTTCATTTTCGTATCTTCACTCAGTAATATGTGTAAAATCAATTGGTAGGATCGATTCGATTTGCGTACCCGTATCCATATCGATTGTTCGTTAAATGTTGATGTCGTTAAATGCTTCTATTTCCTCTCGCCTTCTTCCGTTCTAAATTTTTCTCAATGGTTAAGAATGATCCATTTCATAAGTTATTGGAAACTTATATATCATGACCAAAGGACACGTCTTTTGGAATTAGGAAGAGAGAGGAAAAGGGTCTGTGACCCATTTGAGACCCAATCGATAATACCCAATAATCATTATCTTGGGTGCGTTTTATAGGACTCAATACGATAAATTACATGGGACATAAAATATTCTAACAATATGAACAAAGATTTGAACGAAAGGAAAAAAACTCAAAAAAACAAACATTCACCAAATTGTTAACAAAATACTACCTTTTGTCTCTCTCTGAAATTAAAATTTTTGAGAGTTAGAAGACCAAATTGAGTGAAATCTAACTTACAATATAAGCCCCATTTTATTCACATCAGCTTACCGTGAAAGAAAGGAGTTGTCTAGTGGTCATCAGGTCATTTTCTGGTTAATTTTGTCCTATCAGTTAATCCCTTTTTTTAATGAAATTAACAAAAAAATTATTAATGTTGGATAATTCAATTAAATTTCTTATAGTAAGAGGATTAAAATGACTATAGTAAGAAGATTAAAATGTCGTTATCACTTTTAAAATTGTTATTAATTTTAAATGTTTTCATGTATTCTAAGGGTTAAATATATTGAATTTTTTTAAGTAGGTTTTAAACTTCATAATGCAAAAAAATAAATAAATAATAAAAATAAAAAATTTTACCTTTCAACTAATAATTATAAATATAATTTTTAGTGACTTTTTATTTATATTTAAAAATATCATTTTTGTATTTTCACTTATGACAAAAGTACGAAAATATTATCGTCGTCGTCGTCGTCGTCATCATCATCATCATCATCATCATTTATATTTTTAGTAACCAAAAATATTTAGAAATTAATTGATATTGATTTAATTTCTCATTAGTTTTAGAAAAGTTTATAAGATTTTCAACTTATGAATTATGTGTATTGCTAAATATATATTAAAATGTATGAACCTTTAATTTTAAATTTATTAATATTATTTAAACTTAAAATATTAGATTTAAATATGAATATATAAATAAATAGAAACAAAATTAAATATTCGTAATAGCAGAAAAATGACAAAATTGTTAATCCCCATCCAATGGGTTCCTTCCTATTGTTATTATCCTCATTTCTTTTATTTATAGGATTTATGCGATTATCTTTACTTAATATTTTAATGTTTATAATAAACTAATATTTATTATAAAACAATTTAATTCAAAATCCATAAAATTAATTCAATCTTTAAAATATCAAGTGTTTCAATTTTCTTAGGGAACATAATTATTTAACATATGATTAATGTTTTATGATTATTCCTAAATATAAAATTAATAAAAAACATGATGAAATATTATAAAATTAATTTTTGAGTGTGTAAAAAATAATATTTAATATTTTGATATAAATTATTTATAATAATTGATAGTAAATTATTATAAATAAAAATATTATAATACCTGCATTAATAAAATTAGGGTTAATTATAAAATAAATCCCAAACTTTACTAAATTTCGCAATACTAGCCCGATTTTCAAAAAGTAACACTAAAATATAGTAACTTTGAATTTGTTGCAAAAAATCGAAACGTTAAGTTTTTTGTTAACATCGTTAACATGGCAAACCAAATTTGATTTTTTACATGCCACATGTCTAACATATGACATAATTTTTTTAAACTCGTTTATTTAAAAATAAATTAAAGTAAATATAAAAATAAAATAAAATAAATATTAATTAATTAAAACAAAAACTAAATGATGTTCAATTACAAATTGTCTTCTTTGTTCTTCTTTTTTTAGATACAACTCTCATCTCTTGTGATTGTGTGTGAATTTAAGATACAACTCTCCTCCTTCTTGTGATTGTGTGGTGTGTAAATAACTTTCTATTTTCTTTGTTCTTGAGCATTGATGATACAACTCTTGTGATTGTGTGTGATTATATGTGAATTGTTGCTTTCTTATGATTGTGAGTGAATTGTCACTCTCTTTGGATTGTCACTATTGTGTTCTGGTTGGGTGGAATTAGGAGTGTCTTATGCGATTGGGAGGTGAGTTTATCTAACCTTAAGTTAGATTATTACTGTTTACATCTACTTAGTGGAGTTTATGGCTTAAGCTCAAGATGAATGGGTGATTATGAGAGTGAATTTGTCCTGATACAAGGAGTTAATTTTTTTTGCAAGTTGTTTCAACCTTAATCTAATGGTGAAATTTAGTAATGGACTACTATGCTTCTTACAGTATTTATGATTAGAGTGATTAGAACAGGTGATATTGTTTAGCATTTTTCAACTTCATATGTACTATTACCAGAACTAGAAGGTGAAACATTTAGAAATTTGAATTCGCTTAGTCACCATTTACTATAAGTTGTTTCAACGAGCATATGTTTCCTAAATTCAACGTTGTTGATATTTTATGGATTTGTTGACACTTAACCTTATTCTATTCAATTTTATTGGAGAATGATCAAGAAAATAATCAAAGCATATATTGAAAAATGAGTTATAAAACTTGTTTGCTTTTTTTAGGAAAATTTTTTAGTGATCTATTATTTTGAATGGTTTAAAGTTGTGAATAATTTCTTTCTTAGCTTTGCATATGCGAAGCAAGTTATGTATTGACCAGTTGTAGAAACTATCTAAGTTAGATGGAAGGAGTTTAAACTTCGTTTGTAGTTTGTTGTAGAGGTTTTTAAAGTCTTTGTATTCATTTATGAAAGAGAAAGAAGATTAGATTGTAATCAGAAGTTGATTCATGTAGGATCTCCTATTTGGTTCCCATTTAAGTAAAGAAATATGTTATGCCTAATGAGATATGTCTTGATCTTCATGTAGTATCTTTTTTCTCAATTGTATGGTCTTTGTTGCTATAATATTATACTTTATATCATTATAACCAATCTTTAGGTTTGTAATGAATACTACTTCTATTTCTACTATTTGCGTACTAGTGCTCTAATTTATGCATGTGCTCGGATTAAGTTTTACTTTATCTACCTACTAAAAACATTGCTTTGCCATGATATATGTCCATTTGACGACACATTTTTCCTTGTACTACAATTGTTGTTTATACCTTTCTCCTGTATATCATTCATTCCTATTCTAGTAATTACCATAGAGGAGTGACTTTGTAGAGCAATTTAGCATGATCTAAGAGGCTCATTCACTTTTTCCTTTTACCAATTTTATGCAAAATACAAAAGATAATCCTCTATGTAATACACTATTCATTAGCAATCTAGGGGAGACTATCAATGAAGAGGAACTGAGGGGGCTTTCTAGTGTGTAAGAATGTTTTAGCTCTAGCTAGCTTTGTGACTATTTGATGTATTAGCGTGTACTGACTTTAAGATTCTTGTAACTCATTTTTAATCATACTTGATAATTGTGTGTATTACTAAAAAAAATATAAATGGGTGGAAGTAAAATATATATAACTTTTATTGCATCTACATCTAGTATATACTTGATATGGGAAGAGTGTGAAGCTGTTGTTAAAGTATTTAAGAATGTGATTTATTGTTGTTTCAACAATTTAGTAGAAGTTGAAAAGAAATACTCTAAATTTTTCCAAGAGAAGGTGCTATATTTAACAGTAAAACAAGTTTTGTAATTTTTATTGTTATTATATTTAGTATAAAATATGGATGTCATAATCCTGAGTAATTTTTCAGATTCCATATATTGATTGTCCCAATTGTAATAATAAGATGAAGCCACGAATATCAAATGCTAATCTTAATATTGGTCAACATTTTTATCAATGTAATAATATAATATGAGTATTGCCATTATGTTTTTATTAATGCATTATGCTATGAATATTTCAATTATAACTTATATGATATTAATGTTATCATTCAAATTTTAGGTGTCTTGTAGGTATGTAGTATTGTTAAACGAGTTGAGACTTTGTTATTGTAAATTTTTTTTGCCAAACATCTTCCATATGTTAGGGTAAGACTTTTATCTAAAAGATACATTGTTATGCGCAAGTGGTGAGTTTATTTTTAATTCATAGATATTTCAAATTTTGAATAATTATGATATTTGTGTTTTATTTTTTATTTTTTAGGTTTCGTGTGACTATATATCTTAGGTGTTTGATGCTTTTTAATATAAACCTACGATGCAGCAATATGTGAAAGAGTAAAACAAAATAGGAAGTAGTTGCATTTAATAGACCTTTATAGATACATGATCTTTACTCATTGTCTCTGATTATGAAAGATCATTGTACTTATAAGAAATCTATAATAGTTCAAAATGCTACTTTTGAACATTTAAGTTGATATTATCAATATTTAAATAGGTTATGATTATGGTAACTATATTTTTTGACCTACGTATTTCTTTGCTCTTTGATACATTGGTAATGTTAATTTACAATTATAGAAATGATGACTTCTGAAGGAAAAATTCTTTTGAAATGCAAAATATAAAATATTTCTATTAAATTAGACATGTTGTAGCAATTGAGAATGGCCAATATCCATGTAAAAATTAATTGTTTAAGAAAATCTAACATTTCTATCATCCATATCCAAGAAAATTATCCAATACAGTTAAACATCCCTATCCATATCCAAATTATAGAACAAAAGTTCCAAATACATATTAATATCCATATTATAACTCACAGTTGAAATACATATCAAAATCACAACCCATTTATTAAACATGGCTCATTTTGTTGTTGATTCGCCATCATCAATTTGAGATTTTATTAGAGTTGATTTTTAAGCACTTAATTTGTATCTGCTCCTAGTTACAGTTGTTTTTTAAGCATTTGTACTTTGCGAAGCTTGAGTTGGTTCCAAAACTTGACATTGACTTTCATCCATTTGTCAAACATTTATAAACAAAAAGTATATTATGACCAATTAGGAAACAATACTAAATAATTTTCCACTAACTTCTCCAAATGTTAACATACTGTAAAATAAGTGTTTCGAATAACTTCTCCAAATGTTGCTCCATATCCTTGGGTGAACTATATACACTTAAATGTTTATGATTTATTAAAAAGTTGATGGAAAACTCAAATTAAAAATGAATATTCACTCACCACCCTCTTCTCCATTCATAAGATATATGTTGCAGTGTTGGATCTTGTAGATACTAATTATCTACCTTTTCTTTTTACACCATTGTCAATTTTAGATGTAGATGTCAAATTTTTTGGTGGTCGCCCTCATTTTTTCTACATTATGCATTAGAATTTGAAGTGAATGATCAAATATTTAAAGAATATCTATCACATACATAATTATAAATCAATATACAATTACTTTAGCAATTTAGGTTGTCTCGAAGGCTATTCCTTTTTTTTCATCCTCTTTTATTATAACCAACTTTAAAACAATGTTAACGCCTTATGGGTACTCCAACTTTGCTCAACTTATTTTGATTCCATGGTTCTTCATCTTTATCTCTTCTTTTAGCCTTCTTAGGTCTTCCAAGCATCTTCTAAATCAGAGGAGGTAATATGGTTTTTAAGTTTTCATTATTTAGCCAAAATTTTATACTGTTAATGAGTTCCATAGACTGATAACTCTTCAAATAACACATAAGTTTGTAGTATCAACTCGCATACCCATCAATATCCTCCCTTTAATTTGATATACAAGCAAATGCATGCTTACCTGAGATTCCTGTTAAATCCCAAAGTCTACACTAACATGTTTTTACTTGTAAATCAATAATGAACTTATCTGCAAAATATGTTACTCCGAACTTCAACTTCCGTTTGTCCCGATGATATAATGCCTTGCTTCCCATTATGCAATCTCTATATTTTCTCTCACCGTTGTACATACTTCATCTGTGAATTTGATCATCGTATCTTTTTTTTTCATGAATTCAAATTATTAAAACAACTTTAATATCCTTTAGCATATTAATCAGCCTTTTTGATCGTACTTCACAAATGAATCCATTAAATGTCTCTAATATATTATTATGAACAATCTCACACTTTGACCTTGTGCTAAGAAATGCTTTCTCAAAAGTGTCGGGATTCCTTGCTTTGAAGTCATCGTAAGCCTTTGTTTGATACATTCTTCAACTACTCCATTGTTTCATCAAAGTCCACTTCCATTGTGTAATTAACGGCTTGCCAAAATAAACTCCTATATATGTGGCCTTTGTGCAATTTAGACCAATTGGCCTACACATATCAGGCACATTTTCATTGCTTCACTTAATTCAAAACACATTTACAGATAAATAGTACCGATATTAGGATGTTTACCTTTTGTTTGTCGCTTAAAAATAATCATGAATTTCCATTAATGTTTAGATCATCACCAAGAAGACTTAAAACCAATTCCAAACTTGGTAATTCTCTCTCTTAACCATAGCCTAATATATAAGGTACATTTGATTGTTTCCATTATGCCCAGTTGCAGCTAACAAAGTACCTATAAGAAATGTCTTCAAAAAACATCCATTAGTGTTTGTCCACCACCAAGGAAACCATACTTCAATAGACTAAATTCTAGTAAAACCTCTTAAACATTGGTTATACAGACTTTTCATCAAGTTCATTTTGAATGATAAATAAGCCTTCTTTATTGGTCTGTTGCAATTCTTGTCCATAAGACCACAATTTTGCATAATGTCCTTCCATTAATCCTCGTAGCATCGTAATAGCTTACCATTTAGCCCTATAACATTGACATTTATTCACTTGCAATGCATCCTTTGTTTGAAGATCATCTATCACCTTGCTAATTAGCTAATTCAGGTTCCTCCTAAACTTTTGTAAGAATTGATTTGCTATCCACTTCTTACTAGCTTGCCTGTTTCTTTGCACTTTTTTAAAAGTTGCTTATTTTCTAATATCTTCACTGCAAAGGTTTTTTCATTTGCAATCCAACTAGTATAAACCTTAAAAATACAATGTGGATCACAAACAGCTTCCATTCTCAAACCAAATATTGTCATTAAAACATCATATTCATTTGTAATTCCATAATTTATGATTGCCTCCCTAAACTAAACCTCATCCTTAAACTTCATGCCAACTTCAAGCTGAAATTCTTTCATGTCCACTTTTGGATTGAAAACAACATATTTCTTGCTTCTGTCAGAGGCCTTGCACCCACCATCATTACTACATGTTGGTGATTGAACTTTAACTTCACTGTCCTCATACTCATTACACTAGCCTTGTGAACTTTCTACTTCTCTTCATGAATTGTTTGAATAATTTTGTTTTTTCTTACTACATTTTCCACTGCTTCCAACCTCACTCACAACACCATCACATTCAAACCCACTACAAACCTTCTTCCCATATTTCTTCTCATTTGCTTTTACAGTAACATATTCTTTATTGTCAGTTGCATAAATTTCATAGTCACATATATCATTTTCATATTCAATCATTACAACAAAATAAAGAACAAAATCTTCATTATTTTGTTCCAATTGAACTTAGAATAACCCATCTTTATTGCCAATATCATAATTAATTTCTTCACCATCACTTGTAGGATTATCGTAACTATACTTATAATATATTTCAACATTGTAGTTCTCAATTCTTCCATACGTTGAAGAATTGACAACATATCCTTATCATGGTGTAAACTCGACACGTTCAAGCATCTCATTGACTCTTCTGGAAATTTGTAAAGCATAGATGTAACTCTATGGCCTTTATCTTCCGATACTCCTTTTAGTACTAACATACTAAATTTATCAACACCAACATCCTTCTTCTGTTTGATCTTGCCTCTAACATATTTATTGTTTTCATTTCTTTCCAATACTCCACTATAATGAAAATTTAAATTCACTAACATCTATATTACAAAGAATTTTACTATTGGTTTTCAATAAGTCAAAATTGTAAGCACTAATAAGGAAAATTGAAAGCCTAGCTAGAGCATAATAGCAGAAGCATTATGTTTTTTTGAAAGTAATTAATAACCATCTTTGAAAAAGTAATAAAGCATCCTTAAAAGGGATAAACTATGTAGTAATATATAATGGAAAATAGTTGCACTGAGAAATTCAATTAAGAAATAAATATAGTCCCACCAATGAGCTATAATGTATAACTTGACTCTATGTCTTCCTAATTAGGCCAAATACTTGGTTAGGAGAAGTTGGATTAGTCTCTTGAGGCGCTTTAGGACCTTTAAAAGACTTATCAGGGATGGCGACTTAATGAGCTAAAGGATGAAAGTTGTAAGGAGAAAGTAAAATAGAGATGGAAATTTCTAAAGATGTTTAAAAAAAGAGAGGTTTAAGTTCAAAATGGAGGAAAGAAGGTTATACGAGAAGATGAGAGACGGGATAAGGAAAATGCTTGAAGTTTGAGAATCTTTAAGAAGCTAGAAAGGAGGCCAGGGAGGTTTCGAGAGAAAGCAACAAAGTCATAAGCATACTAAGGAGCAAAGCTTTAGTAGTTGAATGAACCAAGGATCCAACTAAAGAAGTTAGCCAAGCTAGTCGAAACAAATGTGAAAGAGAAAATTAAGAACAAAACAAGGGATTACAATAGTAATATACAATGGAAAATAGTGTAATAACAAGCACTGTACTAGGCAAGGGAGTACGACAATGATGATGAATCTTCTAACAAGCATGAGAGTGATAGTGAAAACAAACACTCTGCTCCAAAGATCAACAATTTGATAAGTTATACGCCCATTAGTCAAAAAAGATAATTTAAAACGATCTATTAAAGAAAAATAGTCCACCATTGGTTAGAAAATAACTGAAAATTTCAAAAAGATCAACTTTATTAACAGCTATTGCATAATGTTAACAAATTCATCAATAAGATGAACCAATACAACAAACACGTTTAAACAATCCAAGCCCCTCCAATCAAACCCGTAATTACATAAAAGAGAAAAACAAAACCCAACTTTTGAAAATGCTCAACTTTAAAAAGAAAAGAGCAAGGAACCCAAAATCTTGAAATAAACATGGTGAGAATTATAAAAAATTTCAGTCATTACCATCTCAAATTCACATACAACCCTTATTATATTCATTAAAACACGAACAAAAATAGGGTAAAAAGAGAATAAAAAACAAAACTTCTTTAAAATGAAAACATGGGGCAAAAGTTGAAATTTAATTACCTTATGAACCTTAAGAGTAACTATCTAGAAATGGAATCTTCAATCATAAGAGAGGAAAGTTATGTTTTGAATTCACGCACAATCGTAAGAGATGAGAGTTTTGTATTTGAAAAATGAAAAAAGAAGAAAATAGTGTGTAGTTGAATATCATTTAGTTTTTTATTTTAATTAATTAATCTTTAATTTAATTTACTTTTACTTTAATTGATTTTTAAATAAATGAGTTGGAAAAATTTAGGCCGCATGTCAAATACGTGGCATGTAAAAAATCAAACATGATTTGCTATGTTAGCGGCATTAACGAAAAACCTAACATTTGGATATTTTTGCAACAAATTAAAAGTTGGGACATTTTAACGTCACTTTTTAAAGATCGGGTTAATATAACAAAATTGGGTAAAGTTTAAGACTTATTTTATAATTAACCCACAAAATTATAATAACATATTATATAATTAATTACATCAGTTTAAACAAATTTATTAAAAACAAGCAATACCTTTCCGAATTTAATTCTAGTATTTAACAAATTAGATGTTGATGTTATTGGAAGTATCAGTATCAGCCCTCCTGAAACAGAAAGTTGCAGTATCAAATTGTTATTCTCCTCTCTACAGTTAAACATTTCAAATGCAAATGTCTGCAAAAGAAATATGTGGAGAAGGGTTTTTTTTAATCATGTCTACGTCGAGAAGGTTTTAAACATGTTGGTAATGGCATCTGCTTGATTGTGCCTAATCAGACAAAAATAAAAAAGGGACGAAGCTGAAGACGAAGACGAAGTCGTGGCTCTTGCATTTCTTAAGAGTGGGTTCCAAGTGACTTTGCAGGAAGCAATATGAACCTTAGGAAATGCGAGTTTTGGGTCCTCTTTTACAGCCTAGTTGGAACCACAGCTATCGTGTTGGACCTGAAATGGAAACAGTTCAAACGGACGATTTTTCGTCAGATGGAACAAAATCAAAACCGATGATCCCCTAAAACGCCAAATTAGTGGTAAACCTAAACGTAACCAATTATTTACTTTCCAGGAAATACATGAATTCTTATTCACTTCTACACCTTGAAAATTTTAACGAGTTCTTCACATATTCATGTTAATATTTTTTATAAAATAATTATTTTTAAACTTGAATTAGTAATATATAACATCATTTCTAATAATATTATTTATTTTTAATTAAATATTTTAGAAGGCAACGCCGTTTTTAAGCTCAAGTAGCTCAAATTAAATTAGAATTTGCTGTCCAAGATTACTCTATCATATTATATCTATTAAATCTCAACTATCTTGCGAGTCTCGTATAAGATTTAAATAGATAAAATAAGACCTAATAATCTTGGATATGAGATTCGGACTCGCACAAATTAACAATTGACCTAAAACCCTTACCTTGTAAGTTATGACATTGGCCGGTAACCAGTCAACCGCCAGAAGCAAACTACTTTTGTACGGCTCACAAGCCATAAGCCCCCCTCTACAGGATTCACGTATGCGATTGTGTACTTGTGGACGTCTCCTCTTCGTACGATTTGCGTTCTCTCAAAGACACGAACTTCAGGGTAAGAGTGGGAAATAGGAGGCAGGAGAAGAGAGGCTCCTAAACAGTAACTCTTACCTCAACCTTGCTCTCTTACTCTTTCATTCCATGGCTTCCCCTGTTTCTTGTTGTTTCTGCTTTTGACCTTGGGCCGTACTCAATATCTTTCACTTGTTAATTTCCAACCAACTTAATTCCCGCAAAAAAAAAAAGTTTCTATCTTTGTGGTCTTTCATTTTAGTTGTTGGATTTGGGTCAATTCATACATGGCAGATGCTGTTGGATTGCCATCCTTCCATGCGCTTCGCTTCTCTTCTTTTCTTGTCACGGCCATCACTTCCAACTTGAATTCTCTCCAACCGACTTTGCCAGGTCCATACAATTCCAATGGCTTAAATAGGAGGGTTTGTCCTGTTGTTTGTTCCTCTCCTGGAGATGTTTCTCGATTTCCTTTTAGTCCTAGAAAACAATCTCTCTCCTTCAAGGTACCAACTTTGGCCTCCCACGCCCTTGTTTTGTTACTCTTCCGGTTTATTTGTATGCAGTTTAAGTGATACTGCGGGAACCCTTTTTTCATAAAAAAATTGAATTCCTTTTGGCTCAAAATGTTTGATTAACTGGTTCTGTACAACATGTACTGTTTCTACCTGCAGTTTTAGCTTATCTTGGAATTCTTTAGATTTGAAGTCTTCGGTTAATTGTGCACGTGGCGCAGCTTGCAGATTATGAATTTTTGAACTTGTTTGATTACGTCGCGTAATAAGAATTCATGTGTTGTATCTAATTTTGTGCTTGAAAGTTGGATAGTTGTTAAAGTTGGTCTCATTTCTCCGCATTGGTCCGTTTCAGCTGTTATACTTTTTAATGATTTCGATATCTGTTCCGAAAATAACCTGATAAACATCGTACCTAATTGCACATTTCCCTTTTATCTTTTGTCTGAATGCGGGATTTTGAGGTTTGTTTTGTTGGCTTGGGTTGATTTTTGTCATTCCCTGCAATAGTTGCTTTCTTTCTTTCATTGCATTGGAGATATGTGGTTGCTTTTTGGAGTGATTGAAATACGTCCATAGAAGCTCAAATGGTACCATCTTAATTTTTAGCTTGCTTAATGTTCTTATCTATAAGGTTGTATCTAAAGAAACAAGATCATTCAGTATGAATAAGAGCTTCAGCTGTTGAGAATTTGCTAAAACTGATATCAGATGATGATTTCTGACACTTGGATTGGCTAAAAGTATCTGATATTGTGCAAAGATTAAGTTGGATGGCAGGATAAAAGCTGGTAATCTGCCAGCTTGAATTCATAAGAGGGGAACGCCTGTTTATCTGTTCTGCATTTTAGATCAAAATATACTGGTTTTGATAAAATAGTCTTGGTCCAGCCCTACAGAAGGTTTGTTTTCCTTTGAACTATAATGATCGTCTATTAAGAAAATAATCTACTTGTTCTTGAGTGTACCAAAACATTGGCAATGCCTTTTGCATTTCTCCAGCTTGTGAAATGCATCTCCGTTTGTTTGGGCTCAGACTTTTACTATCCAATTGCTTGTCACTTTTAAGTATTTCTTTGAAATCAAGTTTCTTTGATTAAACCTCTAGAAAACGACCTCAGAAATTTGAATTATTTATAAGTTAGATTTTCTGGAAAGAACATTGTAGATATTAGGTTGCTATGTGTGGACTGACTCTATCAATCAAGCAAAAAACTCTCTAGTGAATCTTGGTTGCTTTAGTTAGAATTTTGTGTGCTTACTTTGCATGAACAAAGCCACAAAGCTGAAGTTTAAAAATATTGTTGAGCATTTAGAAGTTGCTTTTCCTGATCTTCTTCTTTAGTCAAGAAAGGTTATTTTGGTTTATTTGTGTATGTGACAGGCTAACCATCATTTAATGCTTCATTACAGTTACATGCAACTGTTGCTGAAACTGAACAGCCAAAATGGTGGGAGAAGAATGCAGCAAACATGATTGACATCCATTCCACCCAAGAATTTCTGAGTGCATTAAGTCAAGCTGGAGATGGATTAGTAATTGTCGAATTCTATGGAACATGGTGTGCTTCTTGTCGGGCATTGTTTCCTAAGGTAATTTTTGCATCATAAAAATTTTCTTTATGATTTCAACGGCTTCTCTCTGTCTAGAATGGCATCAATGATCCCTATAACTGTTTATATGAACAATTTTTTAATCTCTTAGTGGTAGTGTATGTGCTTGATGCTGCTCAGAAGTAGATCTATGTATGCTGATTTTGAAGATTACCACAAGGGCATCTGAGTGGCAGCAATTACTTAAATATTGCGCTTCATTTTGTTACAAAATTTCATGGTTTCATGATTAAACTTGTTAAACCTTCTGCATGTAATAATATGCCAATAATATCTTGTCATAACATTGAATCATACTGGATATGCAGCAAAAGAATCAAGATGCTCGTAGCTTTTGGACAGGAATTTATACAGTAGAATTGGTCAAGTCATATGCTTCTGCATTGTACATGATTAATGTACCTGTGATGAGAGATGAAGATGCAATTTGAAAAACGTACTAGGGCAGTTTGGACCATGAAAGAAGTGAACAGTATGGCCCTAGGTTATGATATTGTTGTATATGAGAGGTAAAGGATAGCCAACCTTACAACCATATGAAATGGAAAATATTGGTTAGAATATAAGTTTTAGATGTTAAAGACTGCCTTCAGGCTGTCACAGCCTTGTAGGATTTATTCAAAATGACAGTAACTATGGAGATACCAGTCCTTGTTCTTATATCTTATTGTGTTAGGTCCCGTCAATATACTTGAGTGAAGTCCCATTTTATCAACTCATACACATTCTTAATTATCCAGTTTTGTCGTTGAAATCAATAATTGGTGATATCTTAAGGGTTCATGTAGGAGTTCTTTGGATTATGTTAGATTAATCAAGGAAATGTGCTCTTTTTTATATATTTCAACTTGAGAACTCCTGCTGAGGAAAAATATTATTGTATACAAAACTTTACCTAGTAAGCAATTTAAGAAGCTAATATTGTTCCAAAGTGATTTCTTCTCTTTTTAGTTTAAAATTTTTGAAGAACAGGGGGCAAATTGTTCTCCGGAAACATTTCCTTAAGCTTCATACTTCAAGAGTGATTGAGGATTATAGCTGCTTGGACATTCTGTGACATGTCAGCAAAAATTTAGGGGCTTGACCTCATAATTTATAGGCTCTTTCCGATAATCATGACTTTGACCTGATTTATCTTTTTCAATTCGTCTGTCAGCTTTGCAGGACAGCTGAAGAACATCCAGAAATCCTATTCCTAAAAGTCAATTTTGATGAGAATAAGTCTATGTGCAAAAGTTTGAACGTTAAGGTGCTTCCTTACTTCCATTTCTATCGAGGAGCTGATGGACAACTGGAATCCTTCTCGTGCTCACTTGCTAAGGTTGGCATTGTCCAGTCCTTTTTCCTTCATGAACAAGTCATGGTTGTGAGGCCTAAAACCTGGTTACAGTTCCCTAGAAGTCTTCTTTTTTCAATATGATGCAACTATACAAACATCTCATATAAGCAGTTTACAAGTTTTCTATTGATTGTGGGAGTAGAGGCCATTCATGGTTAGTGGATGGGAAGACTGGTATCATTTTTTCTTCAAACATCTTGAGAAACAAGGCAAAATGGTCTTATTTTAGTCAGTTAATTATGGATTTTTTGTCGATTATCAGAAGCTATGCATTTTACTTTTAGACTAAAATTTAACAGAAATCTTGGAATAAGAACCTTTTGAGTGGGGAAATTTTGACTATAACATAGAACTCTGATTCACTTATTTAAAGGAAGCATACAGCTGAGAAGTCACTGGTTGATAATTTTTAATGCATTTGGTTTTTATGTTAGAACATTTTGTCCTTGATATATTGACGTTGACATGGATTATATTTTGCTTGTTGATTCTCAAACCATCTGCAGTTTCAGAAAATAAAAGATGCCATTGAAATGCACAACTCGGCCCGATGCAGCATTGAACCACCCAGGGGAATTGGAGAACTTACTCTTGAATCTATCATTTCTTCAAAGGATAAGTCAGTTGGAGCAACAAAAGCATAAGATTATCAATTTAAACTTTTGTTTATATCTATTGTTTGTGATGTGTATTGCTCACTGAAAGAACTCTTTGGGGTGAGTAATCCACTGTTATTCTGTATATTTAGTGCTTCCATGTTTTTTTGAAGAACAATAGGCCTATAGTTGTCCATCATACTACATCAATTCGTTATATGATTCTTATCTGAGTCCAATCTTGTTAACTTTAAAACACTGGCCTGATGTGAAGTTCAGAATTTTCTTTAAACTGGTTCCAAGAGTAATAAGTAGAAACTGCTTGCACTTTTCTACACCAGCCTCATCTGGTCTTATTGTTTGTTCATAGACAGCAAATAAGTAGCTTTGAGTACGAAGCGTTCTTCAGTTAGATTATGCAATTGCGGAAGGTAGGAGGAAATTTGCACATCACTCCAGCTGAGCCTAGGCTCGACTACCAGGCGAAATCGAGCATGAATTTTGAGGCGAGGCTGGAATTTCTTCTGAACCACGTCCAGGCCGGTGTTCTTACAGCGCTAGACCGTGCTCAGACCAACTACAATCACCAACTCGAAACAGTCATATTGGTCACTATTTGGGCATACTTATCAGAGCCAGTCACCAGAGTTTCCCCATGAGCCCATCAGCATGATAAAAATACAAAATAACCTTGTCTGACTTGTTCCTGCTAATCCACGTCATAAAGTTAACAAGCTTGGAAAGCAATTATTGGGATGGGAACACTTTTTGGTCAGTTCTACAATTTATGATGACTACTGCTAAATCACAATCACACAAAGTGGCGTGGATGAAGCAAACTAGAAATACTTCACTGCCAACCATTCAAAATCGTAATACCATCAAAACCAGAACCAGTACATCAATTTTGTACTGCTTGCTGCCTCAAGGTAGAGCAATCATGCGTATATGCTTTGCCTCTGAACTCATTAAGTTCAAAGAAGAACCCGCAGCCATAACTTGTTTTTCATGGTTCCAGAGTACAGGAAATGGTTGACTTTGGCTGGTTTATGGCAGTGGAAAGAAAAAAGAAAAAAGCACATTCTCATTTTTGCAAGTTTCGTCCTCCCAATTTGATCATTAATTTAAGCATTAGGTGACACCTTTGACTGTCCCAAATTTCAATTATCCAAGCTAAAGGAACAATTCTGTGGAAAGATTGTATAATAATTATCTGAAAAAGAAAATACGGGAATTTACTAGTCAAATTTTGTTCTACAGTTCTCTACTAAACTGCAACACAACCAAGGGAAGAAACATAGAAAAAGGTTGGAAGCTTGTTCACTTGTTCCATAGTTGTTTCATTGATTTCATCTTCCATGAACAATTAACATATCTGATTATAAACAGAATCAGTAGCTCCGACAATAAGATTCAACGACCAAGATCAAATCTTTTCAACACCCTCACCGCAATGAAACACCTTCAACTCACACTTGGGAGAAATGACCTGCAAAATCAACCTGGCATTAAACTCTTGCCTCACAACGGCCTCTTCTTTCTCCACCAACACCGCACCCACAATCCTCTCGTACCCACCGCCGCCATCCACTATATACGACACCAGCGCCGCCTGAACTGGGCCGAGGCTCGGATTATACGCAGCCGATTCCACGTACGAACCTCTGTACACCTTCCCTTCACAGTCAACCAACGCCACTCCAGACGGGCACTTGCTGTACGGAGCATGAGACCGGTTGGCGGCCTCCAAGGCCTCGAATTTCAAATCAAACATTACGCCATTTGGGACGTTGCCATCGCTCAGTAACGACAGGTTGTTATGATGTGGTTCGAGAACCAAAGGAACATCCTTCTCCAACAGGTCGTCAGGTCCGAACCTGTGAGGCAAAAACAGAGACAATGACTCGAAATGCTTTGCGTTACACTCGTTACTATCTTCTTCTTGGTCGTTGATGAGGACCTGGATGTGGGGTGCCCCGCGGATTTCTTGGAAAAACTGACGGCAGTGTCCGCATGGGGCGGAGGAGACGGCGAAATGGGTGAGTTGGGGCTCCCTATGGAGGATGAGATTGGTGACAAGGAATTGCTCGGCGTGGACGGAGTGGTGAAGAGGGAGTCCAGGGAATTCCAAGTTGCCTCCGAAGAAGATGCGGCCGGAGGGGCCCAGCCCGACTGCACCTACGTGGTAGTTGGAGATCGGCGGGCGGGCCAAGGCTCTCGCCGATTTAACCAGAGTAGGGAGGAGTTGGTGAACAGTGAGCCCAGATGCCTTTGCCATTGATTCCACTTCCGATGCTTGGAATACAAATCTGGGCCGCTCCATTTCTGTGTGCTTTTGTTGTTGGAGTCGAAGAGATGGGATCAGAGAGAGAGCCCCTGAAAGTGAGGAACGAGGTGGGAGAGGAACAGGGGAGCGATAGAAGTCGCTTATAACAACAATGTGGGGATGGTGTTAGTTCTATGTTTAAGGTTAAAAAAAAAAAATTATATTTTCAATTTTTAAATTTAATTTTTTAAATAATTTTTGTTCTTTGAAAATTATCAATTTATTAAATTTTATAAATTAAAAATTTTTATAAATCAAAATAAATAAATAAATATCGTTTTAGCATCTTTTTTAAATTAAAATTTAAAATTTTCTATAAATAAGAAAAATATCTTTTAATCATATTATACTAGTTGAACTTCTTACCTTATTTAAATTATAAGTAAAAGGTTAATTGATTTTTTTAATATTCATTTTTTAACTAGTTATATTTATTATTTTAACCAAATCAAATTATGAATAAACCAAATTCTCTCGTAAAAAGAATTGGCTAAATAATTAATCTTGTTACTATTTTAAGAAATATATTACACCCAATGTATTGATGCTAATAAAATCTTCCTTACAACGATTATAAAATCAAACTGCAGAGTTGTTGCTTAGATCAGAAACTTTGGATAGGTTTAAGAAAGTATGAGTATGAGAATTATAGGTCTAAACCAACTTGGAAAGAGGGACTCCTTTTCTTACTTTGAACTTTAATTAGGAAGTGATTAAGTTCCTGTTTGACACGTAATTAAACTTTGGTATAACCAGAATGAGTAGCTTTCAATCGATTTCACATATCCTGACAAAAGGGATAAGTTGAGTAAGAGCAAGAACTTAATCACGAGGGATGAGCGTGAGCTCACCATCTTTTGCTTGAAGATGGCAGATGACAATTAATTAAACGTATCAGAAAGCTATCCTCCCAAATAAATAAACAATGCATGTGCTGATCTGGGGATGCGTCCAGCACAAGGGAGGGTGTCATTTTAACTACGAGTCAACGTCCAGATCCAATTGCCATCAGTAAAAGGTTCTGAACCTTCTTCCTGGAAGTACCCTGAAACCAATTGCATCCGATACGCTCTTTCAAATTATTAGTTAAATAGTTTCTCCTTTTAAATATGCCTCCGCTGCGCACTCCTTATCATAGCTCATTGTTAGGCATTCCTTTTGCATGATTCGTAAGGAGAATAAAGAAAATTGCTCCACATGCAGCCATGCCCAAAAGAAGTGATGCTGACTTTGGATTCACATGGAATTTTTATATGTGGAAAGTTGCTGCAAGCTTGCAAGCATTTTGTTGGAGCTGTTACTCGCTTGTGATGTTACAAAGCATGAAGCAAGTTCTTATTAGAAATGCTGTTCATTTGTCACTAAGTATGGAGCTTCCTTGTCCTCTAGTGTACCTACTAAGCTTTGGTGACGACACATCTGCAGCCGGATCCAAGCTATTTTCTGCTTTTGGTTACGGATCAAGTACTCAAGCGACTATAAAATCAGAAAACAGCTCAAGCTTGACGGTGACAGTACACTATAGTTCAATTATCATTTGCTGTGAGTACTATTACATCCATGTAATCTTGAGTTGGTAAATGTCACCCGGTTCCCCCTCTTTTCAATATCTCTTTAAAAACACTGGTAACTGTAACTTTCGTGCTCAAGAAGTCGAGTCCCACGAAGTTTAGTTGGATCATTGGGTGTGTGAAATTTGGATAATGCTAGTCCACATGCAAGTCATCATTTATAATTTATGCGAACGTTGGGAGAGAAAAGAGCAGAAAATAAAACTGAGCTTGAGGATGATAAGTTGACAGCCATCACCAACACGAAAAAGGGAAGGAGTGAGCCTGTTACCAAATCATCAACAGTGGCCAACTGGATATGGATATTTTCACGTTTGCCTGTTAGTTTGTTGTGTCGTAGGCCAAGAAGCACAGATATGGACACGTGATACGATATAGATACGGACACAAACACATTAGTTTTTAAAATTTGGAGGACACGGATATGACATATGGTTGGGTCGGTCGTGTTAGGCCCGAACCTACTAAAAATGACTCATGGGCTCATCGGTCTATCTTTCAAGGATTGGTCTCACGCCTATCGGCTATGACAGGCCCAGGTCCAGTCCACGCATCCATGACCCATTCGCAGGCGGAAGTCTCCCATGCATACGTAAAGACTTAAACCTAGCATCTATTCCATATATAAGGTATAACTCTGCCATAACAAAGGTACGTGATCATTAACCCTAGTTTTCTCTGCTCATAGTGACCCTACCCTTACAAAAAGACTAACTTGAGCGTCGGAGGGGCTTATCGGGAGACAACCCCCGACGTGCCTTTCTTGTTTTGTAGGAACCTTCAAGCCGGAGTAGTTACCTGCCACCCTGCTCCGGCACCACGTCTAGAAACACACAGATCAGTCAGGCGGTAGCAGCTAACCCTGATATAGCCGCAGTCACAGCGTTGGCGTTACAACGGATGGGTTTGCAGTTACCTGCCACCCTGCCGCTGACACACCATGCCTCCCGTACGCAGTTGTCAGATCCGGATGATCAACCGCAACCTCCAAACCTAGAACAAGAAGACCAGAGCGTAGCCTTGGAAGATAACGCTGGAACCAACATGCGCTCGAATCTCCAGCACCTCTCAGATGCAGATCCTCTTGCGCCCGTGCATATTTCCCTTACCCGAAAACAGATCGAGGAAGCGGCTGATCTGTTGATTAGCCAGATTTTACAGTCTCAGCCGGCACAACAGCAACCGTCTGCACGGCAGACTAGTATGACGACCGATCGCCACCCTGCAGATGCCCTAGAAAAAATTATGGACGATCGGATCAATGCAGCCATGAGCTTACGCCCGGATCGCCCAACAGCTCAATATAGCTCTCCCTTCATTCCGGCAACTTGGATAGCCTCCCGGCGCCCAGCATCAAAATACCGACGCCTGAAAAATATACTGGAAAGACCGAACCCTTGGACTACCTACAGCACTTCCAGTCAATGATGAATTTACATTGCGTTCCGGACGCCATTCAGTGTAAGGCTTTTTGTATGGCCTTTCAAGAGGGAGCTCGGCGATGGTTTAATAGCTTACCTCCGAGCTGTATCACATGCTTTGAGGATTTTAGGTC
>JANTPM010000245.1:13609134-13620846 GCA_025434745.1 Erythroxylum divaricatum | reverse complement strand
GTTTTTCCGTCAGGTTTAGGTTTGAACGTCTCTCTACGTATTTGCATGGGGGACGTTCTCTTACTATTGGGCCATGGATGTGTGGATCAGGCCCAAATTAACCAATAGGTGTAAGACTGACCGATCGGCCTGTGGGTTGTTAAGATTGGGCTCGGGCCCAGTAAAGCCGACCCAACCACAAACCAAACATCATTTTTTATTTTTCATACTCATTCCCATTCCCTTCTCCTATTATACCCATATCCATACCCAACCATGTACTCAAACCAAACATCATTTTTTATTAATGGAATGGAATGGAATGTAATATTATTACATCGTTTGGGAGGAGGGTTTATAATAGAATGAAATAGAATGTGATAGAAGATGAGAGTTTCTTATTACATCTCATTCCATCTCAAACAGTAAAAATAATAAAGATCTAATTTGGGAGATTTAGAATGAAATATATAATGATAAACAACTTTTCATTATATTACATTATAAGCCCTTCTTCCAAACAACACTTCACTGTATTACATTATGAATCCTTCCATCCCTCTCAAATAATAATGTTCTTATATTACATCTATTTATATTTTATTCTATTATAAATCATTCCATTCTATTAAAAACCTTACGTCCAAATAAACATAACCTTAGAGATTAAATGAGTCTTACTATATACCCTTATGACTTTTGTCTTATTCTTAATAATTAAATTTAAGGTTTGCTACTTTAAAATATTACCAAAAGATTATGTGTGATACGATCTTATAGGACAATTTTAATAAAAGAAATTAAAATCAATTTAAGAGAATTTAAAATAGAAGAAGGCCATTTTGTTTGATGACTCGCATAATAATAAAAAAATATGTATTCAAAAGTGGCCATCATCTTTTAGTAAGAAAATTGAATACATTTGTAATATAATGAAGTAACTAAGATCAAAGAAGATTGAAATGCGAGATATGGCCTATGTTATAACATATTAAATCTACTCAAGAATTGATTTATTAATCAAGATGTCTTATATTTTCAAAATGCGAGATATGTCCTAAAGTATAATATGCTAAAGGATTAATTTATTATCAAGATATTATGTATTCTTAATAGATATATGACAATAAATTCTCGTTTTATGTTGTTCGCATGGTTTATTGTGTAACTATAAAAAATTATACAATTTTAATTAACTATTTTCTAACTACATACAGCATTTAAGAATTTGAATTTTAATATAAAATATATGTTTGAAATTCAAAAGGATAAGAACGATCATTTTGAAGATCAATTAGAATTTAGATAAGTCTTTGTTCTCAAAATAGTTTTAATAATGCATATGATTAGTTGATCCCGTTATTTATGTTTAAATTTTCTTACTTATGAGCATTTCTTTCTTCTTGGTTCTTTGTCTATGAAAGTAGTTATGGGCTTCAGACTTGAGTGCGATTAAATTTCTTATTTGGGTTTTAGAACTTTTACTGCTGAATGTTTGTTCAACGATTAATTACTCCAAGTCTAAGGTTTCCTTATGTAATCAAGAAGCAAAATGAACAAATTCCTCTAGTTAGTACATGTTGTAGAACCATCCTTGAAATATGTAGCATTTGGGTAAGATATTTCTAATATCTACTCCATCCTGGTTGTCTTTAATGATAATATTGACGGAACACTCTTTTTTGTTTGATGTTTAGGTCAGCCATTTTCCAGAAGGATAGAAACAAGATCATATCGTCGGTTTGGGCATGAACGAAGAAGAAGAGCTTAAGCGAAATCCCGTAAAATTCTAACTTACCCTGTCTTTGTTCTTTATGTGATCTGTTTCTTTATGGCAACTGGTTTTGGTCAGGGTTGATTCATCAATTCTTTTGCTTGGAAGTGTTTACTGTGCACTAGACGAAGTTGTTTCATGCAAGGTTTATGGATTAAACTTTCTGCATAGCGTTGGGCTTTTTGATGCTTGTATATATATAGACACCAATTGGTGAGAAATATTTGAAAGATTCTGATTTGTTAACAGATTCTCACAGAATACGTCGTGCAAGACTGAAAAATGAATCCTAAACTTCCTTTTGAAGATAAATTCCTTTGATGCCATAACCAATGTGGTATGTGTAATTCCCCCGTCACTTGAGTGTTGAATATTGGTTTGCTTCCAATCGGATCGTGTTCGCAAATCAAGAAAATAATAGTAATTGCAATTTGCAGATGGCCATGCACGCTGCTTAAATCAACCTCTTTACTGACATTATATCCTAAAGGAATAGGTTTCTTCTTTCTTTTTTCCTTTTTCTTCATTTCTTAGCATTCCACTTCAAAATGGAAGACTCCGACTTGACGTTTTTAGTTGAATAATTGGCATCAGGTGTTCTTTCTTCTCTGAAACTATCATCAAATTAGATATTTAGAGCGATTTCCAGAAGCAGGCTGCCAAATTTATCACACCTAAAGTTATCTTTCTTTTTCCCTTCAAAAATATTTCACAGGTGAGCCGGTACTTATGCCATGATGGCATGATGCCTTTGACCACTTCCAATGAAGATTCATGTATTAAATGCATCTGCGTTTTGTGTTCAATTCTGTCTTAACTTCTCAAATTGCATTTGCATACTCGCTTTTCTATTCGTCGCTTTTGGACAAAAGCCATCTCTATATGGACATCAACAAGTGACGCTGACCATGTCATGATAGTTGGATGATATTTCCATTATGGTGGAGGATTTGAACCTCCACAGGTAATTTACCATCCGGGAATATTTCCAATATTGTTTCTTTAAACAAAACCAGGTATGAATCACTAGCATTCACTTGAGTAGACACAAGCAAGAAGGCTTTTGCTATTTATTACCAATACTCATTTAATTCTTGGGGGTGATTAATTGCCATCTTGTGAGAATATAATGCACAGTTTGGTTATATGCTGCCAATAAGTTTCAGCTAAAAAGCACTTAATCTTTAAAGAGTATCTGATTCAAACGCAAGACCTAGTGTTCAAAAATTCTTAGGGATTCGCCTGTAATCATTTGAACCTTCTTGCTTGGAAGCTGAACTACTCTGGCCGTTTTAGACTACAAGAGTGTGTCCCTTGACTGAATTTGGAATTGTTGACAGGTTGTAGATATATCTACGATGTTGATAGGCCCGTAACACATCTCCTCTTATACCAGACAAACAACATGCACCATTTTACAGTCTGTACATATCCATGCAGAATATTCGTTAGTTAGAAGAGAGAAAGAGCAAATCTTTTAGTTGTACAGTCCAAGCTCCTGTATATATTTCATCATTTTCATGAATACAATAGCTTCTTCGTATTTTCTTCACACGAAGAATTGACATGGTATCAGAGCAAAGTCTCTGTTTTATCCAGTAAATCCTTACTACCCTAAAAACCCCTTACCTTAAAACCGTAACAATGGAGATTCAAGACAGTGCGGAAATCACTGTTGATGAAGAAGCTTACCACATCTCAGCAGCAGACAAACCAAGGAGCGCCCTCGTACATACGCGCCTCGAAGGAGCTAACTATTTGTCATGGAGTAGATCGATGGTCATTTCACAAAAAAGCCAAAGGAAAACTCGGCTTCGTAATTGAAGAGATACAACCACCTATTGAAAACGAAAAGTTTATGAGACAGTGGAAAAAAGGCAGATTATATGGTTATAGCTTGGACCATTAACTCATTATCGAAGGAGATATCAGACTCCTTCCTAGTGGTGACGACGACAAAGAATCTTTGGGATGAACTCAAGGGGAGATATGGTGAAACAAGCGGCCCTCATTTGTACCAAATAACACAAGAGGTTGGCAATCTCATACAAGGTAACAACACCGGGACTATTTATTTTACAAAGTTAAAAGGACTGTGGAATGATCTTGATGCCTTGATGTTGATGAGTACGTATAACTGTGAAAATGCTAGAAAAAAACTTGGAAGTTTGTAATGCAAACAGATTGATGCAATTCTTGTTAGGACTCAGAGAGGAATACGCTGCTGTGGTAAGCCAAATTATGTTGATGGAACCCTTGCCACAAGTAAACAAGGCATACTCCATGGTACTCACGATAAAGAAACAAAAGACTATAAACACATAAAACATAAATCAGCTGGGGGTAGCTCTCATGGCGAATACAGGCACCTTTAAGAGACAGATAAACCGAGACTTCACTGGAAAAAAAATTCAGTAATCGAAGAGACAAAAAGTTCTGTGAGCATTGCAAGGAAAGGGGACACACGAAGGATATTTGTTTCCAATTACATGGAATCCCAGAGTGGTACAAAGAGTTACAAAGAAGAAGGGGAAACCAATGCATGCGGCAATGAACATGAATGGCACCTTCAAGGAACAGAGGACCGAACCACAGTCCAAAACGAAAGTTGATTTGGCAGCGCTTACAATACAAGTACAAGATCTTATGCGTATAATTAAGGGTAAATCCTCAGCTGAGACAAATAACGTAGCTTACAACAGCTTCGCAAGTATGCACCCAAACAATTTTAGTTTTAGCAGTAGCAAAATTGAGGATGGTTTATGGATAGTAGACTCGGGGGCCTTCACACACATGAGCCATAATCCTTTGTTTTTTACAACCAAAACCAAAATCCCACACCTTAAACCTGTGATACTACCGGATGGCACAACAAATTCTATTGAACATGCGGGCAATATGGATTTCTATAAAAATTTACAGTTACAAAACATTCTTCATATACCCATATTCCACCAAAATTTAATGTCAGTCCACAAGCTAACCACCCAAAACAACCTTGCTATAATTTTCGTCACTGATAAAGTATATTTATAGGACCTGAAGACTAACGATGTTGTAGCTGTGAGCGAGGCAGAAGGAGGCATATACAGAGTCGGAAGGCAAAACCGACTACCTCCATGCACTTTAAAAGGTCCCTCTTTAGATTTTTACGTTCAAAACCCAATTGTTAACCATGTTCAGGGCAACTTTGATATTTTGCATTTACGCCTTGGACATGTTTCAAAGGAAAAACTCATACATTTAATAAATTTACGCATTTCATCTTCTAAAAGTATTCTGTGTGGTATTTGCCTATTAGCAAAACAAGTTGGAAAGCCCTTCCCAACTCACAACATAAGCACTCAACGACCTTTTGAGCTATTACACATTGATTTATAGGGTCCATATGGGATTAAAAATTTGGATGGCTCACGATATTTTTTAACTATCGTTGACGATTTTACAAGAGATACCTGGACTTACTTAGTAAATAATAAGGACCAAGTGTACGAAACCCTAAAAACCTACATAGCCATGATTGAAAACCAATACTAGACATCTATCCCTTGTGTTCGTACCAATAATGACACCGAATTTGTCAACACCAATTGCCAAGAACTTTTTCACCACAAAGGCATAGCCCACCATAAATCATGCCTTTACATACATCAACAAAATGGTGTTGTTGAATGCAAACACAAACACCTTCTCCAAAACCCCTTCTTGGGGGAAGCTCTTCTTATGTCCACTTATATTATTAATCGACTTCCTACAAAAATTTTATCTTGGAAAACCCCTTATGAAAAACTCTACAACAAAATCCCATCCTACAGTAATTTACGAGTTTTTGGTTGTCTGTGCTATGCCATCAATCCCAAACCTTTTAAAGATAAATTAGAACCACGTGCTTTGGAGAGTATTTTCTTGGGATACGCATCAGGACAGAAGGGTTTTAAGTTACTCGACCTTTATAATAATAAAATCTTTGTATCACGTGATGTCACTTTCCAAGAAACCCATTTTCCTTTTTCACATCATATTAACCAACATCACACTTCCATTTTTCCAAACACTTTTACCAACCCCACAGATCACCTTTTACCTCACAACCTACCTTTAACATCAACCGAATCAGACACCCATACCTCACCAGTTCACCACCAACCCACTTCGCTTTCACCTACTGATATTGTTTCTCCACCTGAACCACACTCATCTTCACCACATCTTTCGCAACTTCGACACAGTACCCGTACAAAATCTCACCCAACTTACCTTCGTGATTATGTCACCTCACTTCCGTCCCTCGGCACAGCTACAATGTCCACACCACAGGTTTGTTCCCTATCTCAGACCTCTGTGTTATCTCATCTCTCCAACTTAGTAACTTTCATGGCCAATGTTGCTATTGAATGTGAACCTCTTTCTTTTGCTACAGCCACTACTAATCATCTTTGGCTCAGACCTATCAAGTTGGAGCTCGATGCTCTTGAATAGAACAACACCTGGGAGTTAACCACTCTCCCTACAGGCAAACAGGCATTACATACGAAATGGATCTTCAAAATCAAATGTAAACTAGACGACTCAGTGGATCGATGCAAGGTTAGATTAGTTGTCCGCGGATATACTCAAAAGGAAGGACTAGACTACACTGAAATCTTTTCCCCAGTCGCTAAGCACACCAAAATCCGCATGCTGATCGCCATTGCAGCTGCATTTGTTTGGCCCTTGCACCATTGTCACATAAATATTGCCTATCTCCATAGCTCTCTCACTAAAGAATTATACATTCATCCACCCCAAGGGTATTCCAAAGTTGCCCTAGGTCAAGTCTGCCATTTACGAAAATCTATTTATGGCCTTAAACAAGCAGGTCGCTAGTGGAACCATGAAATAACCTCCAAGCTCCTGAATTATGGCTTTCTTCAATCCTCATCGGACCCCTGTTTATTCATCAAAGGCTCCGTTCAAACCTTTATGGCTCTCATCATCTACGTAGACGACGTTCTTCTTACCAACCCTTCCGAGGATCTATTTCTAGACGTCAAAAATTACCTCCACAACTTGTTTACTATCAAAGGCATGGGGCCAACTACATATTTCATTGGACTCAAGTTACATCAGTCCGACAATGGCATCGCCATTTCCCAAGACAAGTACATCTAGGATATCCTCACGGAAGCTAACTTACCAGACATCAAAGATGTCATTGCTCCATTTCCTCAAGGCCAAAAACTCACACCTGATGATGGTCCTTTACTCAGCAACCTTGATCAATACAGAAGGATAGTCGAACAGATTCTGTATTTGAACTTAACTCGCCCTGACATTACTTTTGTAGTCCATAAATTAACTCAGTTCACTTCCCCGACATTACTTTTGTAGTCCATAAATTAACTCAGTTCACTTCCACAGCACTACAACAACACTAGGACACATTGCTACACCTTCTTCGCTACCTCAAGTAAACTGCAACATATCGACTTTTCTATCCATTACAACACACAATTCCCTTATAGATTTTCTCTGACTCCGACTAGGCATATTGCAATTATACACGGAAATCACTAACATGTTATTACGTTATGTTAGGTGATGCCTTAGTCTTCTAGAAAACCAAAAAACAGCGGACTGTTAGTCGTTCTTCCGCCGAGGCTGAGTACAGAAGCATGGCCAGCACTCTTTGCGAGACTCGTTGGATCTCCTACCTCCTACGTGACATTCAGCTTCCCGTACCTCTGCCTATTCCTCTTCATTGTAACAATGTCGTAGCCTTACATATCTCCAGAAACCCGGTGTGTCATAAACGCACCAACCACGTCGAGATCGACTGTCATCTTGTCCTAAACACTGTCACCGAAGGCTTCATCTCCACCTCCTACACTCCATCTTCTTCACAGCTTGCTGATTGCCTTACCAAACCTTTATCTTCCCAAGATCTATCTTCAAACATCACCAAGTTGGGTCTGCTACCATAGTTGCCAACTTGAGGGGGGGCTATCGACAAGCCCGTAACACATCTCTTATACCAGACAAACAACACGCACCATTTTACAATCTGTACATATCCATGCAGAATATTCGTTAGTTAGAAGAGAGAGAGAGAGAGAGAGCAAATCTTTTATTTGTACAGTCCAGGCTCCTGTATATATTTCATCATTTTCGTGAAAAAAACAGTTTCTTCGTATTTTCTTCACATGAAGAATTGACATACAAACCCTGATCATTCAGATCCAATGTACATAGTCTGCTCTAGAAAAGCGTTTACTGCTTAAAAGAAAGTGGGTGGACATGATAAATGCTCTGGCTTTTGGGTATTCTTCTTCAGGTGTTGTAAAAGGTGAACTTCACCATTTTCATTAGCAGTAGCTATAGACATCTACACATATAGAAAAAGACATTTAAGTAAGGCTATGTTTGGTTAGACGTAAAGTTTTTAATGGAATATAATGGAATAGAATAAAATGAAATGGTTTATAAAAGAATGGAACGTAAATGGATGTCATGTCAGAAATTGTTGTTTTAGAGGGATGGAAAGATTCATAATATAATATAGTAAAATATTGTTTGGATTAAGAGTTTATAATGTAATATAGTGTATCATTTTATATTCCATCCTGAACCTCTCAAATCAGAGGTCGTTCATTTTTACTATTTAAGATGAAATGGGATGTAATATCAAACCCTCATCTTCCATCCCATTCCATTTCATTATAAACCTTTCTTCGAAATAGTGGAATAATATTACATTCCATTCCATTTCATTAAGAAACTCTCAACCAAACAGACCCTAAAGTAACATAAAAGTCATATTAGCAATGCAGAATTTAATCCATGATTTTCAAGACAAAACATCATTTCTTAATTATGATGAAAGATATTGTCGTAATATCACTATTTCATATGCTCCAAACAAAGCCCTTATTTTAATGCTTTAATTACCATACACTCTTTTGAAGAACTTTAGCATTTGGAGGGCCACGTCACTTGCCATCTTCTACCATAAAGATCTTCAAGCTCTGATATCATTTTTTAAGGTGACGGGCTTTTAATGAAGATGACAAAGAAGCAACACTGGAAAAACTGTCACAAACTGAAAAAGGATCAATTCTTTATTTCCAAAATTTAAGCATATTGTAGTAATCATTGAAAAAACAAAAAGATTTGAAGGCTAGAACTATTAAACAACTAAATGGCTTACTTCAAACATATAAAAAAGGCAACAAAAAAAAGAAAGAAAGTAAGAGGTCTTGAGCATATTCTTTAAACCAAGCTCATTTTGAATGAGAAAGAAAGAAAGTTAAGCACCTAAAGAGGCCAAAGAGTGAGAGGACATGGAAGCCAAAGACGAGGAGGTTTCAAGCCATCTAATAATGAAGGAAAAGGACAAAGCAATTTGTCTACAAGAAAGCATGAGAGGAAGCATGCCAAGAAATGATGGAGGTTAAAGGTATAGAAAATATCAATTTGAATACTTTAATTGCCATAAACTCGGTTACTTTGCTTCAAAAATGTAGAATTCACTCTATTATTGGCTTACAAAGGAGAGAAAGGAATGAAAAAGAGTACTTAGTTCTTGGACACTGGTACTAGTAACTATATGTGTAAGGATAAAGATATGTTTGTTGAGCTTGGTGACTCTATAAGTGGCAATGTTATATCTAAAGATGCATCCAATATATCTATTAAAGGCAAAGGTAACATCTTAATTCATTTGAAAGATGGAAGGCAAGAGTTTATTTCAAATGTATATTGTGTTTCAGGTATCAAAAATAACATACTCAGTTTAGGCCAACTTTTAGAGAACAACTATGATATTTGCCTTAAAGATCATAGTCTTTCAATAAAAAACAAAGAAATAATTTGATAGCTAAGGTGCTAATAACAAGAAGAAAAATTTTCTTAATTAACATCCTAAGTGACGTGGTAAAATCTTTTAATCTCGCATTAAAGACCTTTTTAGTACCTAAATTTTGGGCATCTAAATTTGAAAAATTAATGTTATTGAGTGAGAAAGGAATAATGAAAGGATTGAGCTCCATCGTTCATTTGGATTAATTGTGTAAGGGGTGCCTATATGAAAAGCATTCAAGAAATAGCTTTTCAAAAGAGGCAACTACAAGAGCTAAGAAGCTATTATAGCTCATACAACATTGATACATGTGGTCCAATTTCATATATTCTTTTCTTTCTTTATTGATGATTTTTCAAGAAAGACGTGAGTGTATTTCTTAAAGGAGAAATCAGAGGCATTTGGTGCCTTTAAAAGGTTCAAGACACTTGTTAAAGAATAAAGTGGATGTGAAATCAAGGCTTTCAAATTCGATAAAGGAGGAGGACTCACATTAAGAGAGTTTAACAAATTTTGTCAAGAGCGCGAAATTCATCGCCATTTAACAGTTTCAAGAACTGTCCAAAAAAATAGAGTAGAGGAGATGAAGAATAAAACCATTCTTAAAATGGCTCGAAGCATGATGAAAAGTAAAAAAAAATGTCTAAAACATTTTAAACAAAAATTATGAAATATGTGATCTACTTACTTAACCAATCACAAACAAGTAGCATATAAGGAAGAATGCCACAAAAGGCATAGAGTGAACATAAACTTGACATTACACACTTAAAGGTATTTGAGAGCACTCTATGCATCAGACGAAAGGAGATCAAAATTTAATGACAAGAGTGAGAAGTTTTATTAACTCAAAAGGTTGCAAGCTTTACGATTCAAACAATGGTAAAGTGGTCATTAATAGAAATGTAAAGTTTGATGAAGAAAGTAAATAATAATGGGATGTCCAAGAAGATAATTATGACTTCCTTTTTCTTATGGTTGAAGATAAGGAAGAAGAGCAAGCAAATGAAGAAGCACAAGAGCCCACAATACCTCCTTAATTATATCAAAGGCATAATCTCGCATTGATTATCCTTATCATTTTTAAAAGAAAGAGAGGTACGAAAGGAAAGAGATTTATAAGACATGATTGAGATTAAAAAACCATCAAAATGATTTGACTTTATTTTGTCTCCTTACAAATTATGAAAAAATAAGTTTTGAAGAAACATCCCAAAATAAGAAATATAGATTAATATCATTAAAAAAATGGAACATGGGAGCTTGCAACACTTTTAAAAATGTAAAAAGTAATTGGATTGAAGTGCATTTACAATGTGAAGAAAAATGCTACAAGGGAGGTTAAACAATATAATATAAGGGTAGTGATAAAAGGTTACAAGCAAAAGACCGAAATTGATTACTAAGAGGTATTTACGCTTGTTTCCCATTTTAGAAACTATTAGATTAGTCAGTTATTTGAAAACCCAAAATAAATAGAAGATTCATCAAATGGATATAAAGTTATATTTTTAAATGACTTCTTTAAAGAGGAAGTCTGTGTAGAATAAGCTTTGGGTTATACAGTGAAAAAGCATGAAGATAAAGTGTTAAAGTTGAAGAAAATATTATATGGTTTAAAACTAAAGGCATAGCATAGTAGAATCAGTATATACTTCCAAGATACCAACTTTACAAAATGTCTACATAAGCATATCCTCTATGTGAAGAAGAATAATTGTGGTGATATTTTAATTGTTTTCTTATATATAGATAATTCGATCTCCACAAGAAACAATCTAAAAGAGTTTAAGATGACTGACCTTGGTCTTATGTCTTACTATCTTGTCATTAAAATAAAGAAAAACAAGGAAGGCATATTCATATCCTAAGAAGGATATGCAAGGAACATGCTCAAGAAGTTCAATATAGATGAATGCAAGTTTTTTAAGACACCTATTGAATGTGAAATTAAATTCTCCAAACATGAAGAAGGAGAAAATATAAATTATACACTATTCAAGATATTAAGTCAAGAAGATTTCACTTTTATTAATTTTAATGATAATCAAATAATAATAATCTTAGAAATGTATGAACTATTTTGATAAGTTTGTTAAGTGTGCAAAAAAATGTAAGTAAC
>JANTPM010000245.1:13589445-13599609 GCA_025434745.1 Erythroxylum divaricatum | reverse complement strand
CTTTACACCTCCTCTGAGCTCCACGGTACTCTGTCTTATCCATTTCCCATTTCGTTCTCATATTCAATTTCAGTTCAGTTCTGTTAGTAGTCATTTTTATGCATATTTTTCATCTCCTACATGTTTAATAGCATTAAAGCTTCACCTATTGAATTTGCTTTTCATTATTCCCGTGAACAGAGCATTTCTTAAATGGGTACATCTTCGAGACCACGCTTTTGTTTGATTTCAATCATTATCTTTCCAGTAGAAATTGCTAGTCCAAGAATGCTTTGTTACTCTTATGGAATTAGGAGTCCTAAAAACTTGCTTTGACTAAGAAATGGTACCTTCCTCTGCCAATTATGAATGTGATCACCCATTGAATCCCAATTAAACATCAACTTAAAAGGTGTCAACCCTGTTTATGTTGCATGTTCTTATTCAATGCAATCCTCCATCATCTTCATATGTGCTTAGTGAGTCCCCATTTCTGATGAATTGGTCGAAGTACAACGATGGGATTTTCCATTCATTTGCCCCCAAATTGGAACATACATATGCACATTTTGACTTATAAATGACATCTTTATCTTTTGACGCATATGCTACTAGTCCTATTAATTTCAACCTAACACCTTGAGCCTCCAATGTTTACTTAGGCTTATCTTTGCATGTTACTAAAAGACAACATGAATGTAACTTTGAAATATGATCCTTACTAGTTAAAGGTATTACATGGACAGAGATTTGTAGATATTCCCGAAATTAAGTTTTTGTAAAGATAGGGGTTTTAGTGCCATTACTATCCTCAAACTAGACCAAGGGGAGATTTTGGAGTTCTGCATTAATTTGTGCTTCTGAACAGAACACATGGATTCATTTGGATCTAGGAACAAGTTTCTCGTACAATAAAGGGAGATAATATGCATAGAAGCATTCATGGTTAAGTTATGGGGTTTCTATTGCATTCTGTAATGTGCACCTTGATTGGAACAAGTTGGTTGTCATTAATACTATTGGGGTTTCTGTTGCATTCTGTAATGTGCACCTTGATTGGAACAAGTTGGTTGTCATTAACACTAACATTTAACCCTATTGATGAAATTAACCTGGTTGGCACTACTTGATTAACACCTCGAAATATTACTCTCAACTAATTGGGAGATTCAATAATTACCTCTTCGTGTAGTAGTTCATGATAGTCCTATGTGCAATAAGTCAGTCCATACCTAAGATAAAATTTATCTCTTTTAATTGCAATACTATCAGGTTGACTTCTAACTCAGCCTAATCAACCCGAATAATACACCTTCTACAAACCTCCCCAATCACGATAGTACTATCTACTAGAGTACTCGCCTCCAATTCACATTTCAATATCTTTTTTTCACAATGCAATTTAGATGCCAGATGAGGAGTGATAAAAGAATGTATAGATCCTGGATCTAATAATACATATGCCTTAAAATTAAAGATACATAACACACCTATTACAACATTTGGGAAGTCCTGAGCCTCCTGTTTGGTGATGGCATAGATTTTATGCCCGGGACTGTGACTGCTTACTCTGTACCTCATTCCTTGTCCTGGCACTAGGACCTGCAGAACTAGCTCTACCTCTGGCTATGCCACTCTATCCTACTCCACTAGTTCTGCTCTGCTGAACAGCTGTTTCGATTACCAATCCTCCTCTCGCTCCAGACTCCTACAATGATAAGACAATCTATAATTTGATGCTCAAAAGAGTCACAATGTAGATAAGCTCCCGATATCTTCCAACATATCCCACCATGACTTCTCCAATAATGTTCATAGCTGGGGTTTTTTGTGTCTAACTGCCATATGATTGTCATCCTGAAGCCAATCCTATACCATCAGAATAAACAAAACCACCTCTCAACCTAAATCCTGAATGTCTTGATCTCTGTTATGATCGTGACGATCTAGTTTGGCATTTATTAAACCTTCTACTAGAATCTCCCATTTCAATGTAATGAGATGCAATAATTCACATATGATGCATTCGATATATTCTAGTCATATATCACATTCTTCGAATCTAAATCTGACATTCAACATTGAGTTAAGAACACATATTTTTGTATTCACATACAACCAATAAGCACTTATAATACATTCCCAAACATCATTCTCTTCGGACAATTGATGGTCTGAAATTATCACAATCACATGAGTAGTAATTCAATAACTGAATTTTAAACAAAGTAACTAGATTATGGTGAGAGAGCATTTAGGTTGGCTCACAGTAAGCTCCAGATAGTTATTGCCTCGACGATCCGGCAATGTCTGGATGTGGACGGTAAATTTGTGCATCCATATCATGCAATGCACATATATGTATACATTACTAACTTGTTTAGTCAAATGAATACTCAATCATACATATGCATATGCATCATATTCAATGTATGCTTAATTGATTTTCCCCAGGTATGTATCCTTATTCACAAATCTTGCTCATTAATTCATTATAGTTTGTATAACTTTTTGGCAATTGGATCAATGCCTTAAAACATCTCGATTACTCTAAATTCATTTAATCATGCATTTGTCCATCCATTCTTAACATTCCATACTCACACAACTTTCCAAATTCTCATTCAGTCATACCTAATTCATGACTTATATCCCTTGCATCACATTTGCATTCATAAGAACACCTTCATTTCTTTAACAACTCATNNNNTATAAAAAAAAACATGAAAAAAGGTGGTCTTTCAAGTCTGAAACTCGTGGGACTAGGTGTGTAGAGGAGAAGGTGGACACATATCATGCCACTTTTCAAATGAAGAAACATATTATATGTCTTCCTCTTACACTACTAAATGTCATTCCATAACTGGTCCACATATCATTAAATCTCTAGATCGTATGTCACTCAACTATACCTCCATTTGTCACTCTTTTATTCAAGCCAATTGTCACTCTGTTATTGAAGCCATATGTCACTATTTCATATGTCTAGTCAACCTAAATTTTCATGTGTCAATTTATCTTACTATTCAACATTTTTCCAATACTAGATGCACATATCACTTCATTAATCACCCAATTGTGACAATAAATCCCAATTTACTAATTGTAGTCCATCAAACCAGAATTCAAGACATGATCAATTCACAATCACACAATCACAACATAAACATTTAAAATCTTTCATACCCCGAAATAAATAAATTGGGTGCATAAATTATCTTTACAATGCCTCTAAAGTATGATTCATATATGTATGAAAATATGATACATGCAAATGAAATGCACTTCATGTACTCTCGTATGATATGACTCGTATGACTTCATATGGCAGCTAAATTCCTAAGTGTAGGAATGGGCTATTACAGTTTTATTGTATTTGGCTTCATTAATTATATTTGTGTTCTATGCATTTAAAACTTTTCATCTTGTATGAAGATTATTTCAAACTTGATGACAACAACTTTAAAACTTTACAAGAGTTATTGATGGATAGTAGTTTTAGAGGTGTTTTCTTAAGGTAATAGATTACATCATGACCCGAGTCTTACGATAGTGTAACAACTTTCTAGCTAGAAACTTTTGTAGATTGGTCTCCTCCACCTATTAGCTAAAAGCCCACTACTGATTGACTAGTCACCAAAGATTCGTACAAATCTTGAGCATATGTATTCTGTTATGACTTCAATGAGCTTAGTATAAACATCTATTGATGATTGAAATTAACTGGTGATGAAGGTTGTATGGTGGGATTTGAGGAAATTTATGGCCTTATTAAATTAAACAAATTGTGGACAAGAGCTAGCAATAATTTTACAACTCAAGGAGAAATTTCCTCTTACAAAGCAAAATTGTAGATTTAATTTAGTATAAGAAAGCACTAAGTTTTGACTAATTAAGGAATAATTTCAAATAAGTTATGGAATTGATTTATTTATATTACTTATTTACAACATTTATACTTACAGAATAATGAGTCAAAAATTGACGCAAGTTTGACAACTACATTAAATTAAGAAATTTTCTATTTTTGTGGGTTAATAAGTGTTATGTAGACTTCATGGAACAAAAAATCATGGAAGATTCTTTATATCTTGTCCTAAATGTGGAGTGAGTTATATATTAATCAATTGGTTTTGTGGGTTTTTGGCATCATAATCATGATAGTTTTGTTAAAATTTTCTATTATGTGTTAAATTTCAATATGGAGGTTATAGATTTTTTAATGGATTGCTCCCCTACTATATGAAATAGTCTTAAGCATCAGTCCTAATTTTCTAAAGAAGATAAACAAGCTAGAATAACATAAATAAATGTTAAAGTTGAAAATAAAAACTATTAGTATTATATTATTTGTAATTGTCTTTAATAATTGTTATGAGTGGATGTAAAAGTAGAAATATTGGTTTATATTGCATTGAATATTAATGTTGTTAATTATAGACTTTGAAAACCTTTACTTATGTGGACTCTTCGAATATTAATGTTATTCATTTTGTGTTACTTTGTAATTGATGTTTAGTGCTATAACTTTTCCCTATGCAATTCTCTTTCCTTAAAGATAATTATTGTATCTGTTTATCATAATTTTGTTGTTGGTATTGAACTAAAACTAAATGTATAAAAAGGACTAGAGAGGCAACAAGTTTCTTAACAAGGCAATGTTATCTTTTCTAACAAAGCAAGAAGAAAGCATGCTCCTTTCTTTCCCTTGAATGTATTTGGATCCCCAGTAAAAGAGTCTTGGTCATCTTGTTTTGTTTTTAAAGCTTATTATCCTTAAATTACATGACTCATATTTTAGTTTTCATATGTTCCTCATACATTAAAATGGATTCAAGTCATTTTTTGTTTTTATGTTGAAAGGCATTTCAAGTTTTATTTCATTTCTCAGACAAGTAGAATTTTCCCAAAATGCAAGTGAATGCCTGCAAATTTACTCAAAGAATGAAATGTTTGCCTCACTTTAATATTGTAAGATTTCAAACAAGTAAATGCCCATTTGTTTCTCAAAGACCAAAACTTCTACAACACTTCAACATTGTAAGATTTCAAACAAGTAAATAGCTTCCAAAATAGACAATGAATTTATCTATACATGTATAACAAAGATCAAGCATAGAGGTAATAGTTGTTATACAAAAATCATAAAAAGATAGTAACTGCTATACAAAAATGATAATGATAGTTGCTACATAAATCGTAAAGATAGTAGTTGCTATACCAACCAAAAATCATTATTCTAATTGATTCAATAGTCAATTTTAGGACGTGTTATGTAGTCTCTGATGTTTTTGATCTTGTCCTCCTCATTCCTACATTTTTTGTTCCCTAATAAAATAACACTAAATAATCCAAAAATTGACCAAAATTTCAAAATCAATTTATAAACCTAAATTAATACTTGTAACTTGTGACGAGTTATGACTCTTTTTTTCACTAATGGTTCAAGAGCCTCACCCTATAACATTCCATATCCACAAACTGATGTCTCTTTTTGATTGGTTTTGATATTGGTGGTTAACTTGATTTCACAATAGTGGAACGTGCTCCAACATCACATGTAGTCTACATATAGTAAAGAAAACAAAACTGTTTAAGATGTACTATTAAGGTATAAACAATTAATGCTTATTGCGTTAGCTTACAATCAAACTAATAAGGCCATTAGTTAAAGCTTGTTGTGATAATTCTTTCATTGGGCTTTTTTTTATGTCCTTGTTTGAGACATGTTTGGCATGTTATTTTCATCCCCTTCATTGACAATTTATTGTCTATGTTAGAATTATCCCAGATCTCCTTTCTTCTATTTTTTGACCTACTTGGAATTTTTTCATAAATGGAGGTGGTAATTATGGCTTTTGTTCAGTTTTAGACCAAAATTTCTCTCCTTGAAATGGTCCCATCATATATTGACAAGCCTGTAAATACTTATCCTTCATAAACCAACATAGTGCATATTTTTCAGGCAGTTCATTGTTATAATCAATGGTAGCAATAGCATATGAACTTGGAATTCTTGAAACATTCTAACTTTTGCAACTAAATGGCCTATATCTTAAGTTCACAACATGTTTAAATATTTTTTTCATTACTTCAAACCCATCAGCATCATTTCTCTCAAGTTCACAAGCAACAATGGACTCCTTGTTAATTGTCATTTTGTTTTTTATTCTTGGACCAATCTCATCTACCTATTTAGTTTCCATGTTTCTATTTTTAACCAATCTTCATCACAAACACTTTAATTTTCTCAAGGATTGTGATAATGATCTTTGTTCGAGCTTCAATAATTCTTCCATTAAATGCTTTATAAAGATCATTATCCACAGTATCACACTTCAATGATATGTTGAAATATGCTCTCGACCATCTTTCTTTTGTAATTTTTAACAAACCCCTGTAAGCTTCTTTTGACTCCTCTTCTAACTCTTTTAAATAAAAAAACCAAGTTTGGTTCATTATATGACTTACAACATTTCCATAATAGTTTTTATAATTTGAGTCCCTTATGATCCTTCCTTTTGTAATTATTAAATATGTGTCTTGCATGAAATCTTACTTTAACCTTTAGGATATGCCTATTAAGTGCCTCCACAAGATCCTATATAACACTCAATTTACAAAAATTAACAAATAACTAATACAAACAACTTTATATTATAAGAACAAATAAAGTTTATAATGAACCTTTTGTTGATTTAAGATCACTACCCATCCACCTCTATCTTCTATATCTAAATCTTTTTGTAATAAATCTAAAACCATATCTAAGTGTCAAATGTTTCAATATGTACCATAGCCCATGCCATAGGTAACATATGATCATTTCCTTCTTCTCCTACTATTGCCAATATCTCACCTTTTACAATACCTTTCAAAAAGCAATCATCCATACCTGTCAACATTGAATGCATACATACATTATATCAAATGATGGCTACAAATTATCTCTAAGCAATAGCCTTTCAACAACCAATTCAACTCTACTACCATGATTTGAACTTAAAAGTTCTTCCTTGTAATCCCACAAATTGTTATATTATGCTCTAACAGCTCCTTGCATTCCCTCTATCACCAACTTTTGAGCCTTATAACAATCACTATACCCAACATCAACTCTCAAATCTTTCTTCACAAACTTCCTCAATTATATTAGTTTCACTGCATTGAGTCCCGGGAGATTATTGAAGTAATTCTTAGCAAGCTACTTTGAACCCATACTTTTGTTATATAAAACATGATCGTATATGTTCTTCTGCTCAAAACTCTTACAGACACACAAACAAACAAACACACACACACACACACATATATATATATATATGTGTAGTTGGTCCACAATATAAATGATGCCTAAATTGAAAATAAATATAACATTCAGTTTACTTACTTAAAAATTATTTAAATATTTCACCAAGCTAGCTAAAGTGCACCATTTTCAATACTTACTCACAAACTTGGCTCTCACAAATTGTTTCATGTTCCTTGTAAATCTAAATCCCCTCTTTTATCAACAACAATCTTATGAAGTGCTTTATTGAATTGGTTAGAATCCTCAAACAACATGTCAAGCTCAATGTCATTCTTTTTCTTATGAGTGTTGAATAAGTAAAGTTCTGATTTATGTCTTAACCCCCTTATCTACATCTGAACCACTACCTTCTTCAAAACTGCATATTTCATTTGAGAAAAAATAATCTATCATATTTTCATTCTAAACATCATTCCATCATTGTCATTTTCATCTTCAATTGCACGTTTTCTATAGCTTTCCCTTTATCTGTTGTAAGTTATAGACATTAGGCCCAATTTTTTCTTCAGTTATCCCTTTTTAAATGAAAGGTTTAAATCTCTTGATAATTTCAACTCTTTATCATCAAAACTTGAATCAAACTCCTCTCTACTCCTTACATCCACAAATACATCCTCTTTTTCCTTTGCTCGATCAACTTCATCGTCACTTGTATCTACATCTTCTTGCTCAACAACAACAACGACAACATCTGTAACTTCGTTCTCAACATCAATATCATCATCCACATTTTGTTCTAAATATGGAAAATTGGATCCATGATCAATGTAGATCTCTATAGCCTTATATTCTGCAATAAGCTTACATATATGTATCACACATACATCATTCTTTTTCACATCTATCAACCCATTTTTTTTAGACTATCACTTGGCACTTTATACATAACATTACTTGCTTTTAATCTTTTAACATCTTCTCCAAGCATTCTCTGAAGGTCCCAATAATAAAATCTATCGATTTCAATGCCCTAGATTTCTTTATTTCCACCCATATATTTAACATGTTCTCCATATACAAACTTCCTACTATAAAACATAGTTCATTTCCCATCACAACCATCTATCTTTGTTTATCTATATACAAATATCAATATGACATTAAACATAAAGGTATTTAATACAAGACAAACACTTTATTGTTGAGGTATAAGGCAAGACTTCGTTAAATACAAGACAAGTACTACAATTAAATCTCCTAATCCTTCCATCTATTTTTAGCATAAGACATTATAATTTAAGTTTTAAAACAATAAGTATACTAGTTATTTGAAAAAAGTCATATGCTAATTAGACAATGATGTAATGGTTACAATGTATACTGGTTATTTGAAAAAAGTCACATGCTAATTGGAAAATGATATAATGGTTACAATCTTCTAAAGAGATATATCTATTACAAAAGACACTTGAAAAAGAAGCATGCTTTTAGTCAATTCATTTAGTAAATGGCTGTCTACATATTTAGCGCTATATATTAATAACAACAATGAACATGTAGAAGTCTTTTTTTAAAAAAGCAATTGATAACCATTACTACTTGTGTCAAGTAATAACAATTAAATAATAATAATAATGATTTATGTAAAACATGTTAACAAAGTATATAAACATAAGGCTCAAATGCAAATAGTTTTGTTAACATAGTGGCTGTTGAGATGATGATCGCCTAAAATTGGTGTCAAAGTCAAATAGTGCACAATTAGTTGTATATATATTACAAAGTAGTGAGTTGATTTATTAGTAGAGGAGCAAACAAAAAATAACACATTACACAACAACATTGAAAACTACTGTAGATTTTAATTTGCTACAATAAGGGGAAAAAACTAAAGTCCCAATAAATCGTTGTAGTGTTAGGTGAAGATGCCAAAGAATTTGCTAGGAGTCATCATACATGAATTGAAATCTTACGAAATAACAAGTAGTTGATAGAGGGCATAGTAATGGTCGTTAATTCACTTAATATAGAAAATAAAATTTAGCAAAAAAAAACCAAATATGTATAATTTCATTTCAATTACTAAAATTTTATTAAAAGAAGAAAAGAAAAGCCTAAAAATTAGTATTAATACTTACATCAAGCACTCTATCAAGATGGTGAGGAAAACTATGAGATTGATTACTATTACAAGTTTTTCTCCATTTTCATAACTTTTTAAAATTAAAATCTTTTCCTAATCTTAAAAAACTATTAAAATTTGATACAAAGATTATAATAAAATGTTTTTGAAACCAGACTAAAATTTTAGCAGAAGTTTTATTCACTATTATAATTTCTCAATATAGAAAATTTGGAAAATAAACTCACACGTAGGTTTATGTCTTAAAAAAAGAGTAGTCTGTAACCAGAAATATTATGAAGTTTTCTACATGAAAGAAACACCAAATGCACTAACTACAAGATATTAATTAGTTAAGGTCAATAATGAAGTCAAGATACTTTGCAAAGCAGAATTTGTACAATTACATTAAGTTAGATTCACAGTTACAATTTTACTAAAATTAAGTTCTCAAATACAACTTTAGAGAGTTATGGCTTCCACATTTCTACAAGAACTGATTAATTCAGATATTTTTAATGCATAAGACTAAGATATCATTAACGAAGCCAATTACAACAAAATAAAAAAGGTCATAACAAAGAATGAAATCAATTCCTAGCTAATGAAACCCACAAATGAATAAAGTGTTGGATCGCGTATGGTCCGAGTATTCAAAATATGCTGCGGAAAAGACCATACAAAATTATCAAGTATAATCGAAAACACGAGGATTAACGAAAATACCTTATTTGCGTGGGTGGATTGCTTCTTTTCGGATTCCAAGACACTGCAAATCGCTAATGCCCTCTACCGGTATCCACACGAGCAT
>JANTPM010000245.1:13576399-13589345 GCA_025434745.1 Erythroxylum divaricatum | reverse complement strand
ATAATATATTATTAACAAATCATAATGTTAATACATGAATCACAAATGTTCATTGGCCTAGGGCACACTACTAACATAAAGAAGCAACTGAGAGTTTGAAGGTGTTCCAAATAATGGGAGTGGTTTGTTTTCAAATGACATCAACTTCTAATGGCTTCTACCAAATGATGGTTATGGCTTTAAATGACAGCAACTTCCATACGGCAACAGCAGGTCTAATGTTTATAATGTAAAATGTCAAAATTAAAGTTATAAAGTGTGGGTTATTATCGTATAAATTTACTGGGTTATGGGTTATGATTCATAGGTTATAGGTTATGGGTCAACCACGTAGGTGTACATGTGTCTATAAATTTTCCATGTGGATGTCTAAATATTAAATAAAATTAGTTTTGTTAGCTACATCAATGATAAACTCAAAGAATAAATATTGTAAATTGTGTTATAAATGTTTTCAAAGGTTAATAACTTAATTGAAAATTTCAAAGGTTTGGCACTAAAGTGAAAAAAATCACAAAAGGTTTGACACTTATGAATATGTTATCTCTAAAATGTAATTATTGGTGATTTTTCTATCATCAACATTTCCAACCCCATCACTATCAAAATAACCAATAATCTTGAACTTATTAGATGGAGAGTAGAATAAGCCATAATCAAGTATATTTTTAATATAGCAGAGGATCCTTTTAGTCATCTTTAAATATGTGGTCATAGTGGTTAATAATTCCAACTCTATTGAAGCTTTCAGACCTTATACATGTCAAGTAGTGTAAGCTCCCAACAAGATTATTAAATAGTGTAAACTCCATATTTTATTCTTCTTCATGCTAGGACAATTTGACTATATATTTAAGAAGTGTCATAATAAGCTTGCATTCATCCATCTTGAACTTTTTTAACACTTCCTTTATATAGCCTTATTCGGAAATGAATATGTCTTCCTTTTCTTGCTTTAGTTTAATACTAAGATAGTAAGACATATGACTATAGTCAATTATTTGAACTCCTTCATTATTATACCTTTAAATTATTTAGTCAGCCTTGGATTGTTGCTGTGAAGATCAAATCATTCATGTGTAAGCAAACAATTAAGCTATCTCCATACTTATTCTTCACATAGAAGTCATGTTCACGTGTGCATTATGTAAAGTTTGTTTCTTGGAAGTATTTATTAATTCTACTATATCATGCCTTAATGCTTGCTTTAAGCTATATAAGGCTTTCTTCAACTTTAGTACATGATCTTTGTACCCTTTTACCATATAACTCAATGTTAGTTCTACATAGATTTCCTAATTAAGAAAGTCATTCAAAAAGGCTAACTTTACATCCATTTGATGAATCTTCCATTTATTTTGGGTTGTTAAACGAGTAACGAATGCAAATACTTAGTCATTATTAACATTTTACTAGTAGCCTTACTTTATATCTTTCTACTTCTCCTTTAGCATTCTTCTTTGCCTTGTAAACCCATTTTACTCCAATTGCCTTTTACATTTTTGGAAGTGTGTAAACTCCTATGTGTTATGTTTTATGATAACACTAATCTCCTCATTTGTAGCATTTCTCCATTTCTTTATTTTAAGCCACTTTTTTAAAACCTATTTGTTCATAATTAGCAAGGAGACAAAATAAAGTCAAATCATTTTGATGAGCGTTTTCCTCAATTATGTCTTGTAAATCTCTTTCCTTCTCCCTTATTTATTTTAAAAATGATGGTGGAGAGCTACTGTGAGATGATGCCCTTGGTGATGTGGGAGGTGTAGTGGGCTCTTAGATTTCTCTAATTATATGCTCTTCTTCTTTGTCTTCAACCATGAGAGGAATTTATAATTGTTTTCTTGGACCTCCTAATTTTATGTCCATCTTCGTCAAACTTTACATCTTTATTAATTACCAATTTTCCATTGTTTAGATTGTAAACCTTGTAGTCTCTTAAACTTTGATAATATCTAACAAACTCGAGCTTCTCATGTCCATCCTCTTTATGCCTCTTGCGATATTCTTCCTTGTATACTACTTATTGGTGAGTAATTGGGTAAGTAGATTGTACATGTTACGATTTCAATCTAAAACTTCTTATGCATCTTTTTGCTTTTCAATATGCTTTGAGCCATTTTAAAAATAGTTTTATTTTTCCTTTTTGCTCCTCCATTCTAATGGGAAAATCTTAAGACCTTTAAAGGATGATGAATTTGATGCTATTTATCAAATTTGTTAAAGTCTCTTTATGTGAATTTTCCTCCTCTATTGGATCTTAAAAGCATATTTTCTTATCAACTTTCTTTCTCAATAAGTAATTTGAACTTTGTAAAGGTAACAAATACCTTTAATTCTCCTTTAAGAAATATACCCACGTACTTTTTGAAAAAAAAACCAATGAAGAGAAGGACGTATACATTCTTGCTAAAGGAGTAAGGTGAAATTTGACCGCATATATACTTGTGTACAAGTTGGACCATATATATCATTGTGTACAAGTTGTAATAGCTCTTTGATTCTTTTAGTAGACTTCTTTGGAAAGCTCTTTTTTTAATGCTTTCCAAGTAAAAATCCATCACATAGTTAATCCAAATGATTGAGGGAAAGCAATCCTTTCACCATTTCTTTCGTACTTAATAATTTCAATCCTCTAAAATTAGATGCTTAAGTCTTAGGTCCTAAAGCTAAGAAGGGTCTTTAATACAATGTTGAAGACATTTTTCCATATCATTTAGGATGTTAATTAAGAACATTCTTCTTCTTGTCATTGGCACCTTGATTATCAATTTATTTCTCTGATCTCTTATTAAAAGATATTTAAGGCTAATATCATAGCCTTCTCTAAGAGTTGACCTAAGCATAGTATATTATTGTTCATACTAACATAACATACATTTGAAATAAACTATCGCCTTCGATCTTTCAATTAGATTAAGATGTTACCTTTGCCTTTAATAAGTCTCTCCATATGTGATAATTCCATTTATAGACTTATTAATATCTATCATCATATCTTTTCTCCCACATATATGGTTACTAAAGCTAGTGTCTAAACACAAAGTGCTCTTTTCTATGCCTTTCTCTCCTTTGTAAGACAACAATAAAATGGAGTCTTCTTACTTCTCCTCAATATAATATGCTTTCCCTTTAACATTTTTAGGAGTACTTCTATATTACGAAGCGAAGTGGCCAAGTTTGTAATAGTTAAAACATTTAACTTGAGAATTTTCATGCCTTTAGCCTCTATCATTTCTTGACATACTTCCTCTTCCATATCCATTGTTGGATAGATTACTTTGTTCTCTTCCTCTATCTTTAGATGGTTTAAGGCCTCATCATCTCTGGCTTCTACGTCCTCCATCACAATCTCTTACTTTTAGCCTCTTTAAGTGCTAAAGTTTCTTTCCTTCTTATTCAAAGTGTTCTTAGTTTGAAGAACATACTCCAAGACCTTTTACTTCCTCTTTTGTCTTTCTTCATATGCTTCATGTGATACTTTTGAGTTGTTCAATAGTCATAGCTTTCAAATCTTTTGTTTCTCTAATGGTCAGTACAATATTTTTAAATTTAGAAGTAAAGAATGAGGAACTTTCTCCATCACTCATATGTTAGTAATGGCTTCCCCAATTTTTATCATTTTATTATGACCATATCTCTTGCAAAATACACTTATAATTTCATTCTCTTTCATATGTAAATCTTTAAAATCACTTCTTAAAGATTGAGGCTATACCTTTTTGTACTTTCTCCTATTCTTTACATGATACTTGGAGCTTTTCTCATGCTTTTTTGGAGGTATTGGAGGATGAGTGTAATTGAAAAACTTCATCATTCTTAACTTGAAAGATGAGGGGAGAGCTTCTCTCTTTCTTGAACCCTTCAAGGCATCCTTTGACGTTGAGATAAGTAGTCTCATCCTTCTCTACAATCTCCCAAAGATCATATGCTCCAAGCAAAGCTTTCATTTTGATGCTCCAATTATCATAGCCTCCCTTGAAGGACTTTGAAACTCAGAGGGCTACTTACCATTTTCTACCATAAGGATATTCAAATTCTAGTATTACTTTGTGGGAAAGTGATGGGCCTCTAATAAAAATGACAAATAAAATTTAGAGTCATCATTCTAAGAAAATTAGGGAAGGATTTTAAACTTTATAATAAGAACATTTTAGTAACAATTTAAAGATGAAAAAGAAATTTTTAATGAAAGAACTCTCACTTATAACTAGCACTCAACTCATCTTTAACTTATCAATATTATAAAAAAGAGGATGACCCTTACCTATAATATTCAAAGATACAATTAATAATTTAATATTCAACATTAAAATTTTAAAGATATTTCTAAATTTAAAATATTATATAAAATATCTAGATATCTACCTAAATAATTAAAAGATATGCCTTCAATATATCTAAACATTTTAATAAGTACTTTAAATAGAGATGTCTCAAAACATCTTTAAAATTTTGAGTTGTATTTATTTTTAATCCACACAAATTACCTATTTCTTTGATTCAATACATAAAATTAAAAAAAATATTGTATTCTACAAAGCAGCCTTTAGCATTGGTCAGGATATTAAAACATACCTTAAGCTACTCTTACGAATCTTGAAACATGAAAGCTCGCGTTTCCAACAATCATCCAGCTATCTTTTTATAATGCTCATCTTCTTGCCATGTATTATAAAAATCATTTTTTTCTTGAACGAATAAATGCCAGAGATTTGCAAAGTTGGAAAGGTTCTTACTGTATAGTCGGTGATATGGATACGTTTTAATTCAATTTTCTATAGGAAAATAAAATAAGAAAAGAAGAAAGAACACCCATTCATTTACGTAAACATGTTGGTATTAAATTATGGAACCACAGAAGTAATACAAAGTGATTCGTAAAGCTAAAATACAAGAATCTAATTCTCGTGAAAGCTGATAACTATGGTTGCACGCACCAAAACTGGTTCCCTAACTAGATAAGGAATATATATATACACCAATGAAACAGACACTTGGACGGAAGAAAAAAGCAGTTTGGAAGATGTGATCAACAGAATCAAACCTATCAACGCTTGTAACGGCTGAAGAGAGCTTCGGTTTGGGCGTTCCTGAAGGCACTGCAGGCAATGAGATAGACCGAAATGAGCACCACCACTGCTACTATCAAGATTATATTGACTTTTCTCCATTCCTCTCTCAAGTTCCCTAGCAAACCAGCTTTGCATGAATTGCAGTTGTAGCACAGCTGGTTCTGGTCGTTGTTCCACAAGTAGCAGTCTGGATCTGCTGTTGGGTTCGCAGGGTTTACCCACAGTGTTGGGTTCACGTAACTATAACCGCATGCTGTTGGAGGCTTACAGCACCCCGACTGCAACATGGAAAAATTTTCAATGTATCACATTAAGAAAGCAATCTGAATGGGGTTGTACTTGTTCTCTTTCCCTCGTTTAATTCAGTAACTTTTGATTTAATTTCCTTATAAGTCAAAAAAAAAAAAAACGAATACGGAGAAAAGTCTCCGATAGTTTACTCACTCATTCTTTTACTTTTTCACATGTAAGAAAGCAAAAGCAGCAACCTCGACCTTGAGCCTTCCAAATGAAAGAAAGAACTTCTTATGTCACTTGTATCCAAAGCTGGCAACCATATAGAAGCTCCACAACTTATAGTTTTATTTTATTTTATGTCATGTAATAATGTCAATAACGAAAGGTGGTGAATTTAACAAAGTCTAAGCCCGTGATTCCACGTTATGGAAAATTTGGCAGGTTGTTATTTGACAATCATTATGTAATTTCCATCTTTAAAAAACATCCTAAATGCCCCACGCACCATATCACTGTCGATGTGATTATCCTTTTTTTTTCAGCTCGTAAAGTTTATTCAGTGATTATGGACCACAAGATTCGTTTATATTGCAAACTCGACAAAAAAATTCCTACAAGGGCCCTACTTTTTTTTTTTTTCCAATAGTAAGAGTGAGTCCCAATTTCAACCCCACTCTTATCTCGTACCGCCCATTCCAGTTTTATCTTGTAGCATCCTAAAGTCTACTTTAAACGGATGCTTATCAGGAAACTAGGAGAAGTTAGTAACTAGCTGTCAGATTCTTACAAGTCCTCACCGACCATTACGTCATAATGCCATTAACTCTGGGATAACTTGAATGTCAGACAAGCATCACACTTGGCAGATTATGACAGTTCAAACAAAGTGTAGATGAAACTTCCCACGAGATCAAGATATTAGCTAGCTACAGTCCATGCATATCAATCTATGATTCCCCCGGTGAGAATTTATCGGTAATTTCGAGAAGGCACAAAGCTTGACTGTATAAAGTTATTAAACCAAATTGCCAATCCAAGATTCGTTATGGACATAAGACCACATCGGTACATGGCTCCAAAAGCAAAAGGCAACTTGCATAAAGTAGGCTTTTTGAGTTTCCGGGATAGAAAAAGTAGTCCTTTGAAAGAAAATTGAAAAGTAATGAATTTTTTAATAGCAATCGTCTTTGCAGAAACAAAACAAATGATTAGTTACTACTTGCCTGGAGAGGAGAGAGATGAGAGGAGAAGAACTGGTCAGCAGTGAAATAGTTCTGATTCAACTTGGCACAAATTTCACTCTCAGCGAGACAAGCTCTAATCTTTTCCCAATTCTTGGGGTCCACTATGTGACCCTTCATCCAAGAAGAGAACCCTTCAAGCCTGTACTCTCGGTAACCTCTCCCGGACACATCGTATCCACCATCGGACCTCGTTACAACGAACGCGAAAACCAGTAGGATCAAGAGAAGTCCGATGAGAATGGCCATGCAGCAGAGATAGAATGCCAAGAGTGTTTCTTTATACCAGTAGGCTCCAAGGAAGCCCGTGAGGGAGACCAAGAGGATAAGGATTCCAAGGATAACCACCGGCCACCGGAAGATGTGGATGCATTCGTTGTCGGGTTTGGAGGCCAGCCAGATACCCGAGACGATTATGGGGATTGAACAGAGGAAGGCTACGAAATTTAGAACCGCTGTTATGTTATTGGACACTGCCATGGATAAGGTGAAGAGTTTAGCTTCTTCAGAGAGCGAAAACTTCTAGTTGGTGGGAGAAAGACTAGACTAACTAGTAACTAGAGCTATAGTTATATTATAGTGAAAAGGTGTGATGGTAATATTATATATGTTTCAGGAAGCAGGCCGGAACAAAACGGCAAAGTCCACGTGGGCAAGGTATGCGCTATGTGTAGCTTTTTGACTTGAGACTTGCGTATGATTCCTTGTGGCTACGTAAGGCTTCCATTCTAAACTTAATATCATAGAAAATTAAAGTTTAATTAACTCAAATAAAATATTAATCACAAAATTTTAAACACGTAAAAGGTTAATAATATTTTATAATTTATAAATTTAAAATCAGATTTAATATTTTTCAATACATAATAAGTATAGTTGAGAGTTATTTATTCTTATCATTGAATTTATTTATCTAATAAAAATGATTGGTTTTAGATAAATTTTTTATAGAAAAATTTAAATAAACATTTATTTCAAAGTTATGTTTAACAAATATCTATTGATATGTATAATATTACTTTTGGATTATCAATATATGTAGTTTGAATATTTAATTATAAAGTATTTAATTTTGTTTGTAAATAATAATATTAAAAAACCGTGATAAATAGTTTATGGTCCCTAAAAATCATACAATAATGATTAAATTAAGCCCTAAACACTGTGATAAGTAGTTAAAAGTATTTCTAAGTTTTAAGTTTGAGAGATATTTCTTCTTATAATTATTGTATTTTCTTTTTACTAAAATTTATGTTTAATCGTTTGACTATGGACATAGGTTTAAAGTCAAACAAAGTAAATTTTACGATCAAGTTTTTCTTCCTGTTTAGCTTATTATTTTAACTATCTTGATTTATACAAATTGACATTAAAGTTAGAAATATTTAGTTAAGTATGAATATCATAACTCATAAGGCTTTATTAGGAAATAAAAATACAACAACATCAACGAATGCAAAGCAAAAATACAATTTAGATGAGATAGTTGATTAAGTTTCAAAAAGATCATCAAACTTATATAGTGTTTTTAAGTTGTTTGGGCCTAGGGTTCGATGGTTATCTGCACGTAGTTGATTATGGCTCTGTAACGTTGTCGTGTTGGCCATAAATATATTTTTACGTCACCATTTTAATTGAAATCTTGAGTTTAGACTACGTTGAAATATTCCATAAATTTTGATGTGGTCATGCTCATCTTTTCTTCCCGTAATATCGGCTTTTGATTGATCAATTTCAAAAATAAATTTTTGGTCGAACTTCCATAGCTTTTCATGGTTGGTATCCACAATTTTAGGGGTACATTAATGTTATATTGTTCAAGAACTTTCCTTCAAGATTCTACTAATCACATATTTAATATGCATTTAATTTATTACATCTTTAAAATAAATAACTTAAAAATAAATTTAATATATAAGTTTTTTATATTCTAATGTATTTTTCCCCTTTCAAAAGGATAACATGTAATAGCTTCATGATTTTACTAATAAAAATGTTAGATATTTAATTGTCAAATAATCAAATTTCATTGACAATATATCATGACTTGTGAGAGATAAAGATAAAAAGTTTTTAGTTGATCAAAAAATTTATCTTTTCTTTTATTATTGTTTATTAGAATCGTAAACTTATTATTTGTCTTATAAAAATCACTAATTCTATCTTTATTTACTTTGAATTATTGAATATTTTATAATGATAATTTGTATTTAAATTATTAAATATTTTGTATTAATCTAAATGAATACCCAATTTTGTTTGATATTTATTTCATCATAAAGTGATGTACTAAATAGATGCTTCCATTTGTGTCCACGCCCTTTATAATAGATTAAGAGCCCGCGTAATCTTCTCCTCACAGGAAGTCACAACTCATGTTATGACATTTAATACTTAAACCAAACCACTACCATAAATTACATTTGTCCTGTTGTCTAGACTCTAGAGTCGATGCAAAGTCTAGAAAAAAAAAACCATTTTTCTTTTTTCTCAAACATAAACCATCCTCCCTTCCTGAAGTCTACAACATGTTGATAAAAAAGTAAGAGGGCCTTGTGATCATCAAAGCCTGTGAAAATTAAGATAGATATACATCAAGTTATCTCCTCTCCTTCACTGTTGAAGTTGAAGCTCATCAGGGTTTCATTCTCTCCCTCTCTCTCTCTTTCTCTCTCACACACACACACACACAGCTTTTCTCTTTTGCCATTTGGATTTTTTAGCTAACAGAACTTGGCTTATTCATTGGCGTATTTTAATTTCTTTTTATTTTTGCCCCAATGTTTCTTTGGAAAATATTAATGCTTATAAAGTTCCCTATCTTAGCAAGTTTTATGTCAAATGTTTCCGAACCCATTCAATTAATTTGTATTGTAGGACAATGATGATTGATAAAACTTGGATGAAAATTTCTAATATAGCACTGCCACGATATGAAAAAGGAATTAATGAATTTCTAGATTTTGCATTTAGAGATCTTGATGAAGGAAGAGTAATATGTAGTTTGAATATTTTGTAAGAAGATATTCAAATTTGTTTACAGATAATAATATTAAAGAAAAACCATGACAAGTAGTTCCTAATCCTTAAAATTCATATAATAATGACAAAATTAATTATTAGAGTGGTTAATTTTGATATGTTATTATAACAAGAAATAGTTATCATTAATCTGTTATGTTTATATTGACAATAACCTTTGTAACAAAAAGTTGATGATTAAGTGACAATAAAATTTCTTGTCACAAAAATTACGAATAGTAGAGATCATAGTGATAGTTCTATTTTTATGACAATATTAAGTAGACACTAACTAATGGACTTTTTATTAACAAAAGTTTCATCATAAAAAGTAAAATATCATATGACGATAAGTTGTTTCATCACAGCAAATATTAATGATCAAATTATGTTTTGTCACAATAAATAGAAAAAATTAGTGACCAATATATATTTTATCACAATTGTAACTAATCCTAACCAAAATTATTTTGACTCCAAATTACATATGTTTTTAGTGATAGAAGTTAGTGATAAAAGAAAATTTGACACTGTTAATATATTAATAGTGACAATATAACTATGAAAGATACTAGATTGTCACAATTAACATTGTATTAGTGAAAAAAAATAAATCATTACAATTAATCAAAACAATATTGTCAAATAATTATTATTTCAAAAAAAACGCCATACCTGTGACGAAATCATAGTTAATTATAAAAAAGTTGTCACTAAATTACATATAGTGGTGACCATAATGATAATTCGATTGTTGTGCCAATATTAAGTAAACAATAACTAATTGAATTTTTATTGACAAAAGTTTTCGTCACAACAAGTAAAATATTATGTGGCGGTGAACCGTTTCGTCATAACGAGAAAAACATTACTAATCAAATTATGTTTTATAACAACAATAGAAAAAATTAGTGATCAACATATGTTTTGTCACAACTGCAATTTATTCTCGCCAAAATTATTTTGGCACCAAATCACATATGCTTTTAGTGACATAACTTAATGATAAAAGAAAATTTGACACTTAATATATTAATAGTATCAATTTAATTGTGAAAGATATTAATTGTCACAATTACCATTGCATTAGTGACAAAAAAACTAAATCACCATAGTTAATCCAAACAATAATGTCAATCAATTATTTTGTCATAAAAAACCTCATATTTGTGACAAAATAGTTGTTAGTCACAAAAAGTTATCACTAAATGTCTTAACTCTTGTAGTGTAAGTGTTACATTCATTTTTCTTTTGAAAGGCTGAGTGGGCACTGAGCTTATCTATTTCAAAGGCAACTCTCTTCAAGGCTATTATGAATTGGTTCTTGTAGTTTATGATTGCGTGAATTGAAACTAATATATTTTGCAACTTTTTGTTTGATCTGAAAAAGAAACATACAAGTGATTTAGATGATGAAGTTACAAGACTTATTGAAATCACAAAGGCACGTAATGAAAAGATTCAAACTCAAAATGAGAGGATTCAAGCTCAAGATGCAGCTATTAAGAAGGAAGTCTTAGAAATGAAACAAATTTCAGTTGTTTTTTCACATGTGGCAAATGCTGGAGTAATTCTTAGTTTGTTACTCAATGATTCTGCCTCAATTAGAGATTCATCAAGTGCCACAACATTAAATACCCCAACTAGTCATGTGAATTCATATATTTATAAAATCTAGGATAGTTAGTATCACTTCTTATCATTATCATTATATTATTATAAAATGTTAATATTAAATTTATAGTTTTATATTTTATAAATTAGTTAATTGATTCTATTTTTTATTTATTTTGTACGAAACACGTCAATAGTAAACTTATTTTAAAAGAATAGCCAGGAAAATATACTTTGTAGAGTTTTAGTACGTAGTAGTTTGGGATAACTGTAATAAATATAATTATCTTTGATATTAAATTTTCCAATTTTATATATTGGAAATTAGAATTTTGCACATTTTGGTAATTTTATATATACTGATATACTTATTTGCATGTGTGACAATATTTTGGACCTAAAAATCCATATCATTTGTAGCAATTTCTATTTTATGGCCACCAATGCAAAAAAATTTATCGATTAAGCAATCAAATTGTTAAATTTAATAATATTATTTGTGATAAACACGAACACTTTGGTGATAAATTTATTGTAACATATAATCTTTATTTATTGACAACATTATTGTAATATATAACTTTCATACTTGTGATAAAATTTGTTAGACAATATGGTCAATGTTTTTTCATATAATGCAATTCAATTGTTGAATTTGATAGTTTTATTCGTGGCAATACTAAACACATTAGTGATAATATTTTTTAATAATAAATTTTCATTTTTGTGACAAAATGATGTTGACACTTTTTTCTTAAATTATTAGTGGCCAAGTAATGGACATTGATAAAAAAAGCACTAGTGACAAATATTTTGTCACTATTTCTAATTATTTTAGCGACAATAATGTTGTCACAATAAAATAAAGTACTGTTATAACTTTATTCGTAACTACTTTAAATCATTTGTGTCGAAAAATTTGTCATGAATATGCAAAGTTAATTTGACCATATAGTGTTGTTACACATTTCATAATTTTTAGTGTCAATACTTTTGTTACAATAAAATGAAGTACTGTTACAACTTTATTTGTCACTACTTTATATTGTTTATGTGGACAAGTTTGTTATAAATATGTAAAGTTATTGCGACCATATAATATTGTCATATAATCCATAGTTTTTAGTGTCAGAACTTTTGTCATAAAAGTTTTTCATAATTTTGACAATTTTCCTAAATTAGTCACTAATATAGTGATGAAGGTATTTGTGATGGAAGGTGGTGATTTCAAAAATAGAACACTATTGATAGTAATGACCAATATTACTACTTTTAATGACAAATTTTGCTTTCACTAAAATACAATTTCATGTAGTGAACAAGTCTGGATTATGTCGTTTAGCGTTACCATTTGAATCTTGTTTGATTTTTAAAACTCTTTTAAATCTAACTTGCTTAAACTTTTTTGAAATTCAGCAAGATACCTAACTATATTGTCTTCTATGGATTATTGAAATTAATTAATTAATTAATTATGTTTTAATTAATTAATTAATTAAAATTAATTAGATTTTAATTAATTAATTATATTTAATTGCATTTTAATTAATTAATTAAATTTTAATTAATTATATTTTAATTAACTAATTAGATTTTAATTATAATTTATTTAATTAATTATATTTTAATTAATCAATTAAATTTTATGTTGATTAATTATTTTAATTAATTAATTAATTAGATTTTGTAATTATTTTAATTAATTAATTAATTAGCTTTTATCTTAATTAATTAAAGTTATTAATTAATTATATTTTA
>JANTPM010000245.1:13548873-13562741 GCA_025434745.1 Erythroxylum divaricatum | reverse complement strand
AAATATATTTTAATTAATTTCATTTTAATTATATTTAATTAAAAATTAAAAATTAATGTTGATAGGAATCAAACCCATTCCTCCCATAAATGGAGGGTATGAACCATTACCTAAAACTTGGGTATGAAAAAATTATTCAATCAATCATAATAATCAACCAACCATTACTATTCATTTCATTTCCATAGATTTATTCTCATACCCCTTAACCAAGCACCCTATTAGTTTATACAAACTAATTCTTTTAAAATTCATGATTTTTTAAATTAAATCTTATCTATTGAATAAGTTGATACATGAAAGGGTCTAATAAAAATTGAGGGGAATATAAAAAGCGCCAAATCAATGTCAAGATCTATGAAGAATCTAAAACTATTAACTCTTATAAAAAGCATTAAACTACAAATAAGAACAACATAATTTAATAATTATCTAATTCTATTTCAGGCCAAAAAATTAATTAATTTATTTTAACTAATATATCTTTTTCTGTCAACTGAATTTGGTTTCCTCTTAACCAAATTTTCCTTAAAATTAGTAGCCTTGCACTTTTTCAGTGATAAGGTAATTGAATCAATTTATGAGCATTTTAACTTTATTTATTCAGTCAATTTGTTATTTTTTTAAGAAAGAGCAATGAAAACTATAATTTTAGTGACATATTTTTATTTTATAAAATATATATTTAGTTATATTAAGAAAGAGAATAATAAGTTTTGGTGGAATCTAATAAATTAAGAAATTTATTTATTTTTACTTATCATCCTCCCTCCTAAGATTTAAATTAGTAAATTTTAATTAATGCAAAAGACAAAACCACTCACTGAATAAACTATTAAAAAATAGAAAGACACTTTTTAGAGTGAAACCTACAAGAAATTATTTTTTTTATAGCATTTTAACTGTATGTTCTTGTTTTTTCTTTCTGATGTAGCGAAATAAGTGTAAGTGAATTCAGTTAGGCTGATCATACTCCAAGATACAAATGCATCTCACAGATTTACGTAGTTTGCATAATATCGTCTTAAATGGTGTGAAAAGATGTACTATATAGATGATACGATTCAATCAACAGAATGTGATGCAAACAAAAGATACATTTAAGGGTAATTTAACCACATTAAAAAAATCTTCAATAATACTATAAAATGTTAAAATCTTCTTGGGATTTAACAGATAACTCATAGTTACTTGAACTTCACCCTGTTTCAAGATATTACTAAAAACTCAATGGGAGCAGACCAGACCATACGAAATTAAGATTAATTTAGACAAACAGGAAGAGCTAAACGTACTTTCTTAGCCAACCAACGATCAAAAGGAGTTTTCAATCGTGAACAAAAAGAAAACCAGAAAAGCTGTCGACTTGACCTGAACACCCTCCTGTCTGCTTGAAATTTGCAGATTACTTTTGATTTGGTTGCGACTCGCACCACCACATCACGCCTAATATCATTGGGCAACGTGGTGTTAGGGGTGAGTCTTGCACCTAACAAAATCCTGAAGTCTCAGGTTCGAAACTCCCTAATCCCTCTAAGACAAGATCCTTGGAGATGAATAAAGGGACCTAAGAGACCAAAAGGAACAAAACCTCTACGTGTGAAGGTGCAGGTCCTACCCAAACCAACCATTAAATCTAAACAGCCTCATCTCAACTTTTGATTGAATATAATACATTCATCAGAGTAAAACTTATGGATCGTGGGCCTACGGTTCTGTTGCAGCAATTTCAAGGGGCTGGATCAGTCGGTGGAAGAAGCACATTGAATGATTTCTAAATAATGTTTTCAGATAAAAAGTTTTGAAGCTTAAAATTAAGATTAATATTAGATATTATAAAATTGGGTATAGAGTAAATAAAATAAGGTAATTTAAAATATGGTTGAAAAATAATATTTTTATTTATTAAAGAATTTAAAATTATTAAATAAAGAATTAATTAATTAATTTTTATTTATAAAAACTAACTGATTAATTAATAAATTATCAATTTTTACAACAAAAATATTAAATAAACCAAACCGGAAAGTTAGATGATTCAAAATTTTTAATCAATTGAATTTTTTAATTATTATTTTCAAGTCATCTCAAATTCAAATTTTAAAATAAGTTAAATCATTATTTTTAATTTTTTGGTATTTAATAACTTAAAATTTTTAACTAAGTATTTAAATTTTTAAAAAACTGAATAATTGAGTTTAAAATTATATTTATTAATTTATTTTTAAAAATTTTATTATTTGGGATGAATATTAAACAATATTTAAAATATTAGATTTATATAAAATTAAAAATTAAAAATGATTTAATATCGATCCCAAATGATAAATTTAATAAATAATTTATCTTAAATACTTATTTTAGGCCACCACGATTTAAAGCAATAACAATTTGAATCTCAATTATTATGAGAGATAATTGTAGTTACCAACTTACCACTTGTGATTTGAAACCTTGACTAATGGATGCTTTCAGGTAGACTCTACCTCGCTCGGTTTGCATGGAAAGATATTGTACACTGAATCGTAGATATTAGCGTTTGTGCTTCAAGGGTATTTCAGTGTACAGTATCCACACACATTTCTCATTCATTTCCCAAGCTAGAGTTTTAAGAGCTAGAGCGCAAGTGAGCAACTCTTACTATACTTCAGTTCTTGCTGCCTCCACACGACACCACCGACACCCGTCACCCTCCGGTTGGCTAACCTTCGATCGCAGTCATTCTCTATTCCGCTTCGTATTCTTCTTTCCCGCTTCCATCTCTCAAATTTCTGAGCATGAGATTGGTTTTGGCTCTGGCTTTTGTCTGTGCGTTTCTCTATCTCTCCGCTGCCGCCGACTCGTCGGACAATGTTGCCGCTGAATCCAACGTTACCAGATCTAGAGAGGATAGCTTCGCATATATGATCGATCGGGCTCTGGAGAAGGAATTTAATGAGACAGACCAGAGTGAAGGTCCCTGCTAGATCCGAACTCCTTTTCTTTGCTTTCTATTTACCTGCATTTTGCTTTATTAACGGGAATGACATGGTTTTGGTGTCAAACCTATGGTTTTCTATGTCTAGAATGCTTATTTGCTTTAGTTTTATGTCTTATTGCATTTTCTTGTTGATTGTTGCGGACGCTTTTCCAAGTTTGGAAACTAGTACGATAGCTATTGCGTTTTGCTTTTTTGTTTATGATACTGTTTACTGTAATTTCTTTTGCTTTTTGGGTCTTGGGGTGGCGAGAAATGTAGAACCTTTTCTTTTTTTTTTTTTTTTCGTATTTTGGGTTTCAAGAATCGTCAATTCACGAAATTCAATCAATTGAACGCTGACCATTAGGGACGATTTTGACGGACGAATTTCAAAATTTTGGAATTATAATTGTTTGCCTTCTATTGCAGCAACTGATCTTGGTAGCTTCAATAACAGTGTTGCAGGGCAACAGGTTGGTAACTGCTTTAAATCGCTGAACTTTGCAACTTTTGTATTATGTTCTTTTGAGGTCTGGTTGCTATTGTTAAACCAGTTGGCTATGGTTTAACTACTTATACTGCCCACTTGGTAAATTTACTGTAATCTGATGATCACTGAAATGAGTTATCATGTTGAAAGAGGAAGTTGTGGTTCTAAATTTTAAATGGAAATTATTTATGAAAGTTGCTATTTCTTTAAGCTAACTTATTTGGCCTTCACCTTTCCAGTAAGTAAAGTATTTGGCTCCAAAATGTCATTCTTTCGATATATAGCGATGTTAGCAGTCTCAAAGTTTACAACATATTCACACATGGCAAATTTAGGACCCATCATCAAGCAGATACGTCATCAAGCTGAAATAAGTTTAGTCATATTTTTCACAAGCTTCATAGGTTGTTAGGAGGTTAGCCTCCACTTTTCCATTTTCTTTCCCATGTTGCTAGGAGGTTAGCCTCTACTTTCCTAGTTTCTTTCCCATTTTCTTTCTTAGTATTGGGGAGTTGTTTTTCCCTTCTTGTATTTAAGGGGTTTCAGTTAATAAAGAACTCTTGGGTACTTCTAAACTCAAGAAAGTTTTCAGTTTCTTTATCACCCTAACTACCTCCACAGGGTGTCTTAAGAAACCACCCTATAATTCCCTAGAACCTTTTTAACTCCTATTCCTCTAGACACACAAAAGCTGACTCATATCTCGTTCCATAACACGGGACTATAACAATTTGGTTTTGGAGCAAGGAGTTATGAGAGAAAACAACAACAACAACTTAGTGGAAATTCTGTCGACATGTGGGGTTTAGGGAGGTCTAGTAGTACGCATTCCTTACCCTTAACTAGTAAAGAGGGTATTTTCAAATGGCTCATATGAAAAAAAAAAGCCAAGGAGTCACTAGCTTCAAAGGAAAACACAGCAGTAGCTAGTCTCACAAGGGAAAAGGAATAGCAGGGATGTTGGGCTCAAAATCCTCAGGAGGAGGGAACATTGTTCCCAAATTCACCAAGCTAGATTTTCCCCGCTTTAATGGCCAAGATGACCCCCTAGGCTGGTTGAGTTGTTTTAAGCATTTTTTTGTGATTAACAAATGCCAAATGAGGAGAAAGCTAGTCTTGCCTCCCTCCATTTTGAAGGCAATGCTTAGGTTTAGTTTTGTAGTTGGAAAATGACATGCCTCAACTTACTTGGGATGAATTTTCCCGACAATGTCATCTAATTTGGGCTACCCATTGCGGCCACAAGCTGGGAGAACTACCTAAGTTATAGTAGCAAGGTTCAATGGCAGATTATCAAGAAAAGTTTGAGTAGCTCGTTTCAAGGGTCGGAACGTTGATTCAAGACCAGAAAATTGAGCTCTACATTAGCAACCTTGCTGATTATATTGCTATTGAGGTGGAGTTGCATGACCTACTTGACCTTGCAACAACAATGAGTAAGTCAAGGCTACACGAGTGCAACGTCCAAGACCATAAGGGATTTCCAAATGAGGTACGACAGAGTAAACCTGTTACCTAAATCTCTTGTTTGGCTTGTGAAGCAACTGACTAGGGCTAAGATGGAGAAGAAACGTGTCAAGGGTCGTTGGTTTAATTGTGACGAGCCATATACTAGAGGCCATCAATGCAAAAAGCTCTTCTAGATTGAGCTAGCTGAAAATGAAGAAGTTGAAGCAGTTCTAGATGAAGCCTCAGATCATGACTTACTAGGAGGTTCTCATCCATTGGCAAGGCACTTCCCCAACTGACGCATCGTGAGAACCTATTGATTCTATGTGCCAACGGTTTCCTTCCTTTTTGATTGAGGACAAGTGAGTTTTGGAGGGCTGGAGAAATGTTAGCAGTCTTAAAAGTCTACGACAGATCCACACATGACAAATTTAGGACACATCATCAAGTAAAGACTTCATCAAACAAACACGTCATCAAGCTGAAATAAGTTTAGTCATATTTTCCTTATGTTTCATAACTTAGGAGGTTGGCCTCCACTTTCCCATTTTCTTTCCCATATTGTTAGGAGGTTAGCCTCCACTTTCCCGATTTCTTTCCTAGCATTAGGGAGTTAGTTTTCCCTTCTTGTATTTAAGGGTTTTAGTTAATAAAGAAGGCAGCAGAGAATTCATAGCAAGCCCTCTGGGTACTTCTAAACTCAAGAAAGTTCTCAGTTACTTCAGCACTCATACTACCACCATAGGCCGTCTTAAGCAACCACCCTATCATTCCCTAGAACCTGTTAACTACTCTTCCTCTAGACACATTAGCCGACTCATAGCTTGTTCCGTAACATAGGATTGTAACAAGCAAACACTTCTTTCCCGCTACTGGGGCCATCATCATGTAGAAGTGTTAGGTTCTACATCTACTTGATTTATTTCTTTTTTCGCTAAGGTTTTCTGATGAATACTTACTTCTTCTTGATTGAGGAGGGGCAAAAAGGCTGCTACTTGGTTTCATGCATTTTGATGTAAATATTCCTAAATAGTTTATATGTGTTTACTGCATTGTATTCTTGGCAGCTCTGTAATAAGCACATGAATTTTCTTTGTTTTTTCCTCAACTTAGTAATAATATGTTGGAATGAAATTTAATCAGTAGTATGTTTATTGGAGGATGATTTTTAATTGAAAAATGCAAGGAATGCTAGTTTACTTTCTAGGTTGATTTACGGTGATCTAGGAAACTAGAAATTACTATTGACAAAAGGAAATGGCTTTTACTAGGAAATGGCTTGTCATTCCATCAGAGGGTGACGAAAATATTTGCCAGTTATGGCTAATGAATTATTTAATGGATATGGGCTTTATTTGTTCTTGCATTTATGGACTTCTGTTATTTCCATATTTTAAAATTGTTTCAAATAAACCATTGGCTTAATAACTTGGTCAAGTGATTATGTTTGATATGACCAGGCAGTCTTGGAAACGGTTGCAAGAGTAAAGTCAAAGAAAAATGAAACTAAGGAGGAGAAGTATGTATCCTATCTGTAAATAAACATTCTGATTGTTGTTTTTCTGACAAATGCACTGTGAGATGAGTTGTAGAAGTCAGATTAAATATCTGCTGTACTTGTTGCCAATCTTGTGCTAGGTCCTTTCAGTTTCATGATGTTTTCCATCTGGACAATGATAATGGTGCAGAAGATACGCCAATGTTGATTGATCGGAAGGTACTTTAGGCACATACCATTACTTATTCTTGCATATGTAGCCTGAATATCATTCCTAGATTAGCAGCCAGTTATTTACCTATCAGACATATGTAACACTTGTTGGTGATGGGACTTTCATCTTCAGGACAATGTTTTTATCATGTCAAACTCCAAGTCAAAGTACCCTATCCTACAGCTAGACTTAAGGTGGCTGACTTAATTGCTATTCGTTGTCTTTTCTTAAAATCATGGTTTACTGATCCTATTTACTCTAATGGAGATGCTTGCAGATTGATATCAGATCTAGTAGTTGTAATTGTATCAGCAGCTTGTGGTGGAATTGCATTTGCATGTGCTGGACAACCGGTGAGAATAATGTCGTTTATTAGTGCTTTGGCTGTAATAACTGCTAACTTTAGATCCCACTTTTTTGGTAATTTTTGTGCATTCTTAGATATTATGGGCATGAAGGGATGGTTTTTGTCTTCTTAATTCTGTTTGAGTTTAGAAATATATATTTCTACTGCATTTGGGTGATCAACATGTTTGTAACATCTTCTCTTTTATGTGATGTTTAGGTAATTACTGGATACCTTCTGGCAGGATCTGTTATTGGGCCTGGAGGACTGAGTTTTGTTAATGAAATGGTTCAAGTATGTCTATTTGTCTCTGCCAAATACATTTACAATGCATTATTGAATCAAGTCCTCTAGTAATTCAATATTAAAAGGTCTGAATTCAACTCTTATTGGATAGAATTCAACTCTTATTGGATAAATATGGCATTATTGAATCAAGTCATCTGGTAATTCAAAACTTAAAAAAAAGGGCTGGATTTAACTCTTATTGGATAAATATGGCTAATATGTGAAAATTGGCTACGAGATGAGACATTACATCATCTCAGTGCTTAATAATTTAACATTTGATTAGTTTTTCTTGCCATTAACTTTTTCCAATATGAATTTTCTGATTGATATGCACTTCAGGTTGAAACAGTGGCTCAATTTGGTGTCATTTTTCTTCTGTTTGCATTAGGTCTGGAGTTCTCCACAACAAAGGTTTGTTTGTATTTTTCTCACTGCTTTCATATGTCTCATTTATTTTTTTGATCGATCTAATTGTGTCATGTTCTACATTTTGGGAATCCAGCTTCGTGTTGTCCGAGCTGTTGCTGTTGTGGGAGGTCTTCTGCAGATTTTCCTGTTTATGTGCTTGTGTGGAACAACAGTCTTGGTATTCTGCATATAAATTCTGTTCATGTTAGCACATATTCAAAGATGAAATCACAATGTTGTTAAAGTGTTTATTTTAAATGTAATCAATTTTTCTGGAAAAGAAAAGACAACATTTAGTAGTTCCTTCCTAGGACTAGAAGCGGATTATTAACAAACTTCAAACAGTCTGATTATTTGACAAATTAGAAATTGACCTTTATGAATTGCTAGCAGACCTTAATATTCTCACTATTAATTTTGATTTTGACTGCTGCTTTTTCCCTGTTTTGTTTTAAAATATTTGCATTTTTGCCATGCAAATATAATTACATTGTTTCAAGGATTGTGGTCAAGAATATCGAATTTTACTGGGACAATTGACAAAAGATACAATTGCTCTCTATTCTTTCTTACAATTCTTGTTTTATACAATTGCTTTAGCTTAATGTTTTTGATAGGCAATTTTATGTTTTCTGCAGTTGTGTGGTGGGAAACCCTCTGAGGGAGTATTTGTTGGCGCATTCTTGTCAATGTCTTCAACAACAGTGGTAAATGTCTGTTCAATGTTTGTCTAAGCAACTTCCTATATCCTATTGTAACTTGTATGTACATGAGGCCTATAATTTCAAACGTATATAGTTGGTAATCTACTCCATGCTGTTACACTGAAGCTTGTGCATTGAATAAATTTTCTTATACAACTTGTCTTTGATCTGTATGATTAATAATGTAGTGAGGTTTAAACAGAAAGAAGGAAAACCAATATTAAGTTTGCAAGGGTGCTTATACTTCCGAATAGTTTTTGACCTGGTTATCTTTGTACCAATTAGTTTTGAAAACTTTTTTGACTGAATGCTCAAAGACAAAAGAGCTTCTCCAGATGGAGCTGATACTGGATTGGGGCCAAGACAACTGCTTTGTTCTGACTCTTGTTTATTTCATGAACCTCACAATTATTGTTTTTCTATTACAATTTATAACTAGTTAGGTGCTAAGAATAGATGCTGAATTGCAGTGTCATTAGAGTCCCAACAGTTTGTTCTTTTATCTAAATCATGTTTTGGTTGCTTTGCCACAGGTTCTGAAGTTTTTGATGGAAAAGAATAGCATAAATTCCCTTCATGGACAGGTCACCATTGGTACCCTAATCTTGCAGGTATTTAATGCAGATACTGCAACAGTCAATAAAATCAGAGAATTTCTTTCAGGGCCAGATTCTTCAGTTAAGGGTTATTATTGCATACATCTCTGCTATTAGATTTTGAGCCTTCATACCCTGTCAGGATTGTGCAGTGGGTCTGCTGTTTGCTTTGCTTCCTGTTCTTGGAGGCACTTCTGGGATTCTTCAGGGAGTAATATCCATGACAAAGTCGTAATAATCTGAACACTGTCCTACTGTTGTGTGTTTGATGTAAAATTTGTGTGATCATACTTTTTATACTCCATAGAAGAGAGAATAAACTTAAAACATAATAATCTGAACACTGTCCTACTATTGTGTGTTTGATGTAAAATTCGTGTGATCATACTTTTTATACTCCATAGAAGAGAGAATAGACTTAAAACTAACTTATGAATTTCTTTATATAGTTCTAAAATACCTCTATAGGTGTCAGGTCCTATATACCCTCTGTTTCTACTATATTTTTACGTTCCTAGTACTTTACTAGCTGTCTATCTATTGCTAAAAGTGTAGTCCTTTGCCTAATATAATTAAGATTTATTACACACTATTTTTTTTCCATTCTACATTGAAGATTACGGAGCAGGGAAAAATCTAAATAGAATAGGGTTGTAGTCACATATTTCCTACACCTGTTAATCACTTATATACATGAGTTTTATATACAAATAATTACATAAATATCCCTAGCTAAATAGGAATGTACATACTTAACTCCTAAAAAGCAGACCTAAAATCATGAGTACAGCTGTCAACACTCCCCGCTAGATGGATTTTGTATATCTACCATACCCATCTTGCATACAAAGGAATTAAATATTCTATTAAATAAGCCCTTAGTAGTACATTTGCTAATTGACTCTCTGAATTTGTATAGCTGATTCTAAGGCTTTGATCATCCAATTTTTCTTTTATAAAGAATCAATCGATCTCAATATGTTTTGTACAATCATGTTAGACTGGATTATGAGCAATGCTAATAGCTACCTTATTGTCACAATGTAGAAACTCGGATTTCTTTCCAAAAAGATGTACATCTTGCATCAACTTCTTAAGTCATAGAAGTTCACACGAGGCGCCTTGTGCCATAGCTCTATATTCTAAATCAACATTCAATCTAGCAATGCCACCTTGTTTTTTCCTTCTCTAAGTGACTGGATTTCCACTAATAAAGGCACAAATCTAGAAATAGATCTTCTATCGTTGGGAGATCTTGCCTAATCAGCATCAAGGTATGCTTATATTCTTAAATGACCACTGTTCGAGAAGAGAAATCCTTTACTAGGACTAGATTTGAGATACCTTATTCAAAAAACTTCAAGATGCGTAGTCCGAGGGCTATGCATAAATTGACTTTACTATACTCACTGCATAGGCGATGTCAGGTTGGGCATGGGAAAGATAAATCAATCTCGCAACCAATCTCTGATATTGATGAATTTCAACCAATTCTTCGATATTTTCCTTTAATCTACTGATAATGGGAGTATAAGTAGTATTAAAGCCTAACATTCCTGTTTCCTTCAGTAAGTCATGAACGTATTTTCTTTGGGAGATAAATATGCCCTTTTCTAATCGAGCAACCTCTATCCCAAGAAAATATCTTAGTTTGCCCAAATATTTAATCTCAAACTCAATGGCCAAATATTTCTTCATTCCAGTCATTTCTTCTTGAATGTTACATGTCACCACTACATCATCAACATAGACAATAAGAATAGTAATCTTACCATGATGATGTTTGATGAACGTAGTGTGACTTGCGTTACTCTGTTTGTAACCAAAAACAATCATTGCTTTACTGAATCCATCAAACCAAGCTCGAGGTGACTGTTTCAAACCATAAAAACCTTTCTTTAAATGACATACTTTCCTTTCAGTTTTTTGATGTGAAAAGCTAGGTGAAATCTCCAAATAAACTTCCTCTTCTAAATCACCATGTAGGGAGGTATTTTTAACATCAAATTGTTGAAGGTCCCATCCAAGATTAGCTACACATAATAAGGGGCCTCTTATTGAATTCATCTTGGCAATAGGTGCAAATTTTTCTTTGTAATCAATCCCATATATTTGGGTAAAACCCTTTGCCACAAATTGAGCCTTTAGCCTCTCAATAGAGCCATCCTCCCTATGCTTCACTACGAATACCCATTTACATCCTACTAGCTTCTTAGCCAATGGAAGATCGTCAAGTTCCGAAGTTCCATTCTGTTACCAAGGCTTTCGTCTCTTCCACCATGGTTTCTTTCCATTTAGGATCATTAATAGCTTCCTTCCACCCTTGCGGTAAAGAGATAGAATACAAGGAAGACAAGAAAGCTCTATAGGAAGTGGGCAGTACATCATAGGAAACAAAGTTAGAGATAGGATGTTAGGTACATGATCTAACTCCTTTCCTAACAGTTGTTGGAAGGTCAAGATCGCTATCACATGAATTATGGAAAGCAATTTCAGCAGATAACTTAGGAACATGAAGAGATGAATTATACGATTTCACAAGAGTTGAGTCCAGGTTGGATGATTGGCTATGAAGAGTATTATTTATGACAACATCCTTCTTTTTCTTGTGTGCATACCCCAACAGATTAGGTCTGTCCAGTCTACTTATTGCCACATCAATTTTTGGTACCCTAACGGAATCAAAAATCTTATCATCATTGCTTTCATGCCCCCCTTGACCATTATATACGTGCAACTCAAGAATGGGTTGAATAGTGATCATTCTCCCCCTAAAGATGTGATGGATGAAAAGGCAAGAATGCTTCCGCCTTACAAAAAGTGACATCAATACTCACATAAAACTTTCTAGTGGGTGGATGATGGCATTTTTATCTCTTTTGAGTAGCATAGCATCTAATAAAACACATTTCAAGGCAATATGATCCAAGTTTTCCCCCAATGTTTTTATGCATAAGACAAACACATCCAAAGATTTTTGGAGTGATAATATGAGTTATTAAGTTCCGTTGGACATTGAAATTCAAGGTCCTTAAAGGCATATGATTGATAAGAATTGCAACAGTAAGAACTGCATCACCCCAATAAGCCTTAGGAACATTCATAATCGACATAAACGCCCTAACAACTTATAAAAGACGTCTGCTTTTTTGTTTAGATGCACCATTCTGAGCTGCAATATTAACATAATTGGTTTGATGTATAATCCCATGAGTATCTAAATAGGTATGAAAGGTTTTCTCCCTATACTCGGTATCATTATCATTGCATAAGATTTTCACCTTACAACTGAATTGTGTACTCATTTTTCACATACATTAAATACACCAAATTCATCCTATAGTATCAATCAATAAACATCACAAACCATTTATAATTAGATAGGGAAACCACCAGACTAGGGCCCCATACATTAGAATGAATCATCGCAAAATGGACAAAATGTTTCTTATTAGGGAAGGATATGCAATTCAAGTATGCTTAGCAAGTTCACAAGCATCACAAACTAAGTTCTCCACATTTTAAATAAATGAGGAGCTTTTCTGAATCAAAAAAATGAAGGATATCCTAATCGCCTATGTCTGTGAATAATTTGGTGTTGAGTTGATGTAAATTTCACCTAATAAAGCATGAGCTTTGAAGTCAGGTCCTTCAACTAGTCTATATAGACCGTTGTGCACTTTACCATAGCCAATCATTTTTCTGGTGCTCAACTCTTGTATGGCACAATGAGAAGGCCAAAAATTAAAGTTTACAATTTAAATCTCCCGTAAGAGCACTAACAAATAGAAGATTATGTGAAAAACAAGGAATATGTAATGCAAGAGGTAAGTTGATGGAAGGAGTATAGTTTATATAACCTTTCCCGATAATAGGAGATAAAGACCTATCGGCTATACGGATATTCTACTTCTGCACTTGATTTGGCAATAACATCTTGCTTCTTACTTTTCCATGATACAAGATTTCCTCCAACAAGAACACAAAAGCCTGAAGTAGAATGCCTATCAGATGAAGAACCTGCCCAATCAACATCAGAGTATCCAATAATTTGTGAATGACTTTGATTTTCATGTAATAATCCTTTTCCTGGTGCACCCTTAATGTACCTCAAAATTCAAATAACTGCATCCTAATGACTACCACATAGAACTTGTAGGAATTGACTAATAACACTAATAGAGAAAGGAATATTAGTTCGTGTTATGGTGAGATAATTAAGTTTTCCTACCAATTTTTGATATCGGCTAGGATCAACAAGTGGCTCCCCCTGATCAGGTAAAAGCTTTGAATTAGGATCCATAAGAGAGTCTATTGGTCTACAATCTAACATCCCTGTTTCTTTTAGAATATCTAATGCATGCTTTCTCTAAGAGAGTACAATACCAAATTTGGACTGAGCAACTTCTACACCAAGGAAATATTGGATTCAACCTAAAACTTTTGTCAAAAAATGACGGAACAAATGTGTCTTTAATTGTTCAATCCTACCTTGTTCACTTCCAGTAATGACCATATCATCCACATAGACACTCATAGATAGATACACTGTTCTGATGATGTATATTTATAGAAGTGTAAAAACTTCTTTTATTCAGATAAAAAGTAGATGCACAGATACTGCTATATTTATATAGAGCTAGGGTACATAGTTATGGGAATCTTCCTAATTAGGAAGACTCCTTATTTGGAAATATCCCTAATACAGCTAGATATTACAGCTAAGGATAATCTATAAGGATAATTCCTTAATTAAGGGACTATCTCTTATTACGGGATTTTCTACACTCCCCTTCAAGTTAAAGATGTCTATCATGCCCAACTTGCTAATTTTTACTTCAAATGGTTGTCTGAATAGCCCCTTTGTGAAGACATCTGCTCTTTGTTCTTTAGTAGGAACAAATGGGATACAT